>CAMXBY010000035.1:0-38815 GCA_947179485.1 Allacma fusca | reverse complement strand
GTACACATGCTTAAGCATTTTGAAACGATCACTTCCGCTTGATAGTTTATGTTCAAAAATTTTCGGAGCCAAAAAGAAGTTTTGCTCCTTCAGAGCTCCCTTATTGAAAGCAATGAGTAGGAATAGATAGTATATATGTATGATGTAAATATAATAGAATATGTAAACATAGGCTTCACATCGGATTCAATTTTTACTGAAAGGCCGGGTTTTCATCGGGTTTTAAAACCAATTAAAGACCGAGTTTTTAGCGGGTTCGGGTTGTAAAAAATTTTGCTACAGTGAAAATCACGAATTCTTCAATGTTTTTGAATATCGGGTATTGTATTACCCGGGTGAAATGCCGGACATCATTAGCATGAAGATAACCTGACGCCTAACAAGCATTAAAAATATTACTGCAGTGAAAATCACGAATGTTTTAATACTTTTAAAAATCGGGTATTGTATTACCCGGGTGAAATGCCCGGACTTCATTAGCACGAAGATAACCTGACGCCTAACAAGTATTTAAAAATATTGCTACAGTGAAAATCACAAATTCTTGAATATTTTTGAATATCGGGTATTGTATTACCCGGTTCCAGTACCCGCCGAATATTTGCATTAGCAGTAAAGCAACAGACTATAAGCCATAAGTGGGTTTGCATTTTGTTTGGTCCTAATTGGCCAACACAAACGGCAGTAATCGTCATTTAAACATGCTAACCTAGGCCTGGTATCCTGTTACCCGAATGGGCCCTAAAAATTAATTTAAGCTCCTGGTATTATATGGAAACGATTCGCGTCGTTGGTTTGGCCTTAAACACAGTATTTCACAGAAAACACAGAAATAGCCCGAGGCGACACTTGGGTGACGTCACAGGGTCATCACGGGACGTCGTTTATGGGAAATCTACACGAGGTTACACATGTCTGGTCGTGACTTGTACACAGTGATGCTCACACTACTCTACTTTTCCGTAGTGGTAGTGGAATAGTGGTAAAGTGTAGAGTATTTCTAATAAGTACATATATTAAGTAGTTATTGGTAGAGTAGCACCGCACTGAGATAGTTTCTGCTAGGAGTAGTGGTAGGTAGAGGTAGCGGGTTGCTGTACTTATTAAAATAGCACATTGTAGTTCCGTCAAATTATTGCAGTGGCAATAGAGTAGAGTTAGAGGTATATGCATCAGTATTTCATACATAAGTAGTGCTAACGCAGTAACCATTACTTCCTCAAGTGAAAGAGTGAAACGCACCAGTTATGTAATATTAAATGTTATGCCTAAGCGTAAGCGCGCGTAAAATATTTTCGAAGTAATCATATTGGTGCCCCCGGATGTTATCTGTTCTGACTCAGTCTAGTCTACCGTCTACCAGCATCAGTATCACCGGAATTTATGAGAATTTCACCCATCGAAATTCATTCGTAAAAATAAACTGATAGTATAGTACCTTTGCTGTGTTCCACGCATTAGGTGATTAGGTATCGTTTGGAATTTCCGCTTATTAGTGTCAGTTCAGAAATTTATTTCCATAGTTGGAAGCTAGAAGCTATCGAGATGGACAAAAGGTGTAAGAAAGTGGCAACGGACGGTCCGGTGCCAAATATAACAGTTGAAATCTGCTCAAATCAAACGGTATTGCTGAAGAAACCCAAAAACAAACGAACAATGAAGGACATTCTCGAAATTCAGGGTATTTATGGACGATCCAAAGAAAGTTTGATCAGCCGAAGCCGGGAATTAAAGAGAAAAATTTAGAAATTACGAATTCTCGCTTTCTAATAAATTTTTGAATTTAATATACGTCCAGCCTTATGGGAAAAATTCAACAAGCCTCCCTTTCTCTAATAAATAGAACTAGTACTTCCATAACCAGTTTTAGAGTAGCACCGGACAGACCGGTGGTAATTGGCTGTTTTGACATATGTAGGGCATTGTAGGGCTGCTCGGTTTGTTAGCAAATGCTGGTAATGAAATAATTTCTGAGACATTTTGTAATCTGAAATGGATGGAGAGGTACTACAATTTTAGTGTTAATTTTTTATGGTTCTAACGTTTTATTAAAAACTACTTAAAATTCCAACATCTTGCGTTAGCCAAGTGTAGAGTAGTGGGTGGCGAATATAAATTTTTTAGAGTAGTGTTTCGGTAGTGGTTAGGTAGGCGCCAACAAAAGTACTGGTAGTGGTAGTGGGTAGTGTTTTGCGTAAATATAAATGTGTTGTAATTAGAGGTAGTGGTTTACACTGTCACATCTGAATTTTGTAGTAGTAACGGCAGGTGTAACTGGCGCATTTCTACATAGCGTATTTTAGAGTAGTGGGAATTGGAATGAGCATCACTGCTTGTACATCACTACCGAGAAGCACAGCGAGCTGAAACTCTGTCGCAGAGGAGAGCTTTTTCAGCTCGCTATTCTTCTCGGGTATAAACCACCTGCTGCCAATCTACCAGAAGCTAAATAGAGCGTACAATATTAAGCAATAAATTGTAGATTTTCGCCATAATCTAAAATCCTTATTATTAAAGGGCACTTTCTGTCCGTTTATTTAAAGCGCTACTCTTAATATAATCGAGCACGATTTAGACATACAAGTCTCTACGACAGGGCTTGAATCGTAAACCGCTTGGCTTTAAATTTCTACAATCACACTAGCACCTCTTCAAGTAATTGTCCCCATGAAATACAGGGCTTTTACTAGTCAGCTTTAACCGGAAACAAAATTACGGATTTGCCACCTTTTTATTTTAAAACCGGCTTCGATTAGCATTGGCAATACGTGCAAAGCCAACAAGGCACGGAATGATATTCTGTAACACATCTACCTACATATATCATTTTTGTGAGGGACGTTTGTACCTGGGGAAGCGCACCTTTCGGAGCAGTATGTGTTAGCATATTCTTAAAAACGTCACCTATTTAACAATCCTGAGATCAAATGTATGACCAGAACTCCAAAATTAATACAGTTGTGATTTATTAAATAATGTTTGACTCCAATTTTTGAATTGCACTGTGATAATTGTGTGGGGACATTGCTTCGACAGCTGCCGTGAGGACGGACAAGCCGGGACGCAGACTACCAGACATCGAAACGACAGGGGTCGGATTTTTGTATGAAGACGGGAAGATTCTTCCCAGGGAAAAAATATTTCTGGCAGGGAAAATCTCAAAGGGAAGGGATTTATTTTTACGAACAGGGATTTTGAAAACCGTTGACCATTTTTTTTGCAGGGATTTTCAAATTTTTTGACGTGTTTCAGGGAAATTTGTTAAGCAAACACGGATTTTTGGTTTGATTGGCCTAATTTGGCAGGGATATCACGTCTTATAAGGGATTTTTTTTGTCAACAGGGATTTTGAAAATCGTTGACCTTTTTTCAGCAGGTATTTTTGAAATCGTTGAGGACCTACCAGCAGGGAGATAATGGTCAGCAGGGAAATTCAGAAATGATCTTCCAGGGAGATTTACAAAAAGCCGACCCCTGCGAAACGATAACAATAGAGAACTTCGTTTCATTTTACCCCTAAAAGACAAGTGACACTTCACAGTATTTGTTCTGTTGCCCTAGATGTAGATACATACTTATTAGCCTCTTGTGATAATATTTAAACACTAAATGATATTACTATTTGTACGCTATTAATGCTATCTCTACTTTATCGTGTAAATTTGGATCGCACTTAGCCACAAAAATAGGAAACGTGGGTATATTTATATTGACCTGTTATGATCCGGCATGCACAACTGCTGGCAGGTTTTCCACAATAACGTCCCGAAATGAAAGCAGAGGGTCCATACTATTTCGCAAATTCTATATTCATAGCAGGGTTAACGAATGGAGACTTTACAAAAAATAAGAAGCATAAAATAATTGTCCGGACGATTTTCTAGACTTTATCTGTGCTCCGAACGCCGAATCAACGAAATATTATGGACCCTCTCCCTTCATTTCGAGACGTCTTTGTGGAAAATCTACCAACAGTTGTGCTCGCCTGAATATGATACAGGTGAATCAATAAAAATAAATAAAAGTGTTATCTCATTGCTGATTACAATGAGCTTCAAATTATCTCGACAGGACTTGGCTGGCTGTTAGCTTTGGAAGTGTCGGTTATTAATGCTGTGCGCCAGTTACATCTAACAAAATCGTGCTTCACAAATTAGTTTCCTAAAAATGACAACGAGTAACCCGAACCAGAACATTACATTTTTGGAATTAGTATAGTTTTTATAGTTTAATAAATTAATTTAATTGTATTACATTTTGAAATAAATATAATTCTTGGAAATGATTGAATCCAAATTATTTGAGATCGTGCCCGTCTATAGATTTCTCTTTGCAATTTCATTACTTACTGTGGCAGGACTCTACTGGTTTGCAATCCGACCCCAAATCCAACTTACAGTGTACTGTCAATTAATTATAACTACTTCTAATGTTAACCACATGTCCTTACGATATGGAAAATTTCCAGGGTTCTTGAGCCGCTGAAGCAGTCAGATAAATTTCAACAAGACCAGATCCAACGGGAATTTCAATGCACACCGTAAATATTTAAGAGCAATTATTTCTCCTAATATGTCTCATACACCATATTTTGTTGATTTTCTCATGATAGCTAAAATAATTTAACGGTTAAATATTTTACAGCATTTCTCAATCAGTAAATGAATTGGATCCGTTCCACCAGGAAAGGTTTTGGTATGACCTTGTCGTAAACCAAAATATTTCGTAAGAAAAATACAAATTTACTGTAGCATTTTTGTTATTAGGTTCACTGATTGTGAGTACGGAAACATCATCCTTTAGGAACGGCCATAGCCGTAGATAAAGATAATCATAAGCTTGATGTTCATTGATAACCCGCATTAGTCACAGGGTTAACATTTGGCATTTACTAAATTGGGGGTGACCTTATCATTATTGAATGACGTCAGTCTCTTCGCATTCAAACATTGCTGGTTGTGAGTCATCATTATTGAATTCCTTCAACGAATGGAGCGTATTACATGATTTCGTTTCTTATGACAATCGTAGCGTATTAATAATCCCGTTCTTGGAGCGGCATAGTAGTAAAGGAAATTCGATTTCTGAACAAAGGTTAATAACAAACAAGAATGCTTGCTAATGGAAACTTCAGCATTATTGAAGGATTAAAATTGATATGACAAAAAAATCAGCTCCATTGGTATCAGCATTGCAAAGTTGGGATTTTGAAAAGCTAAATTCTTAAAATCTTGATTCTTACCAAAGTTAGGCAAGTAAACCAGTTAAACATATTATCGGAGGTGAACAAAGCATTTTTGACCAATATATTATTCAATCCAGGCACTCCGGAGCGTCCAAAAAAGTGGGGGGACAACATTTTAAAATTAGTTTTCGTTAATTTGCTATTGGCCACATACAAACGTATGTATGTACATATGTATGGGGTTACACATTATTTTTCGTTAGTTAGCTCATATAATGTATAAGCATGCAAAATATAGAACTTTTAATTTTTGTTCCAATTTTTTTTTAAAGAAGTTTGCACAGAAGACACCAACTAAATCTCATATTTTAGAATACTAAATACTATCAAAATTTTACTGATTTCAAATAGAGATCATAGAATCATTGAACTGATTGGCGGAATGGTTCAATCTGTTCTTTCATTTTTGGTCTGACATGGTTCAAGTGTAGAACCATTCGTCTAGATCTGTTCCACAATTTTTGTCCAAGGAACATTCTCCAGTACATTTACTGGTTTAGAAGTGCATGGCCTTTTCCATCCGTTGGAACAGACCAAATTTTGTGTCGCTGATTTTTTTGATCTAAATTTGTCACCAAATAACAATATTTCATGTTTATTATTTACGTTTTAATACTCAGTTGTACTCTTTTCAATAATATTGGCGCGCTAAAAACCTATTGAGTTTATAAATTGCTCCTAGCAAATTTTCCGTTAAGCTCGTAATACAGAAATGGTATTATCTGTCTGGTCCGACATTTTGGAACAGATTTATTGGTCTGACATAAATTTGGAACGAAATTCAAAACAAAAGTTTCAAATTGTTCAAACTTTTGACCTAGGTCAAGATTTTGACCTGGATCAATCTGGCAAGGGGAGGTCAATATGTTCGGCATACGTAGCGGGAAATAATATTTCAAATTTAGCAATAGTAAAGAATGTTGGATAGAAAAATATCCTCTAATTTTTTGATGGGCTGCGTCGCGTTAAATACCTAAGTGACTATTTGAATAATCACGCTATCACACAATTTCAACCCCGAAAGTATTGCAATACTGGCATAAAATCGTTTGAATAAGTTCAAAATCATTATGAAGGATGAAAACGGTAGCTTTAAAAATCTAATTCGGACTGCAGTGTGACCCACTACTTTCACTACTGAATTTTGGTAGTTACCTAGATAAGCCGAACTTCACATGCATACTTATACCAGGATGGAAAAGATATTTATCATTTGAGTAAACATTTTTGTTTAGAAGAGTTTGTTGCGAGTTTTTCAAATACAACTAACAGCAGTTTGTGGAGGATTTAAAAAAAAGAAGCTTCATTGGAGTTTTGACATCAAAACGTTAAGAAAAGGTAAATTTGATTCTTAAAAGTGGGGGGGACAGCAGTATAGCCTGTCCCTCCCTGACGTTTTTTGGGAGGGACAATGTCCTTCCTGTCCCCCCTTATTCCGGAGTGCCTGATTCAATCTCATTTCAAGGAAAAAGTTATGCTCAATTGGGGTCAATATGAAACCTTGCAACCACTTATCACTGGAGTAATTATAGCGATAAGTGGGATGGTTTAGCAAGCGGTGATAACCTAAAGAATAGGGGGTGACAAATATTCTGAGGGTAATTGTATTGTATTTGGGTGAAATACGGGTAATGTAAATCATACATTTAAAAAATCCTCAATGAGTATCACCCGTGACTGAAGAAGTGAATTCAGATAAGATATCTCATCATATGATAAAATTAATTTAAAAAATTCACGTTTTTACCCCTAGCTCACTAAATCAATTGCCTATCCACATACTCCAATCTCACGGCTGCTTTTGGCTCACACAGATCCAAATTTTCAGAGAGGAAAATGACGAGAGAAAAGTAAAATGCCTCTCGGAAGTCATGCAGAGTCAGATGGAAAAAGTTTTGGAAGATGTGGACTGTTCGAATCGGCTAACTCTAAATTGTGGTCATCAACTTGGTAATTTATGGCCCTATAAATTTCCCTGTAAATATGGAATAAATACAAATACAATATTAAAATTGCAAAGACAGTTGGTACAATGTATGCTTTTATGCATGTTTGTCATATCTGTATTACATTACAAAGAAATTGGTCTTAAAAAGAAGTCCCTTACAAAGAGAGAGCGTACATGTTGTGTGTCTATTTTTATCACGGACAAGAATTGATTTCCAAATTGATAAAATATATAAAACGTACGTCAATTTAACTAGACTGTGGTTTCGGCTGTCAACTTCATCACCGTGCATTCTGCGCCTTGGTTTCATTCACCCTCGGAATTCCTCTAATTCATGACTTATCCGTCTGGCCTTTCAAAAGCTCCTGGGAAAGTATGTTTAAAAGGTTGGGGTCCGGCTGTCAAAAAAACAACAAAACCATTCAAATGACTTTCCATTCGAAGGCTGTCCCATCTTTAAGTAAATTCACTTTTGCATTGTAACCAGAGATGAGTCATAGATTATGGACGGAAAATAATATAAATTTGAAGGATTTTCGTACTCACAGAATTTCCAACACTGTGTTCTAACAATTCCTGCGTCACTGGACGGAGCGTTCATTTACATCTTAATAAAGGGGTGTCAATAACAAAAGAATTATTCGACATACTAAAAGCCACTAAGCACCAGGATCCATTCTTATGGTATATGGGACAGTTCTTGAGATACTCATTTCGATTGAACGAGAAACGGCAAAATGAGTTCAAAAAATATGAAAAGGACCTCGACTTTAATGCGAGCCTTCCAGTGTTTGGGTAAACATGTAGATATTTTTCATTTCGTCCTAAACAATAAGTAATACCCAGTAATTAATTATTAAAAATAATGAGTAATATAGAAAATAAATAATTGTTACTCTGTAGTTTAGAGTGATTCGTGTAAATATATACAAGTTTGTATTTAATATATTAGTATTCAAGCCAGGAGAACCGATAAGGTTACGGAAGATAAAAACTCCTACCATTCCAATGACGAGTACAAACACATTTTTGAGGCGTATTTCAAAATGCTGGGAAATCCTCAAGATCCTAAAACTGCTTTTGTGGCCTCGGACGATCGTTCCGTTCTGGCGGATTTTCGGAATACGTTAGAAAATGTGCTTTCTTTGCTTAAGTGTGTAAGTCATGGAGTGGAATTTTGATACGAAGTTTTTCGATTTAGTTACAAACTTCCGAGTTGGAGAATACTGGGCTTTCATGCCAAGACAACAATGTCTAATCAAAAACAGCGAAGTTCCGATTTAGGGTTAATATCTATCATTCAGGATATACATTTCCTTGGAAAATGCAACTTCGTAATTTGTGGGTTGTCATCCAACGTAAGTAAATTAATAGAATAAATGTTATGCTTGCAATCTTCTACTTTAAAAGCTTTACTCGTAATTGTTTTTGTATAACTACTAAAGATATGCCTACTGATTCTTGAGATGATGGCAACGCAATTTCCCAACTGTAATTCAAAATTGTATTCCCTGGATGGAAGTTATGCTTATCCGATGTGGGGTCTTGGTCTTACATTAAAACTTGTCCCTGTTTAGAATTTTTAACAGTAGCTGTAAATACGAAAGGAAAATAAAAATTTAGGAGTAGTTGCTTAACTCCAATATCTTTAGTATTGTGGAAATGCGTACTTCTTGCCTTAATTGGAAGCAATTTTTACATTACGGATAGGTGGAGCTCTCAGCTCAGGGAAAGGGGTATCTTAGATGTAACATATTAGCTGGTATTCAATTGATTTAAATCACAAGATTTTTTTCAAACCAATCACGGATTTAAATCTAAATTATCACTCATTTAAATTTGCATTTTGGATATCTCCAGGACATTTTGAACAGTTTCAGGAAGTTCCCAATAGTAGTTTCATAATACCATATGACATCTTGTTGTTTTTATGGGGAACATTATTTTAATAATTGTGATGTTTTTACGTGTAGTACAGAAATGTGCAATATTCCCTGTTTAATAATTTGAACTATCCTATTGGATTCCAAATATTTCTAGTCATCACCACTGTCATGGAGTGTAATTTAAAATTGTGCCAAATATGCCCGACATATTGAATTTCGTATGCAGGTATTTTGGACATACTTTCTGACCATTTTGGGCTTGGCAGGTATTATGACCAGAACATTTTCAAATTTCCAACAAGAGGTAAATAATTAAATTAGTCATGCCGTTAACTGTAACAACTTGTTGTATGTAGAAATTTTATGTAAGTATATGTGCATATGAACAATGAATGATGAGGTCCGGCGTACGCGCACACGTGTAAAGGTTCCCCTTACTATAACTCCCAGTGTATCTTGTCAACTTGGTTTAATCGTGCTTAATCTGGACTTGGACTGGACGCTACTTTTAAACGGTTTCATTTTGTTCTTTTTGTAATTTTCAGGTCTACTTTTTCTCATACATTAAGTATCTCTCTCCCACCGTAATCTCTGTGATAATCAGATCTTTCCTCTTAATAAATACATCAACACTTACCTATTCAGTCACTTCCAAATATATTATATCATACAATTCATTCACACTATAGAAATATTCCTAGCATATTTATACATACATACATGCCACTTGGGAATTACAGTGTACTTAACGTATTATAAATACTTCCGGTTGCAGTTACCTCATGAGGTCTCATGAGATACCTCTGAGGTCTGAACAGGGGACGACACTGTACCGCTTGTCCCCCCGGGGGCTTTGTCATTGATACATACATATAATTACATACATGATAAATACTACCCCCATTTGTTGCACTCTTTTAACTCTATATCTAGACCAGAGATGCGCATCCACAGTTTCGTGCCGTTACGTTACACTATTAAAATAGGTTTTAAAATTGTCGTTAATTATCATTACATTACTAAATATCGTATGAAAAATTCAGCGTTACCGTTCCGCCACTACAAGACAACGGTAATACTCCAGCGTTAATTTTCGTTACCATTAAAAAATATAAAATAGCCGTTACTTTCCGTTTTAGTTACTATTATTGTCCGCTCGTTATAAACAAAAATGTCTAACAACTAGTTTTGCCAGACGTACCTGGTATGCAGAAAACGTAGCGAAAAGACAATTTACAGTTTCTGTGTAGTTCTTGATTTACCAGCAATGTGATCCGCATCCCGACTACCCGGTGTGGTAATCTCAGCATTTGTTCTTTTTTCAATTTCAAATTTCTCCTTGTACTAGCAGCAGTATTCTCCATGGTTAGTTCTTATCTACGAAAAACTACGTTAGAACCAAAACTTAATTCGTAAGCCGATCACACATCGTTTTTTCGTGAGCAAAAGCGTGTGGATTGGGCAAAATAAAGGGTCAAAAGCTTCCTATTGAAATTTGTCATGTTTTTAATAAGTACATAAATGATGCTCAGGGATCAGGGTGTCCACATCAAACTCAAGTTGTTATTATTTCCCCCGTTTATTTGCATGCACAGTTACTCCAAGTAAAGTTAATAATAGATGTCAATGCGTAATGCAAAATAAATATGTACATGCATATATTTATTTGATAGCGTTGCGTTACGTTACAATATCGTTTTCTGTTTACACACGCTGGAACGCTATAGTTATTCCGATAAATGTTTAGCACACCCTAGTTCCGTTACCGTTACGTTATTGCCTGCTCCAGATTAAGGCCGTTACGTTAAAAAACGGCGTTATTCCGTTATTGTTGGGTAAAAGTAACGTAACGGGCGCATCACTGATCTGGACCATTTCCTATCCGAATGAAACTCGACTTAGCCTCTGGAAGTAAATACTGTAGACATAAGTATTTGCAAAGGTGCGTGATACATAATTTGAATAATGATAACGTGGGGGCTCAAGTATCTGTAAAATAATCGATGTACTATAATCCGAGGATAATCTGATATAATCTGACCATAATAATTTGATAAATTCTGCTTGGCTACTTCAAATAATGTCTCAAACACCATTGGCTGAGTGTAAACTCTGGGAGATTAAATTGTTTAGTGGCAATTACTTTCAGAGTTAACTAAGCCATGATTTACGAAATTGATTTCTGAATATGACAACGAGTGATACTCTGAGCAAGAACATTTTATTGACTAAATCATTTTTCTGACCAACCTGATTCCATGAGATGGTTGAGTCCCAGTTGGTTGGAGTTGTATCTGCAAAGGTTTTACATAGGTTTATCCTTGCAGCTTTATTTTTGAGTGCGGCAGGCCTGTACTGGATGACTGCCAGACCACAGATTCAATGCTCACCGTAAATACTGTCTATGTATTTTACCATAGGATTAATTTCAAGTATTTAATATTTTTATTATTATTATAAAACTTTTTTCCAGGGCTCTACAATCATTGCAGATTTCAGATGAATTCCAAACGGAAAGTGGGAACCAGCAGGGATTCCAATGCACACCGTAATTATTTAAGATCAATCATTATTTTGCAGGCCATAGTATTAATAAGGAGCAAATATTTTCTAAGTTCGCTCTTATTGGTTAAGAAATTTTTTAATTCTTTACAGGATCTCGCAATCAGTAAATGAATCGAACTCATTCCAGCAAGAAAGGTTTTGGTATGACCTTGTCGTAAACCAAAATATTTCGTAAGAAAAATAAAATTTGATGCTGATCTTGTAATTAAGCTCATAAAGCGTTGTTTTTGGGGTCCAAAACATGTCAAACAGGTCTTAACAGTACGCAAAATATCCGTAAGCCTGATTTTATTTAGAACGATGCAACGACAGTGACAATATTTACTAATTTGGTGGCAATCTTAAAGAAGAAAGATTTCAACATCTTCAAAACAAAAATCTAACAATATTTCTTATCTAAAAATCATTCCCTATCTTCTACCTAAAAAGATTATTAAAAATTCAAGCGCTCCTGTCCTGTACCTTTTAGACTGGGGACCCAATTGTGTGAACTGTACAATTGTCTTACCATATAGGGTTGAATTGTTAATTCTTTAAATAATTTTATCCATAGAGTACTTAACCAATTGCCCAGCCACGTACTCCGCTCTCACGGCTGCTTTTGGCTACAACAGATCCACATTTTTGACAAGGAAAGTAGCGAGAAAAAAGTAGAGAGCCTCACAGAAATCATGCAGAGTCAAATGGAACAGGTTTTGCAAGATGTGGACTGTTCAAATCGGCTTACTCTAAGTTGTGGACATCAAACCAGTAATTTGAAACACACTGATTATTTATTTTTTTCATTTATGCAAAATGTTTGTTTCACAATGCCCTCTTCACAATATGGCAAGCCCCGTGGTATTCACTGTTTAAAATTTACTAGCCTGCGGTTTTGGCTGTCAACTTCATCATCGAGCAATCTGTGTCCTTCTTTCATTTACTCTCGGAATTCCTCTAATTCATGACACATCCAACTGGCCTTTCACAAATTCTTCGGAAGGTATGTTTAAAACACTGGGGTCCGAGTGTGAAAGAAACAACAAAACCATTTATTTGAAATTCTATTCCCATAAAGTTCCAAGTTTAGGTAAGTTCAATTGACTTTGGGACTAAATTGGTTATTATTTATGAACGCGGAAAATTAAAGTATGAATAATTTTGGTACGTACAGAATTCACGACGCTCTGTTCCGACAATTCCTGCGTTACTGATCGCAAGGTCCAGTTAAATCTGAATCAAGGATTCGTAATAACAAAAGAATTGCTTGACTTAGTGAAGATCGCTAACCATCCGGATCCTTTTTTGTGGTACATAGGGCAGTTCTTAAGGTATTCGATTCGATTTAACGAGCAAATGCAAGATGTGTTTGGAAAGTACGAGAAGAATTTCACTTTTGACGCGAACCGTCCTGTGATTGGGTGAATAGATATTTTTCCTTGTATGCCAATGAATAATAATTTTATATTTAAATAATTAGAATAAATAAGTAATTGCTACTCTCAGGCTTCAAAAACTCGAGTAAAGAATATATGTACATTATTGGTTCTGTAATATATTAGTATTCAAGCCCGAAGAACTGATAAGATAAAAGAAGCTAAAAACTCGT
Organism: Allacma fusca; assembly: GCA_947179485.1. Classification (NCBI taxonomy): domain Eukaryota; kingdom Metazoa; phylum Arthropoda; class Collembola; order Symphypleona; family Sminthuridae; genus Allacma; species Allacma fusca. Next base: position 25,583 of record CAMXBY010000035.1, on the reverse strand, counting down.
ACCATTCCAATGACGAGTATATGCATATTGTTAAGGTGTATTTTCAAATGCTGGAAGATTATAGGGGCCCTAAAACCGTTTTCGTTGCCTCGGACGATCATACTGTTCTGGCGGATATTCGGAAAAGGTACGAAAAGGTAGGTTAAATCTGCATGACATAAATTGTAATTTGTCGGAATTTTGATGATTTAGTTATAAACTTCCGAGTTGGAGGATATTGGGCTTTGATGCTAACTTAACAATGTCCAATCCGAAAGAGCGGAATTCCAATTCGGGGTTAATATCCATCGTAAGGGATATACATTTCCTGGCGAAATGTGACTTCGTATCTTGCGGTTTGTCTTCTAATGTGAGCAATAATTTGTGGATATGCATTTTATTCTTGAAACATTTTACTTACAAGGATTAACTTCAATTTTTGCAATGTTTGTTTTTTTAAATATGAATTTAACAGGTATGCAGACTTATTCTTGAGATCATGGCAACGCGATTTCCCAACTTTAAATCAAGAGCGTATTCCGTGGACGGAGTTTATATATATCCGTATTGGACTCTGAATCTTAAGCTGAAATTTGTCCCTGTTTAGAATTTACCATACTGCAAAGATCGGTTTTAGAACATTGAATTCTCCACATCATATTATGTCTCAAGGGAGTAAGTCGACCAAGTACATACATACACATATAACTAGACTTGCTTGTTAGCCCTTTATATTTGATACAATTAAACATCTAGTATTAGCTTAATCCTAAGAACCTTCTGGCATTGCACTACTTCCTATACTCCTGTATCGATACTGTAAAAGTAAGAGGAATGAATCACAAAATAGAAAATTCTAAATCATTCTCTATACAAAATTGGGAATCAAAACATCTTTGACACGATCGTGTGAGTCATGTGTGCATCTCTGTAAAATTTACGTAGCTCTCCTAAACTGTAGATATATTGTACATATAATAAATAAAACGCCAGCATACCTGAATATCCCTGATAGTATGCACTTAAAAGCAGGGGAAAGTATATAATTACATTCATCTTCTAAGGAAAATTCTTACGTTATTTCCTACACTGGACTCCTATTGCAAGTTAACACTGAACAAAAACTCGTCTCGTCTGTTTTCTGTTCGGGCTGAGGTAAAAGTGAAAGTCACGCCTTCGTTCAAGTTGTAAATTGTCAGCTTTCCAAGTGCATACAGCCTACACTAGGTCGAACATAAATTCAAACACGATTAAAAATTTGAAGGATTTCAAGATTGGGGGTGTAGCTCAGATGGTAGAGCGCTCGCTTAGCATGTGAGAGGTACGGGGATCGATACCCCGCACCTCCATTCAAATTTTGCCCGGATAGTATATACTGTAAACCTTCAGAGAATTATTATGCTGGATAGCTGGATCGTTGATCGTATTGCAAATAACTACTGATTTTATATTTCTGTTTATTATTTGTTTGAATATCTTTGCACGCTGGGTGAAAGTGAAGGGGTATTTACAATGAAACTGATTTTTTACAACTATGGATGAATGAAATATTGTATTTACGACCGACAGTATCCTGTCCCCTTGACAGGCTACGATTGCTCCCCCATCCGGTTAACGTAAGATACTGTTCGCCGGAGTTGAACATATGGAAAATAAATACAGTTGTGTTAAGTATGACCACTCAGGTTTGCTCCCTTGCCTCTTTAAAATTGAACCCTTAGCAGCAAGATAATCACCAGAAAATTAACATTGCACGGAATAATATGTACTTACCCAAAAAATAACTGTTTTTTCTACGGACAATGGCACTTTAAGACTACTATTTTAGCGGTCAGTACTACTGCGGGCAAACATTCCTACGAAGGTACTCTTTCCTTATGAAAGCATCAATGTGAATGCCACCTAAGAGCAGGGTACCCAGATTATTAGATTCTCAAATCCAGAGCCTTTGGTGAAAAAAGAAACACCTAATAAAAATGGAATATTATAACGATTCAGTGCAATTTAACTGGTTATTGACTTGTATATGCATATTGTTATATTGCATATACATTGTACTTACTATTTTGGAATATGGAAATATTTGTCTCACTAAACTAGAAAGACAGTTCGAACTCCTGAAAGATAGGTAATGTTTTACTCCATGACTCATTAGTCCATGAGCTAATTCGGCTTTATCTATAATCAGTAACCTAATATTTTATGCAATTTGATTTATCAGCCCGGTTCCCTATACATTGTGACTGCCGGGGGCTTGCTAAATCTACTCATTTTGGCTATTTTGGTGCAGTTGCCCTCAATGAATGGATTAGATCATCTCAGAGAAGCTTGGAGAAGAAATCATGAGATGTGCTTAATCAAAAGACAAGTAATAGTGACATAAATGGTGGTTCGTCCCGGAGGTTGAACAAAATCATGCATGTTGTGTGAATTCCCGAATACAGCTTTGTTTGGTACAAAAACAAATTAGACAGATACCGCTATTGATTTAAATACGTGGAGCGGACAGTTTACACAAATGAATTGTTTACAACAAGTACATACATATGTCAGACACAGAGCTTCTAATGGGGACAAAATTCCTGTCCCGTCCCGTCCCGATATTTTTTCAAAACCTTTGTTCCCAGTCCTGTCCTGACAATCGGGACACGGTAACAAAAACATGGTCCCCGAAAAAATTAAAAAAACGTTATCCCCGGCCCTGTTCCAAAAATCGGGACAGGGGAACAAAACCTTGTCCCCGTCCCGTCCCCAGAATTTTTAAAAAACGTACCCGGTCTCATCCTGAGAATCGGGAAAAATTCGTACAAATATTTGTACCCAAAACATAAAAAACACATTTATAAAATCGTAACTACTAGTAAAACTTACCGACAATCAAAACTGGGCACATATCCTACATTTATGCATAAATATACGCAGTTTTTTATGTAGGTATGTTCGCACATTTTCCGAATATTTGTATACAATATATATAGGCTGCATGTTTCTACTACAAAAAAATATATGATATATGTATGCTATGAATACTGAATGTACGAGTATGTATGTATAAAAGGTCGGGTGATTTAAGTATGTATGTACCTTGTGTGTCCAGCGCGTGTTCTGTATTTTCTTGGAACGGTCTGTGTCTATTCGTATATTCGCATTTGTAATTTTCTGTTGTAGTGCAAACGATTTCTACACGTTCAGACTGAAACCTACGAAACTAGAAATTAATAATTTTAAACTTAACGAAGTAACTATATTCACGCCGAAGCCATGCTTCATTAGTTTTTATAAAGGTTCAGAAGGTTCAACATGCACTTTTATAGGCAAGTGTGCATATATTTATGCATTCTACATTTATTTATATGCTGCATATATGTATGTATGATTAAATTTCTGGAACAATTTATGTATGCAAAATGTATTCTCTTTGTAAACTATAAAATGTATGTAGGATTTAGGATACGCAATTTTTTTGCCCAGCTTTGCCCACAATACTTGCATTTGGACTTTGTTTTGCATGGCAACAAAACGTAATGCTTGTAAATTGTCAATGTCGAGCTTCTTTGTGTCAATTTAAATCCTTCTGTAACATCAGAATTTTTTTCTGGTTCCTCCAGATCGATTAAAACTTTACTTTCGTCACCCATTTGTGTTGAATTTTAAATTGAAATAAAACGTTTATTTTTCAAATCCCTAGAATGGCAGTTCTAAATACAAGTTGGTGCATGAGGTCTTTCAAAGGCAGAGTTTCCTTATTTAAATTCAGTTTCGTACAGAACGTTACACATTCGGTGAAATCGTGCTCACATAATAGTTTACGCATGAGCATTAAAAGCTGACACGTTATCCTTATTTCGCTATGATTGCTTGTCCCGTCCCGAATACAATAGGGACAATTTTTTTCTGTCCCCGTACCGAACATAATGGGGACAATTTTTTTTTGTCCCCATTCCATCCAGAATACGACATGGGGATGATTATTTTGTCCCTGCGGACGTCCCGTCCCGTGTCCCGACGGGACGTCCCCGTCCCCGGTAGAAGCTCTAATCAGACATGCAGACCATAGATGCACATTTTCTTTTGCACTCACACTCAATACAAATTGAATGAACTGCACTCATCCTCTATATGGTAAAAATTGTCAAGTCTGGACTCACACTCGTCCTAATAATAACATTTTCTACTTTGTTCTACTGCCCTGAATTACCTAGCCGCTTATTTACTCATTATATGTACATATATCCGTTTCAGCAAATACGTGCCAATGTCCGGTGCACAACGTATTGTAGCACTAAATACTATCCCCATGTATTGAAGGCTGTTAAAGCTATGTCGACCATATCTTATCAACGTTGAGTCGGCTTAGTCTCTGACAGTACAGAAACTGGACGTGCATATTTACATTAGATCCATGATGCATTATTTGTATAGTTGACATGATAATATGTACTGCCGGTTCAATAATAATTCTTCATACTGAACCTTATGTGATGATAGCAATTATCATCTCAAAGTTGATAATTTGACAATCCATGTTAAACAATGCCCCAAGTGGCTGACCGGGTGCAAGCTATGGAAGTAACTATTGATAACGTCGTGCGCCGGTTACACTTACAATTATTACAATTACAATAGAGTTAACGAAACCAGGATTCTTTTTTTAGGAAAGAATAATTCTTTCTCACATTTTACTTTCACAATAAATTTTATGACTAATTCGTAAATGTTTCCTAAGATGATACTCTTATTAGCCAAATATATTTAACGGCTGAATTTTATTCAGGATCTCAGAATCAATACATGAATCGGATCCGTACCAGCAAGAATGGTTTTGGTATGACCTTGTCGTTAACCAAAATATATCGTAAGAAAATTACAATTTTAATGCTACATCTGTAATTAAGCCAATTCAGTATATAATTATTCAAAATAGCAATTGTTAGGGATCACTCGTTTAACGAACGGTCAAAACCGTAACATGAATAATAAGTCTGATTTTCATTTTTACTCGTCCCTAACCTGATTACCTCCCCGTTTCCATGATGTGATCACAGCACAGTTTCCGTAACCTGAAATATTTACTCCCCCTACTTTGTAGTGTTGTGTGTGTGTTGTAATGTTCTCCCTAACCTTAACGCATCAAGTCCCACTATTCCTCACGCGTATATTTCCCGAATATCTAACCCACATAACTCCCCTCAACGTATTACTTAAATGATGTGTCAAATCGAGATGGGTAATTATGCAAAAAAATTGCCTAACACACTAAACTTGCAGTAAAGTTATATCATCGTAAAATAAAATAATTTAAAAATTGATTTACCCTAAGTGAATTGAACCAACTGCCAACCAACATACTCCGCTCTCATGGCTGCTTTTGGCTCCAACAGATTCACATTTTTGACAAGGAAAGTAGCGAGGAAAAAGTCGAGAGCCTCACGCAAATCATGCAGCGTCAACTGGAAAACGTTTTGGAAGATGTAGATTGTGCAAATCGACTTACACTAAATTGCGGACATCAAACCAGTAATTTTAAGCCCTTATTGTTTACAATTTTTAAAAATTTCCGTGTTACTTTATCATCCCCATGTTTATTGTGAATTCGCTCGTTGTCGGAGCATCTTTTGAAGGTCTAAAATTTGCATTTATTTTTGATAAGTTGTTTTCAATAGTGACGAAAAATAACACGGACCAGAGTCATGTAGAGGCAAATAACGGGTTTCCATATTGCTACTAATTATTATACCTTACATATTATATGCAATTATGTAAATTTTACAATAGCCTGCGGTTTCGGCTGTCAACTTCATCACCGAGCAGTCTGTGTCCTGGTTTCATTCACTCTCGGGATTCCACTAATCCATGACACGTCCATTTGGCCTTTCAAAAAATCTTGGGGAAGTAATTATGTTTAAAAGGCCTGGGTCACAGTGCCAAAAAAATAACAAAACCATTTATATGAAATACTATGCCTATGAAGTTCCAACTTTAAGTAAGTTCACATTCATATTTCTACTAAAGCGGTCACTACTGGTGGAAGTAAAATAAAAATTGGAATGCTACAGTATTTTCCAACGTACAGAATTCACGGCGCTGTGTTCAGGCTATTCCTGCGTCAAAGATCGCAAGATTCATTTAAAGCTAAATCAAGGAGTGGCAATAACGAAAGAATTACTAGACTTAGTAAAGATTGCTAGCCACCCGGATCCTTATTTGGGGTACATGGAACAGTTCATAAAATACTTATTTCGACTAAACGAACAAATGCAAGATGTGTTCGGGAATTATGAGAAGAATTTCACTTTTGACGCGAGCCGTCCTGTAGCTGGGTAAATAGATATTTTGCGTTTTTTATTAAACACCAGTAAATAATAATTAAATGAATACCACTTCAAGAAATAATAAATAATTGCTACTTTGTAGTTTAAAGCTATATAAAATGATCCTTGATTTATTAGTATTCAGGCCAGAAGGACGGATAAAATAAAAGAAGCTAAAAAATCATACCACCCGACTGGTGAGTACATACACATATTTAATGTTTATTTTCAAATGACTGAAGATCAAAAAGGTCCGAAAACCGTTTTCGTTGCCTCGGATGACCACACTGTTCTAGTGGACATTCGGAAAACGTAAGAACATTTTTCACAGGAATATAAAAAATCTGCACAGCATAGATTGTAATTTCCGTCCGAATTATGATTTAGGTATAAACTTCCGGCGTGGAAAATCTTAGGCTTTGATAGCAACATCACGATGGCTGATCAAGGCCAGCGGAATTCGGATTCCGGATTAATGTCCATAGGTAGGGATATATATTTCCTGGAAAAATGCGACTTCGTAGCTTGTGGGTTGTCATCTAGTGTAAGGGAATTATCAGGAAATGAACTTTATTCCTCCAACATTTTACGCTTAACGGTTAACTCGTAATATTTTTAACGCATTTCTTATTGGACTTTCCAAGGTATGCAGACTCATTCTTGAGATGATGGCCACGCGATTTCCCAACGCTAGATCAAGAGTATATTCCGTCGATGGATCTTATTTGTATCAAATGTGGGGTATTAATCTTAAATCGAAGCTTGTCCCTGTTTAGAATTTGTTTGCATAACTGTAGATAAATGTGATTGGAAATAATATTATGGTTAAAACTGTTAATTGTCAAATTTATGAATTAAGCAGAACACTGAAATAGAGCGGGAAAGCTCGCCGGTTATATGCATCAAACAGAGATCTTTTAGTATTTTCAATTGAGGGTGATTTAGGTGTGCATACTGTTTTGTTCCCGTGACATGTTTTTCCTATCTCAAATGGTAATATTGTTAGATTACGAATTAGTGGAGCTTGTTAGGTTAGAGATAGGAACAGCTTATTCAAGTTTAATAGTTCACTTTCAAAATGACATCATCCCAAAATTCAGTTTTTAAACTCCATGAGTATTCTTCCACATTGATTTACTTCCAAGACAGACACTTGTACATAATACAGGGAAGTGAAACCGATTTCATGTCTTTATCAATGAGATGTTTCTAGCAAAGTAATGTTTACAAATGTGGTTTATCTGTTTCTAAAATCTGTAAATCTGCTAATAAAAATCATGCCAGGATTACATTTTTCATCTTGCTCATTTTATGGAAAAAATGTAATATTCCATCTAATTAACATAAAGCACATATTGTGCTCATGGCTGTTTTATCACAATGTACGAAGACTCGTCTGTTTTCCCTCCGGGCTCAGGCAAAAGTGAAAGCACAGTTTCGTTGAAGGTGTAGACTATCAGCTTTCAGCAACAGTTCGCAGACTGTCTTACTGTTAGTCAGAAATAAATTCAAGTAGGATTAATATTTTGAATGAATTCAAGACTGGGGGTGTAGCTCAGATGGTAGAGCGCTCGCTTAGCATGTGAGAGGTACGGGGATCGATACCCCGCACCTCCAAACAAATTTTGCCCGGATAATTTAAACCAGCGATGAAAAACCGAAAAATATGGTTTTGGTTAATACCTTAACGTTTCAGTCAAATTTATTTTCGTTAACGTTATAGTTTACGTTATCTGAAGAAAGGGTTATTGGTAAAAACTGTTACGACATCCTTGCTATTCTGTTAAACAATTAAAAAACGTTTTCCAAAATTACCGTTACAAAATTACGTCCATGAGATACAGATAACGGTTACAAAGGTTTATAAAAACTCTTTATACTCAACTTTTGCAATCATTGATATTTTTGATATTATTATATTTACACCTCACAATAATAGAATAGTGCTGGTGGCTCATTTTTTAAACTAAAATTGACAACAATGGAAATTGTAGTAAACATGTGGGACAAAACTCACCCGTGTTATTGAATCGCAGCCTTCCACTAAACACCGGGAATTGTCTTCTCGAAAATTGTATTGCAAAAAGTTAGATAAGCGTTCGTCTTTTTTGCCCCGTTGCTTTCGGTATTTGGTTTTGTTTCATCAAATGAACCCTAACAATGATGGCCGTTACTTGATTATGTGTAAATAATTAACTAATATAAATGGTTAAGGAATGATTTTCTGCAGTTTCTATACAATTCTATATATGTCATAAGGAGAGCACGTGTTGAAAGGATTGGTACAAGTGAAACAAAATAAAACCGTTTTACGTGTCTCATTTGTGATCAGGCTTAAGCTTTATTAGAGCTTACAAGATGACAATGCATAGGATTTGTAAAAACGGAAAATAGCGTTTTAATTTTGGCTATGGTTTACGCTTTTGGTTTTGCAAATACAAGCTTTGGGTTAGTATTACTGGTAGTTATATTATATTTTATTAGTAATTATAGGTAACCTAAACACTAGATCCTTGTTAAAGGAATGTTATATAAGCTGAATGCTATCTATACGGGATATAGGAAGGAAAAGTCCACAAAATGTGAAATATGTCATACAAATGACATTAAAAACATACAAAATGTAATGTTAGTGTGTCCACACTTCAAATAAGGATGACAAAACAAGAAAAACAAGAATCTGAATCTGCAACAGAAACAACTTCCTAACAGCTATGCTCAAGCGCGACTTAGCACAACCTGAACTATGTAAATATGCATGCTGTCTGATGATACGTAACTAAGATAAGACAACTGCATTTTAACTATTTATATGAATGAATGTGAATAAGTTACGTTAAAAAAGGTTTATCTTTATCAACGTAGAGTCGGCTTAGTCTCTAACAGTACAGAAACTGGACGTGCATATTTACATAGATCCATGATGCATTATTTGTATAAGTTGAAATGATGATATGTACTGCCGGTTCAATAATCCATGATGCATCCTTTATACTAATCTGAAAGTGATTGTCTTGATGATGGGGATGGCGATGATGGTGTCAGTCGTCACTTATGTACATGACATGTTGAAGCATAGCGGTTCATTTTTTTTCTTTCATTCATGCAAAAAAATGCTTTGATTTTTATTTTTATTCACTTTTTTGCACGAATGAAAAAAATGAACTTCTATTACAGTGAATTTCCCATATAGTGGTTTCCTCTTAGATGGCATTCCCTCTTTACTGGCATCAAAAAACCCCTCCTAGAGGTTTGTATTTTTAAAGGTATACAGTATAGTGGCACCCACTATAATGGTATTCCCTCTATAATGTCACTATGATGTGTTAGGGTGGCTCGGGCAATGCAAAATTATAATCGCTGTTGGCATAAAATAAGCTAGATAATAGCTACGAAAGTTAAACATGATGTTATAAAACGTGCGGGAGGTAAATAATGTTTGTGTCGATTGGTTCAAGTTTAATTTCAGAAGTTATATTGAACATTTAATATGAGTAAAACAGGCAGTTAAGCAAAACTTAAAAGTGAAAATAGCCGCAGAGTACTCAGTGGAAGTAATTTCTATTTCCATAATCTGAAGACAAAAATCGGTTTCTGGAAAGACTGCACTATTTTGATGGATTGGAAAGTGTACATTCAATAAAAAAATTGATTTCTTCGCAAGTAGCTCCAACCAATCGGTCTGGAAGGATGTCCTTTCAGTCGAAAAGTTTGCTACGACTAATTGCTATTATGAATAGTTTTTATAGTTAATTAATTACTTCTACTATTAATAGTAGGCGGCAATCTAAAGTCACTGAATATTTTAAACTCAATGAAGCTTAGCATACCTCATAATTTTACATATTCTGTACAAAATAAATTATTTTATAAATAATTATATTTAGTTAGTTATTACTTATAAACATTAATAGCATATAGTTAGCCATTAATAACATACAGTGGCATCTCTATATAGTGGTAGGAATTTGCCACTCCATTGGAAACCACTAGATAGGAAAACTGTATTTTTATCATTTCTTTTTTGTTTACTTGGACAGGCTTAAGTCATAGTAACCAAGTGTTACTACAACTTAATCCTGTTCAAGTCAACAAAAAATAATGTCATTTTATTAGAAATCATATATATTACAAATCATATATATTACAAATCATATATATTACAAATCATATATATTACAAATCATATATATTACAAATCGTATATATTACAAATCATATATATTACAAATCATATATATTACAAATCATATATATTACAAATCATATATATTACAAATCATATATATTACAAACAATAAAAAATTAAAAAAGAAATAATGAAATACTAAATAACTTTCCAACAAGTTACTGTCTTGCATCTTTGAATGTGTATGGTTAATTCGAATCAACTACCACTTGCTTATTGTGCACGCCTTTGAATATTTAGTACAGTTGGCTAATTTGATCATTCATCATCTTTTAACTACCACGATTAAATTTTAACTTTGGATATGAGAGTATGTATAGTATAAGAGTAACTTTGGGGTCCATCAACACATGTCAGACATAAAATTAATTAAAATGATGTATCTATCACGCATTGACAGCGTTCTGGAGTACTAAAAACATTGACACTTCGTTGTCAAAAGTTAGGGCCTTTAATAGCTAATATATTATGGTCAATTCTAATAATTTTAATATGTAATGGGTTCCAGCAAAAATGAATACAAACAAGGGCAATTTCAAATTGCAAACATTCGTTCAGCTTAAATAATGTAACTATCATTTTATAAGTACCCCGTACAGCACCTATTTACTAAATAGCATTTAAATGTTTTCAAAAAACATTTATGCCACGGAAAAGTTTGTCAACAATTCTAAAACTTATTTTTTGAGTACCGAATTCACGCATTAAATGGAGAGGATTGAGTTTTTAAAACTCAGCTAATCCTATTTTGACCAAGTGACAATGTTGCTAACATAAATACAGTAGGATGCTTTTAGTTTTCCCAAGAGTAGGTTTTATATCTAGCTACTACATGCCAGTTCCAATCGATGTTTAATTGTGACTACAGATAAACTCAATACCTCAAGTTTTCCAAGATGACAAAAGTAATATCATCTGTTTTCAGGAACCAATCAGCATCGTCCAAGTGATGGAGGGCATTCCTTGTTAACTATTAATATTATTATTACTATTATTGATTGCTTATGTAGGTAAGTGACGGGGAGCTTTGAATGACAAATAATCAAATAAATACAAAGTCCTTTCCGCATGAAATCTGAGGTCCTTTATTTTTTTGTACTATGGCCGGACCAAAGTCCACCCTCCTAAAATTCATATAGGTTTAAATTTTTTTTTAAATTTAACTTACCTTTCCAAGGAAAGTAATGAAAAAATTGATATATAAAGCCATTATTAAGCGACGAAGTTGATTTCTGTCACAGATTTTGCCCAATCGAAACGGATTAGAGTTTGAAAGGATCCATTGCATTCATTTAAACGAAGAACAACCTTATATGTAAAAACGGCTTAATTATATTATTGTTAAGTTTAATATTTTTTATGATTTACAAACCATTGCAATCCCAGTATTCCCATCCACCTTGGTGGATGGCTTGGATGCTAGCCATTTATATAGTCGAAATGATAATACTGCCGTTTCAATAATGATAATTAAATGATAGTGTGTCATAGTGACGAATATGACGAGGCTTGAGCCTGACACGTGCGTATTCTTTTCCGTGAGCTGACAATTGTTCTTACAGAACATTATGTGATGATAGCAGTTATTATCTCATAGTTGATAATTTACTTTCCACATTAAACAATGTCCCACGCGGCTGGCCGAATACAAGCTCGGGAATAGTTATTATTGATAGCGTTGTGCGTCCGTTATATTTAGAGTTAACGACACCACGACTTATAAGCACCTTTTCCGGAAAATGACAGCGAGTAATAGCCGCATACTTATAATTAAATCAACTTGAATCGAATTATACTCAGTAGTATTTACCTTCGGATAATTTGTAATAAATACATTTAATTATAATCTTAAATAAGCGGAATTTTTTGAGATGGTTGAATCTCAAATATTTGGGAAATTGTCCGCAAAGATGTTGCAAAGGTTTCTCTTAGCAGCGTTATTTCTCACTGTGGCAGGACTTTACTGGATGACGGTCAGACCACCAATCCAATGCACACTGTAAATACTCTCGATGCATTTCACTTCTAATTAATTTCCAATAAATATCCTAAAATCGCTTTAATTAGCCGAGTAACCTTCCGATGTTGAAATTTTCCAGGGATCCACAATCAGATGAATTACAAAACGAACTTGCGAGCCAAAAGGAATTCCAATGCACACCGTAAGTATTTAGAGTAATAATTCTTTCTCACATTTTACTTTCACAATAAATTTTATGACTAATTCGTAAATGTTCCCTAAGTTGATACTCTTATTAGCCAAATATATTTAACGGCTGAATTTTATTCAGGATCTCAGAATCAGTACATGAATCGGATCCATTCCAACAAGAAAGGACTTGGTATGACCTTGTCGTGAACCAAAATATTTCGTAAGAAAAATACATATTTAACACTGCATCTGTAATAATTGTATCCATTGAATAATTATGTAAAATAGTAATTGTTGGAAATCACCTGTTCAACAAACGGTCGAGACAGTCAATTATGTTCAAAATGGTTCTACAAATGGAATCAGTTTTGTGACAGGGGCGAAATTTGATTGACAAGTCGTAGTTCCTACGGAGACTGTCCACTAGTAATGTTTTAATTGGGGTTTCTCTTGTGATAACCATTTTAAAATTTGTGTACCTCTTCGAGTCATTGTTACTATAATATCAATTAAAATTGGATATCTGACAAGTGAAATAGCAACTAAAGAAATCAAATTGCTAGTGCTCCCAAACTTTAAAAAAATTAAGTTATAGTTTTGCTTACGTAACTTCCTAATTCGTCATAGAGACAGAAAGGACAAAATTTGAGGAAAAATTCTTGATGGACGAATCTGTTCAAAATATTTCTACCAATGAAATGATCTTTTTTGTGACAGGGGAAAAATTCTATTGGCAACGGAGACTGTCCCTTAATAATATTTTAACTGCGATTTCCCGTGTCTAAATCATTTCATAATTTACGTACCTTCCCCAGTCATTATTCCTACAACTTATTTATACGTAGCAAAAAGTTCGGTCGAATTAAATTTGTCAGGTCCGAATTTTATGCTAGGACAATGAGTACATTCCAAACTATTTGACTATACGATTAAACTGAAGCATAATTTTGTAAAAAAACTCGAAAGATGTTCAAGAGTTTTAAAATGAATACCACATAGAACCGCTGAATAATTGACTCCGAGGTATTCCCTATTATGTTTCCTGGTATACAAAATTAAGATAAAATCCTAAGATAAAATTGTTTTTTTAAATCCATGATTTTACTCTTACTGTTAGTGAATTGACCCAACTGCCAACCAACCTACTCCGCTCTCACGGCTGCTTTTGGCTCCAACAAATCCACATTCTTGGAAAGGAAAGTAGCAAAAAAAAACTAGAAAGCCTCATGGAAGTCATGCAGGGTCAAATGGAAAGGGTTTTGGAAGATGTAGACTGTACAAATCGGCTTACTCTAAATTGCGGACATCAAAACAGTAATTTGTAACCCTTATTGTTTACATGGGAGTTCAGAGCTAATCCCGCCGCGACAATCTCGATGGCATTATTCCCGCGAACAGTATTCCGCTGTCAATTTGACCGATATATACAATCCCGCTCACGATAATCCCGACAACTAATGAGATAATCCCGCCATACAATGAAACAGAATTTAATGAATATAAATTATTGTTGCTATAACAACCGTGAAAATACAACAGTTTATCACTCAATATCAAAAGTAATAAACTTATCCTCTCTTCTAAGTTGAAAGAGTGGATAGTGACCGTGACCGTAAGAATCAAATTTTCGCGCGCGCTAGATGTATCGAGTATCGACGACCATAGAGCTGTGCAGCTAGCTGTTGCCTACAACTACTTACTGCCTGCGCTATTTACATTTGCCTTTCTGAGCCAGCAAATGCTGGCTGTGCAGTGCTCGTGCATTCATAAATTCAAGCAGAAGCAAACTTCATTGGTTACAATGCTACAACGAGAACGGCAGTCATCAAATCAATGCATGCATGTGTCTTCTCTTTTATTATGAACATAGTGTAGCGGAGCAGCTACATACACATGTCACAATTCACAATATAGGTACATATCAAAACAGCCAGTCTGTCAACAGTACACAGCTTGTTGTCAAGGAGATGGATACTATTAAATAATAGGAGCATACAATTATTGTTTACTGAAGTTAATACAATAAAACTTGGTTCGGGAATATCGTCAGCGGGGTTATGGTTGGCGGGATTAAATACTATTGAGATCGGAATTAAATCATCGGGGTTGCTTCGGCGGAGTTATCACTGGCGGGATTGTCGAGGCGGGATTAGCTCTGGACACGTTTACATGTAATTAAAATTTCCCTTCCAGTAGCACGTGTTATCCCCCTGTGCAACACAGTCTAGTACAGTAGTGATGCCGATGGTCTGGTCTGATTCACAATTTATGAAACTGGTCTGGTCCAAAGGTCAGACCAGGTCAGATAATTTTTTCGGACCGGACCAAAGACCATGGTCTAGAAAACCATAAAGAGTAATTAAATAATCAAGTTTCGTTAAGTGAAATTTTGATTTTATGCCTAAAAATTACAACTTTATACGTTATATTGGATTTCGTGAATCCATAAATTCTGCAGTAATGACAAAAAGTAACAATTGACCCAGATTCACTCATTGACATATCCCTGGTATCCATAGTGTTAATAATTATACCTACTACATGTACATATGTAAAATTTACTATAGCCTGCGGTTTTGGCTGTCAACTTCATCACCGAGCAGTCTGTGTCCTGGTTTCATTCACTCTCGGGATTCCACTAATCCATGACACGTCCATTTGGCCTTTCACAAAATCCTGGGAAAGTGTATTCAAAAGGTCTGGGTCACAGTGCCAAAAAAATAACAAAACTATTCATATGAAATACTATTCCAATGTATTTCCAACTTTAGGTAAGTTAAATTTCAAATTTCTGCTAAATCAGTCACTATTGATGGGCGTGAAATAAAAATTGGAATGCTACAGTATTTTCCAACGTGCAGAATTCACGACGCTGTGTTCAGGCAATTCCTGCGTCAGAGATCGCAAGATTCGTTTAAAGCTAAACCAAGGAGTCCCAATTACGAAAGAATTACTGGACTTAGTAAAGATGGCTAGCCATCAGGATCCTTTCTTGTGGTACATGGGACAGTTCATAAAATACTCATTTCGACTAAACGGAGAAATGCAAGATGTGTTCGGGAATTATGAGAAGAATTTCACTTTTGACGCGAGCCGTCCAGTGGCTGGGTAAAGTTTATGATTTTTCCTCATTATTAGATATATATTTTTATCTTTTTTCTTAAGCACCTATAAATAACTATTAAATGTTTCCCAGGTGGGGAATTCAACTAATTAATGGATATTCCGTGGCTTAAAGCTGTTGTTGTAATGAATTGGTAATTAATTTATTAGTATTCAAGCCAGAAGGACGGATAAGATAAAAGAAACTAAAAAATCATACCATTCGGTCGACGAGTATATACACATTTTTAATGTGTACTTTCAGACGACAGAAGTTCAAAAAGGTCCGAAAACCGTTTTCGTTGCCTCGGATGACCACACTGTTCTGGTCAGTGCTCGGACTGGGTACAGAAACCGTGTACCCGTACCTAGTGCTGTAATTTGTTCGTTTTGTTTTGTTTTGTTCTCTTCGGAAATGAACAAAAGTAGAACAATTTGAGTTTTGTTTTGTTCACCGAGTTTAGTTTAGTTTTGTTTTTTGAACAATCCGTATTGTTCAAAAAACAATCCGTATTGTTTTGTTCTACCGATGTAGAAGATGTTAGAAATTTGTGAAATTGATTGGCGGATATGCTTTACAACTCTTATTTAATACACTCATTAAACCTTTTGTTGATAGTTTCTAGGAGCGTAAGGCGTAATGTAATTCCATACATCCACAAGACCTGAAATGACCGCGTATATAAATATATCAACAAACGATTGTGGTGGGGTTTACCTAGTATTAAGTTCTACCGATACGCATCGTTTGGGTTCGCCCGATGCCTTGATTGAATTAATTACATGTATTGTTTTTTTTGGTTTGCTTAGGCCTCTTTTATTTCTGTGTCTTCCTGTCAACTTACAGTCAGACTAGTCGAATTTCAGCAGTGGAGGTGACATTTGTCCAACTAACAATAAGTACTGGTGTCCAACAGAAATTGCTCTCGTTTGCAATATCCGATGTACTCAAACATTTAATATCAGTACAGGTTATGGTCATAGCAGGTAACAATTAATTACTCCGTTGACCTCAAGTAGGCATTCTAAGTTTCACGTTGTTCAATAACTTTAGATTGGCCTTATAAATCTGTAAATAGTGCAAAGATTTTGTTGACCTTACTTAAGCCCAGCGGTTCACATCATAAATGATGTGTATAGATGTAACTAAAACCGTGCACTTCAATAGCTCCTAATGGTCATTATGATGTTATTTGAGATTCATTATAGTGTATGTAAGGTCATGGGTCTACTAATAACCCGCAAAGGTCAAATTAAGGTCATGGGAATTCTTGTGACCCATCGACAAAATGAGATGATGAAACTCCTTGTAGCCCACTGAGGTCAAATTGAGGTCATTGAATTTCTTGTAACCCACCGAGGTCAAATTGAGGTCATGGAATTTCTTGTAGCCCACTGAGGTCAAATTGAGGTCATGAAATTTCGTGTAGCCCACTGAGGTCAAATTAAGGTTATGGAATTTCTTGTGACTCACTGAGGTCAATTTGAGGTCATGGAACTTGTTGTAACTCACTGAGGTTAATTTGAGGCCATAAAAGTTTTTATGACTCACTCAGGTCAATTTGAGGTCATGTTGCTATTTGTGACACTCAGGTCAATTTGAGGTCATGTTGCTATTTGTGACACTCAGGTCAATTTGAGGTCATGTTGCTATTTGTGACTCACTCAGGCCAATTTGAGGTCATGTTGCTATTTGTGACTCACTCAGGTCAATTTGAGGTCATGTTGCTATTTGTGACTCAGTCAGGTCAATTTGAGGTCATGTTACTTTTGGGCACTTTTCAAACTCAAAGTTTGAAAAGGTTATTACCCGCTGTTGTGGTGGTTTGTTTGTTATAGTTTTGTTTTATCTTATCACGGTTTTGTTTTGTTCTAGTTTTGTTTTTTCGAAAACTGATTTTGTTTGTTTTGTTTTGTTCAAAAAACAAGAACTGAACAAAAGAACAAACAAAACGCGAACAATATTACAGCACTACCCGTACCCATACCCGTACCCGAATATCGGGTACTACAAAATGCTGTACCTATACCCGTACCCATACCCGAGTACCCGGGTAAATTATTTCAGTACCCGCACCCGTACCTGAAAATACAATGTAGTACCTGTACCCACAATTTACCCGTACCCGTTATGTACCCAAAACCTGTACCCATACCCGAGTAACTATTGTGTGTACCCGGGTATTACTCGGGTACTGGAAGTTTGACCGATTTAAAATCCCCGACAACATTAGCCTGCCCAGCTGAAAAATTTTAATTTGTCAATTTTTTGACCTCCAAAGTGTCCGGGATTTTGGGAATTTTCCCTAGGCGTTAAAGACATCCTATTTGAATTTTTTGAAAAAATTGTTCAAGGCATTTTGTGATTTTTTTTAATAAACACTGACGAAATTCAAATCCTACTACCCCAAAATAATAACTTGCTGAATGAAATGAAATGTGTTTTCGCTTATTTTGTAATTGGGACGGATTCTTTAATACTAAACTCTCCATAACTTGCTTTTTAACTTGGAGAACAAGAAACAATTTTTTCCGGCTAATCGAACTCTGTGTATAGAAAATATTATACGAAAAAATTGAGTTGATCATAATTTTTCCAAGTCAAATATTGCGGTTTCAGGAAATAAATGTGGGAGGCAATATTGAATATTCATTTTATATTACAGCTTTATAAAACAAACATTCGTAAACTGTCTCACACATTCATGAAGCCCGAGACGGGGATTTTCGAAAAATGCAGGCAAAATAGGACTAAAATGCAACCCCATGGAAGTTTAAAACGCCAAGTTCAGATGTCTGTCAAGTTCTTTTAACATCAAAATTATCAAGATTAATCAAAGGGACTGAAATATAAATATTGCGTGCAAGGAATGATATTTTTCATTCTAAAATTTTATAAATATTCACCTCAATAAATACTCAAAGTGTCATAAATACCCAGAATTGAAAATGCTCAAACTGCCTGCATAAAATGCCTTGGCGTAGAAATGTATCTGCTAATAAATGTATATTTATTCCGATCTTATCTCGTAATACATCTTCAAATAATTGTAATGTTACGCTCCCAATGAAGCTAATTAAATTGAATCCCAAGAACCTCCCTCTTGAAATTCTTCGTTGATGAGCTTCACTATTTAAGTCGATAAACAGATGATTTCACTGACTATATTTCTTTATTAGATTCCTTGGATGAATTATTAGAAGCGTTAGATTGCAATGCAACTACCACGTAATCATAAATGAGACGAAGCCACTTGGCTCTGTTACTAACGCAAGTATCTGTATACTACGAAATAATCAACTCCACGGTTGGTAGGTCTTATTGTTAGCCATAGTAATCCATCCCATCAGGAATCCTTGAAGTACCCAAAAATACTCGGGTACAGCACCCACGAGTACAGGCATTTTACATAGTGATACCCGTACCCATTGGGTACTACCCGATTGCCACTGAGTGAGTACCCATACCCGTACCCGTACCTGTACCCACTTTATTGTCTAAAATCAAGAGTACCCGGGTAGTACCCGCGTACTTGCGAGTACGCAACTTCTGTACCTGGGTAGTACCCATACCTGTACCCGTACCCATTTACCCGAGTATTACCAGTACCCAGTCCGAGCACTGGTTCTGGTGGACATTCGGAAAAAGTAAGGACATTTTTCATTGGAATCTAACCTGCACAAGATGTATTGTAAATTCTGACGGAATTTTAATGATTTAGGTATAAACTTCCGTCATGGAAAATCTTAGGATTTGATGCCAACATTACGATGGCTACTGAACGCCAGCGGAACTCGGATTTAGGGTTAGTGTCTATAGTTAGGGATTTATATTTCCTGGAGAAATGTGACTTCGTAGCTTGCGGGTTATCATCTAATGTAAGCAAATTATGTGGAAATAAACGTCATTCCTCCAACCCTTTATGCTTAACGTTAACTCCTAATTTTCTTAACCTATTTTTTATTGGAATTTTCAAGGTGTGTAGGCTCGTTCTTGAGATGTTGGCTACGCGATTTCCCAACGCTAGGTCAAGAGTGTATTCCGTCGATGGAGCTTACACGTATCAAATGTGGGGTTTTCAACTTAAAGCGAAGCTTGTTCCTGTTTAGGATTTTCACACATCATAACTGTAAATATGATTGAAAACAATATTATGGTCAAAAAGTTTAATTGGCCATTTTATGAATTAAGAAGAATACATTAATTAGAGAGGGATGGATCGCTGGTTACTTGCTTCAAACAGAGATCTGTTAGTATTATAAATTTAGAGTGATTTGAGTGCGTATGTGCGTCCGTGACATGATTTTGCTGCCTCAAATCGAATCATTGGTAGAATACCAAAATGTAAAGCTTTTTAGAATATAAAATGGAACGACGGATGATTTTAGAATCTCCATGAAATTGGATTAGTTCCTCTAAACTTTGGAGAATAAATAGTACAACAGCAGAACATCCCTTACTCCATGGATTTAATGGCAAGTGAAATTTATGTGCTTCCATCTATTGTTGAAGATTTTTCCATAACTCGTTAAACTGTACTTGTAATATATGCAAGTGAATCTGATTCCATATAGTTTCTTGTCTTTATCATTAGGAGTTTTGCAGCTAAATAATTGTTTTAACCGAAGTGATAATTATCATTTTCCTGATAAATCAAAATCTAGAAATCCGCTAATAAAAATCATGCCAGGATTACATTATTTACCTTGCGATTTGATGGAAAATATGTAATGTTCAAACAAGGATAGCATAGTTAGTCATAATTAAGCCCTGAAGATGAACACTGTTTGAGTTCGAAAGCTTGGCAAATAAATTGATTCTAAGCAATATCCACGTATTCCAATTATTTCAACATGGTTGATATTATGTAATGTTCCATCGAATTTACATAAATCACATATTGTGCTCACGATCAAAGATGGGCAACTGGTTTTCCTCGCCTGAAACCTTACCTCTACAATATAATCTCGATTTTCCTTCCGAATACCCTTCCTGAACCGGACTTTTGCTGGTTTCCTTTTTCCTAAAAATAGGCATATAATTGCCCTTCCTATTTCCTTGTCAGATTAGTAAATTTCCTAGTAGGGCCTAAAATCCCTAGTTCAGTCTGAATTGCCTTTGTTCAGCCTTAGTTGGTTGGGTGTGCATTTGCCGGTTGGTCAAAATTGTACATTTCTTTACGAATGGCGTTGAGAAACAATATACATTAAAATAAGCGCGTAAATATGATAATTGTCATAATTTAAAATGTATATTGTACATAGACGAACACATGATAAGTTACAAGTTTGGACTGATTTTCTGGAAGATATATTTTAACGTTAGCATCATTCAGAATATTAATGTACAAAAATAAACCCCGTTCACAGCACAACATGAAATCTACGGAAACACCGAATCTAGACGTTACTATTAGTGGGGTTCATATGGGTGGAATTTCTTCACGGTTTGTTTTTGACTACTACGTTTATTCAACATTAGACCGTTCAATACAAGTAACTAGCAGAAATTACACAAACTAGTTTCATCTTTTGTCGCTGGCTGGTATCAAATATGTCTTCCCGGTAGTCCTTCCTAGGATCCTTCCAATTTCCTCACCCTTCCTATGAACTTGCCTATTATTTTACATATTCTCAGCCTTCCTATTCTATTTCCTAGTTTTGACATAAATTCTACAACCTTCCTAGTTCCTTTCCTAAAAACCTATCTGTTTTGCTTTCTTTCATTCCTAGTTGCCTATTAACAAGGCCTAGTTTCAGGCGAGGTGCCCATCTTTGCTCATGATTGTTTTGTTACAATGTACGAACACCAGAGCTGTCCAAAATACATGGTATTTTAAATACATGTATTTCAAATACGTATTTCAAATACATTTTTGTATTTTGTATTTTGTATTTTCGTGGCTAGGTATGTATTTTGTATTTTGTAGGTTGTATTTTGTCTTACGATGCAACGTATTTTGTATTTTGTAGTTTGTATTTTGTCTTGCGATGCAATGTATTTTGTATTTTGTAGTTTGTATTTTGTCTTACTTACGTAAAGTAAGCAATGTATTTTGTAGTTTGTATTTTGTTCGCTTTATAAGCTACTTGTGTTTTTTGTTGGCGCACTTTCTTTGGGTTTGAAAATTCAGTTTATGCCAAAAACCAATCACATCAATCAAGTAAAACGAAATGCAATCGTTTTAACATCACATAAAACTAAATTCCATATTTTGGATGTTCTACGTTTCAAGTATGTATTTTGTATTTTGTAGTTTGTATTTTCGTCGGCTGAAGAATGTATTTAGTATTTTGTAGTTTGTATTTTCTACGTTTTGAGTATGTATTTTGTATTTTGTAGTTTGTATTTTCGACGCATGAAGAATGTATTTAGTATTTTGTAGTTTGTATTTTCGACGCCGGAAGAATGTATTTTGTATTTTGTAGTTTGTGTTTTCGACGCCGGCAGAATGTATTTTGTATTTTGTAGTTTGTATTTGGAGAGCATGTATTTTGGACAGCTCTGACGAACACTCGTCTATTTTCCCTCCGGGCTGACTGTGAGGAAAAAGTGAAAGTCACAGTTTCGTTGAAGGTGTAGACTGTCAGCTTCCTGTTTTCATACAACAGCTCGTAGACCAAGTCTTTGTCAGAAATAAATTCGAATATGATTAAAAATTTGAATGATTTCAAGATTGGGGGTGTAGCTCAGATGGTAGAGCGCTCGCTTAGCATGTGAGAGGTACGGGGATCGATACCCCGCACCTCCATCTAAATTTTGCTCGGATAATTTCCAAACCTCCACTCCGTGTAATTTAATGTTATTGAAAACATTTAGCGGTACTATATGTAATATAGTTTTTTATATTTTTTTTTATTAAATTTCTACAAGTTTAGTCATAAGCTCAATATACATCTTCAAAACCGTACCGTCAAATATAAGCTTATTCTATCGAATTATAAAAGTAACTTAAGAAATTAATTATATGCTTACTTATTATAAGTAAGGATACTTGAATCTAGAAGTACCAGGCTGGTCAATTTTGATGAGTTCACCTGAAATACCGTTATATCAGGGCGAATGGTTGATGAAAGTCAGTTCCAGGAGTGAAGTCACTGTTAATGACCCCTAGCTTTCCATCAACGTACAAAAATATTGGAACAAATAATAAACAGTAATAGAAAACCGATGCATTTCCAATCCTATCAACGATCCAAGAATTTAAACGTTCGAACGTTTCACATAATGTCTTTAAAAATGGTAAGAAATAACATTAAAAAATTATTACATTCATAGTCATTATACTCCAATTCTAAACAATATTTCCCCGACTGTCAAATTCCACGGGCAAAATTTGGATGGAGGTGCGGGGTATCGATCCCCGTACCTCTCACATGCTAAGCGAGCGCTCTACCATCTGAGCTACACCCCCCTTCTTGAAAACATTTAAATTGTTAATACTTTTAAATTTTTTTCTCACCTTAACTTCTTCAAGGGTTTGTTACACGGATACAGAAAGCCGGCAACTTGAAATCCACACTTGGAACAAGTTATTTGCTTTCACTTTTGCTTCTGCCCTCAGGGAAAACACCCTTTATGTTTAGAGTGAGAAAGGAAATGTTTCAGTGGCATTATTTATAAAGAGTAAAATTTTTAATTCTTGTCAATTTTTGAAGGAACTGTCGCATGCACACAGAAAGCCGACAATGTACTCCTTCATCGAAACTGTGTTTTCACGTTTGCTTCCGCCAGGAGAAACTTGCGGCAAGTTTATGATGGCTGTTATGGATCTTGTAATATTATGTTGACTGCATGTTTTCTCATATAAAATCAGGAATCAAAAATATGTACAGCCATAAGTATCTATAGGTTTTGAATACCGGATTGCAATGGGACAGGAGTCACTTATCGAGTCAAGTGACGAATCTCTGTTGCTTGTAACGTGCTGAGCAGACGTCTTTACCTATCCCCATCCAAGAAGTCACAGCTCCA
Source organism: Allacma fusca (assembly GCA_947179485.1). Lineage (NCBI taxonomy): Eukaryota > Metazoa > Arthropoda > Collembola > Symphypleona > Sminthuridae > Allacma > Allacma fusca. The sequence continues at coordinate 1,875 of CAMXBY010000035.1, read as the reverse complement.
TGACATTTTTATGAGAGCATTTTTGTTTAATAATAAATTATTGTTGTCAAACTTTCAATACTTCCCATTGTTCAAATAAAATTAAGTTGGTCTTATGTCCATGTCCCATCTACTTTGTGAGCCCGGTTCTATGCGCGATGAAACAGCAATGAATGTGCTCACAACCAATGGTTCTGAGAATACCAATTTTCATACATGTATGATTTTAGGTTCAAATTAATATCCAATCAAATTTGTTACTTTTTTCAATCGTGATTTGGTGTATCCTAAACCGTCCGTGAAAAGTTGTCTCTTTCATAAAATCCTGTGCATCTGCATTTTTCTGATGTTCACTCCTGGAACTGACTTTCATCAACCATTCGCCCTGAAATAACGGTATTTCAGGTCAACTCATCAAAAATTGACCAGCCTGGTACTTCTAGATTCAAGTAGATATCCTTACTTATAATAAGTAAGCATACATTTAATTTCTTAAGTTACTTTTATAATTTGATAGAACAAGCTTTCAATTGACGGCACGGTTTTGAAGATGCATAATAATGAGCTTATGATCAAACTTGTAGAAGTTTTAGTCGCCAACTCCAATACATATACAAGTAGTACCGATCCGATATGAATCATGGTTTCGATGCACAACGTAAACAATCGTAATTTATAGAACTTGCATTGTGCCAGTCGCTTGGGGCATTGTTTAACATGGATTGGAAAAATTTCAACAATCGAGGCTCCATGTCCAGATTTCTGGTTATCAGTTCGAAAACTATTTCAAAACTAGGTACATAAAATGTGTAGCAGGGCTTACATAATTTTGTCCAACCTACGGGACGACTACCATTTAGGTCCCTGTTCTTGTCTTTTGATTGGAAACATCTCATGATCTCTTCTTCAAGCTTCTCTGAGATGATCTAATCCAGTAGTTCCGGGTAAGGTTCTCAACGCATAGAATAATTCACACATCCTACCCGCATCCTATCTGAAATTTTTATCCTGAAAATTGAAAGGTATTCTATTCGATTCCATCGGATTAAAAATAACCTTCTCGAAATTTTATCTGCGGATTTTCAGATGACATGTTTATCCTATCCAAAGCTGTCGAACTGTCGGATACAAAGAAAGAGATATCGGACCTTACCCACTGATATCAGATCCTATCTGCGGATACACGAATCAATTGTAAAAATTGAAATTGCTGCATGAGTTTGGCTTTTAGTTTTAAATTCAATATACGTTTAGCTTATAACGTATTATAATGACAGAAGAAGCTGCTCACACATTTTTGATTGACTCAACATTTAATACAGATACATCCAGGGCGGAACTAACAATACATACGTAGATCGATAGTTGCTATGTATGCACGGCATAAAATTTGAAGCGAACTAACTGTTTGGAGATGTGTTTAGATAAATTGTGATTATTAGTCTAATTTAAGAAAGTGCATTCCATTACGCCAGCACTATTTTCCGAAAGGGATTAAGGGGTATTAAAGGGATTACTCATGAACCCTATTTTCAGTAATCACAGATTATGCAACCTTAACTCATAGAGTTTAAAAACTTTGAATATATCTATAAGCACATTTATATGTACGCTCGCAAGTATATATTAAATGTGACGAATGTCAGAGATAGAATCTGCATTGACTGCAATTTAAAACATTCGATCACCGCTTTTAAAAGACGATTGTGCCGATTGGGTTTGATATTGAAAACAGGAATGTTTATTGAAGTTTCCACATGCAATTATTTAATTAGATGAGAAGTCTAACGCCTTCACAGGCTAATTTTGAAAAACATTTTTCCTTCTTCCCATCAATAAATGAAGCCTTTAAAATTATTTGCTTTCCATCTGCTTTCTTTCAATTTTAAAATTATT
>CAMXBY010000034.1:0-69095 GCA_947179485.1 Allacma fusca | reverse complement strand
TATGGTTCGGACATCGCCTCTATCGGACCAGAACTTAATAACACATGTTTTATTGTGACCTATTTTAATTTCCCGAGGTCAAACGGAGGACTTGACGTTACCCACAAAAAAATGGGGTTCTGTCACATTAGATAATGTCTCACTGTAAAAAGTTTGACATCACTGGTAACATGGACTCGGCAATTATTGCCATTACATATAAAACGTTGTTTCACTTTGCCCCTAAAAATAGTTTGACACAGGAAGATACAATTCGTTTCTTTTATGGGGGCACTCACAGTCATGAAATAATGTAAATTGTAATATTTTATATTCCATATTACGTATTTCCTACTGTAGTTTGTATGCTCACACATTAGGAATTTATGGTATAAAACCATCTTAATCCGAATTTAAGAGTGAATTGGAAACCGTAGTCATACGTATATGTGCGTATGTCTCCATTAACGTGTCTTTGATATTCATGATTATTTCTTTACATAGAGCAATATTTTGACGTATCCTTGTAACTGTGTTCCCAACAGTATTAATATTTCAAGTGGCGTTTAAATTAAAAATTTAAATTTTTACTAAATCTGCATTCACCCCTCAGACTTAGCCATATTTTTGACTAACCAACAATTGATACAATTTCCAAATTACAAAATTTCTACCGCGGTAAGACCCGGAGTGACAGTTTGTGGAAATTCAATTGCAGGAGTGGAGATGTGCAAAAGTACTTGAAAAAACTTTATTTTACAATAATTATTTTTGCTCGAGTTTAGTAATATTTACCAGCAATATGAATATCAAGTTGTGAACCTGAAGTCAATGTTTTTTAAAACAAATTTGATAGTCGGATTTAGAAAGATCCGAAACACAGTGAACGCGTTTTTTCGATGTAGAAATTTGATTTCCTAGGAGGGAGAAAACGAAAAATTACACCTGCAATTATTTAGTCTATTTGAGTTTAATTAAAACAAAATGTCAGTTTCCAAACGCTGTTTTGGAAATATTAATGGAAATATTTTTGGTAAGACAATAAATAAATACAAAATCGTTTTAAAAAGGCACTTCATTCCTAATTAATTAAATTGTAAATTCAATTAATTTTTACAATTGGCCCTTTACAATTTTAAAACGATATTTTAAATGAAAAACCGAAATAAATGATAAACCGTTCGAATGTAAATTCAAGTTCGAATGTAAATTCAAGTTCGAATGTAAATTCAAGTTCGAATGTAAATTCAAGTTCGAATGTAAATTCAAGTTTGAATGTAAATTCAAGTTTGAATGTAAATTCAAGTTCGAATGTAAATTCAAGTTCGAATGTAAATTCAAGTTCGAATGTAAATTCAAGTTCGAATGTAAATTCAAGTTCGAATTTAAATTCAAGTTCGAATGTAAATTCAAGTTCGAATGTAAATTCAAGTTCGAATTTAAATTCAAGTTCGAATTTAAATTCAAGTTCGAATTTAAATTCAAGTTCGAATTTAAATTCAAGTTCGAATGTAAATTCAAGTTCGAATGTAAATTCAAGTTCGAATGTAAATTCAAGTTCGAATTTAAATTCAAGTTCGAATTTAAATTCAAGTTCGAATTTAAATTCAAGTTCGAATGTAAATTCAAGTTCGAATGTAAATTCAAGTTCGAATGTAAATTCAAGTTCGAATGTAAATTCAAGTTCGAATGTAAATTCAAGTTCGAATGTAAATTCAAGTTCGAATGTAAATTCAAGGTCGATTTTAAATTCAAGTTCGAATTTAAATTCAAGTTCGATTTTAAATTCAAGTTCGATTTTAAATTCAAGTTCGAATTTAAATTCAAGTTCGAATGTAAATTCATGTTCGAATGTAAATTCAAGTTCGAATGTAAATTCAAGTTCGAATGTAAATTCATGTTCGAATGTAAATTCAAGTTCGAATGTAAATTCAAGTTCGAATGTAAATTCATGTTCGAATGTAAATTCAAGTTCGAATGTAAATTCAAGTTCGAATGTAAATTCAAGTTCGAATGTAAATTCAAGTTCGAATGTAAATTCAAGTTCGAATGTAAATTCAAGTTCGAATGTAAATTCAAGTTCGAATGTAAATTCAAGTTCGAATGTAAATTCAAGTTCGAATGTAAATTCAAGTTCGAATGTAAATTCAAGTTCGAATGTAAATTCAAGTTCGAATGTAAATTCAAGTTCGAATGTAAATTCAAGTTCGAATGTAAATTCAAGTTCGAATGTAAATTCAAGTTCGAATGTAAATTCAAGTTCGAATGTAAATTCAAGTTCGAATGTAAATTCAAGTTCGAATTTAAATTCAAGTTCGAATGTAAATTCAAGTTCGAAAGTAAATTCAAGTTCGAATGTAAATTCAAGTTCGAATGTAAATTCAAGTTCGAATTTAAATTCAAGTTCGAATGTAAATTCAAGTTCGAATGTAAATTCAAGTTCGAATGTAAATTCAAGTTCGAATGTAAATTCAAGTTCGAATGTAAATTCAAGTTCGAATGTAAATTCAAGTTCGAATTTAAATTCAAGTTCGAATTTAAATTCAAGTTCGAATTTAAATTCAAGTTCGAATTTAAATTCAAGTTCGAATTTAAATTCAAGTTCGAATTTAAATTCAAGTTCGAATTTAAATTCAAGTTCGAATTTAAATTCAAGTTCGAATTTAAATTCAAGTTCGAATTTAAATTCAAGTTCGAATTTAAATTCAAGTTCGAATTTAAATTCAAGTTCGAATTTAAATTCAAGTTCGAATTTAAATTCAAGTTCGAATTTAAATTCAAGTTCGAATTTAAATTCAAGTTCGAATTTAAATTCAAGTTCGAATTTAAATTCAAGTTCGAATTTAAATTCAAGTTCGAATTTAAATTCAAGTTCGAATTTAAATTCAAGTTCGAATTTAAATTCAAGTTCGAATTTAAATTCGAGTTCGAATGTAAATTCAAGTTCGAATGTAAATTCAAGTTCGAATTTAAATTCAAGTTCGAATGTAAATTCAAGTTCGAATGTAAATTCAAGTTCGAATGTAAATTCAAGTTCGAATGTAAATTCAAGTTCGAATGTAAATTCAAGTTCGAATGTAAATTCAAGTTCGAATGTAAATTCAAGTTCGAATGTAAATTCAAGTTCGAATGTAAATTCAAGTTCGAATGTAAATTCAAGTTCGAATGTAAATTCAAGTTCGAATGTAAATTCAAGTTCGAATGTAAATTCAAGTTCGAATGTAAATTCAAGTTCGAATGTAAATTCAAGTTCGAATGTAAATTCAAGTTCGAATGTAAATTCAAGTTCGAATGTAAATTCAAGTTCGAATGTAAATTCAAGTTCGAATGTAAATTCAAGTTCGAATGTAAATTCAAGTTCGAATGTAAATTCAAGTTCGAATGTAAATTCAAGTTCGAATGTAAATTCAAGTTCGAATGTAAATTCAAGTTCGAATGTAAATTCAAGTTCGAATGTAAATTCAAGTTCGAATGTAAATTCAAGTTCGAATTTAAATTCAAGTTCGAATTTAAATTCAAGTTCGAATTTAAATTCAAGTTCGAATTTAAATTCAAGTTCGAATTTAAATTCAAGTTCGAATTTAAATTCAAGTTCGAATTTAAATTCAAGTTCGAATTTAAATTCAAGTTCGAATTTAAATTCAAGTTCGAATTTAAATTCAAGTTCGAATTTAAATTCAAGTTCGAATTTAAATTCAAGTTCGAATTTAAATTCAAGTTCGAATTTAAATTCAAGTTCGAATTTAAATTCGAGTTCGAATGTAAATTCAAGTTCGAATGTAAATTCAAGTTCGAATTTAAATTCAAGTTCGAATGTAAATTCAAGTTCGAATGTAAATTCAAGTTCGAATGTAAATTCAAGTTCGAATGTAAATTCAAGTTCGAATGTAAATTCAAGTTCGAATGTAAATTCAAGTTCGAATGTAAATTCAAGTTCGAATGTAAATTCAAGTTCGAATGTAAATTCAAGTTCGAATGTAAATTCAAGTTCGAATGTAAATTCAAGTTCGAATGTAAATTCAAGTTCGAATGTAAATTCAAGTTCGAATGTAAATTCAAGTTCGAATGTAAATTCAAGTTCGAATGTAAATTCAAGTTCGAATGTAAATTCAAGTTCGAATGTAAATTCAAGTTCGAATGTAAATTCAAGTTCGAATGTAAATTCAAGTTCGAATGTAAATTCAAGTTCGAATGTAAATTCAAGTTCGAATGTAAATTCAAGTTCGAATGTAAATTCAAGTTCGAATGTAAATTCAAGTTCGAATGTAAATTCAAGTTCGAATGTAAATTCAAGTTCGAATGTAAATTCAAGGTCGATTTTAAATTCAAGTTCGAATTTAAATTCAAGTTCGATTTTAAATTCAAGTTCGATTTTAAATTCAAGTTCGAATTTAAATTCAAGTTCGAATGTAAATTCATGTTCGAATGTAAATTCAAGTTCGAATGTAAATTCAAGTTCGAATGTAAATTCATGTTCGAATGTAAATTCAAGTTCGAATGTAAATTCAAGTTCGAATGTAAATTCATGTTCGAATGTAAATTCAAGTTCGAATGTAAATTCAAGTTCGAATGTAAATTCAAGTTCGAATGTAAATTCAAGTTCGAATGTAAATTCAAGTTCGAATGTAAATTCAAGTTCGAATGTAAATTCAAGTTCGAATGTAAATTCAAGTTCGAATGTAAATTCAAGTTCGAATGTAAATTCAAGTTCGAATGTAAATTCAAGTTCGAATGTAAATTCAAGTTCGAATGTAAATTCAAGTTCGAATGTAAATTCAAGTTCGAATTTAAATTCAAGTTCGAATGTAAATTCAAGTTCGAATGTAAATTCAAGTTCGAATGTAAATTCAAGTTCGAATGTAAATTCAAGTTCGAATTTAAATTCAAGTTCGAATGTAAATTCAAGTTCGAAAGTAAATTCAAGTTCGAATGTAAATTCAAGTTCGAATGTAAATTCAAGTTCGAATTTAAATTCAAGTTCGAATGTAAATTCAAGTTCGAATGTAAATTCAAGTTCGAATGTAAATTCAAGTTCGAATGTAAATTCAAGTTCAAATTTAAATTCAAGTTCGAATGTAAATTCAAGTTCGAATGTAAATTCAAGTTCGAATTTAAATTCAAGTTCGAATTTAAATTCAAGTTCGAATTTAAATTCAAGTTCGAATTTAAATTCAAGTTCGAATTTAAATTCAAGTTCGAATTTAAATTCAAGTTCGAATTTAAATTCAAGTCCGAATTTAAATTCAAGTTCGAATTTAAATTCAAGTTCGAATTTAAATTCAAGTTCGAATTTATATTCAAGTTCGAATTTAAATTCAAGTTCGAATTTAAATTCAAGTTCGAATTTAAATTCAAGTTCGAATTTAAATTCAAGTTCGAATTTAAATTCGAGTTCGAATGTAAATTCAAGTTCGAATGTAAATTCAAGTTCGAATTTAAATTCAAGTTCGAATGTAAATTCAAGTTCGAATGTAAATTCAAGTTCGAATGTAAATTCAAGTTCGAATGTAAATTCAAGTTCGAATGTAAATTCAAGTTCGAATGTAAATTCAAGTTCGAATGTAAATTCAAGTTCGAATGTAAATTCAAGTTCGAATGTAAATTCAAGTTCGAATGTAAATTCAAGTTCGAATGTAAATTCAAGTTCGAATGTAAATTCAAGTTCGAATGTAAATTCAAGTTCGAATGTAAATTCAAGTTCGAATGTAAATTCAAGTTCGAATGTAAATTCAAGTTCGAATGTAAATTCAAGTTCGAATGTAAATTCAAGTTCGAATGTAAATTCAAGTTCGAATGTAAATTCAAGTTCGAATGTAAATTCAAGTTCGAATGTAAATTCAAGTTCGAATGTAAATTCAAGTTCGAATGTAAATTCAAGTTCGAATTTAAATTCAAGTTCGAATTTAAATTCAAGTTCGAATTTAAATTCAAGTTCGAATGTAAATTCAAGTTCGAATGTAAATTCAAGTTCGAATGTAAATTCAAGTTCGAATGTAAATTCAAGTTCGAATGTAAATTCAAGTTCGAATTTAAATTCAAGTTCGAATGTAAATTCAAGTTCGAATGTAAATTCAAGTTCGAATGTAAATTCAAGTTCGAATGTAAATTCAAGTTCGAATGTAAATTCAAGTTCGAATGTAAATTCAAGTTCGAATGTAAATTCAAGTTCGAATTTAAATTCAAGTTCGAATTTAAATTCAAGTTCGAATTTAAATTCAAGTTCGAATGTAAATTCAAGTTCGAATGTAAATTCAAGTTCGAATGTAAATTCAAGTTCGAATGTAAATTCAAGTTCGAATGTAAATTCAAGTTCGAATGTAAATTCAAGTTCGAATGTAAATTCAAGTTCGAATGTAAATTCAAGTTCGAATGTAAATTCAAGTTCGAATGTAAATTCAAGTTCGAATGTAAATTCAAGTTCGAATGTAAATTCAAGTTCGAATGTAAATTCAAGTTCGAATGTAAATTCAAGTTCGAATGTAAATTCAAGTTCGAATGTAAATTCAAGTTCGAATGTAAATTCAAGTTCGAATGTAAATTCAAGTTCGAATGTAAATTCAAGTTCGAATGTAAATTCAAGTTCGAATGTAAATTCAAGTTCGAATGTAAATTCAAGTTCGAATGTAAATTCAAGTTCGAATGTAAATTCAAGTTCGAATGTAAATTCAAGTTCGAATTTAAATTCAAGTTCGAATGTAAATTCAAGTTCGAATTTAAATTCAAGTTCGAATTTAAATTCAAGTTCGAATTTAAATTCAAGTTCGAATTTAAATTCAAGTTCGAATTTAAATTCAAGTTCGAATTTAAATTCAAGTTCGAATGTAAATTCAAGTTCGAATGTAAATTCAAGTTCGAATGTAAATTCAAGTTCGAATGTAAATTCAAGTTCGAATGTAAATTCAAGTTCGAATGTAAATTCAAGTTCGAATGTAAATTCAAGTTCGAATGTAAATTCAAGTTCGAATGTAAATTCAAGTTCGAATGTAAATTCAAGTTCGAATGTAAATTCAAGTTCGAATGTAAATTCAAGTTCGAATGTAAATTCAAGTTCGAATGTAAATTCAAGTTCGAATGTAAATTCAAGTTCGAATGTAAATTCAAGTTCGAATGTAAATTCAAGTTCGAATTTAAATTCAAGTTCGAATGTAAATTCAAGTTCGAATTTAAATTCAAGTTCGAATGTAAATTCAAGTTCGAATTTAAATTCAAGTTCGAATTTAAATTCAAGTTCGAATTTAAATTCAAGTTCGAATTTTAATTCAAGTTCGAATGTAAATTCAAGTTCGAATGTAAATTCAAGTTCGAATGTAAATTCAAGTTCGAATGTAAATTCAAGTTCGAATGTAAATTCAAGTTCGAATGTAAATTCAAGTTCGAATGTAAATTCAAGTTCGAATGTAAATTCAAGTTCGAATGTAAATTCAAGTTCGAATGTAAATTCAAGTTCGAATGTAAATTCAAGTTCGAATGTAAATTCAAGTTCGAATGTAAATTCAAGTTCGAATGTAAATTCAAGTTCGAATGTAAATTCAAGTTCGAATGTAAATTCAAGTTCGAATGTAAATTCAAGTTCGAATGTAAATTCAAGTTCGAATGTAAATTCAAGTTCGAATGTAAATTCAAGTTCGAATGTAAATTCAAGTTCGAATGTAAATTCAAGTTCGAATTTAAATTCAAGTTCGAATGTAAATTCAAGTTCGAATTTAAATTCAAGTTCGAATTTAAATTCAAGTTCGAATGTAAATTCAAGTTCGAATGTAAATTCAAGTTCGAATGTAAATTCAAGTTCGAATTTAAATTCAAGTTCGAATGTAAATTCAAGTTCGAATGTAAATTCAAGTTCGAATGTAAATTCAAGTTCGAATTTAAATTCAAGTTCGAATTTAAATTCAAGTTCGAATTTAAATTCAAGTTCGAATTTAAATTCAAGTTCGAATTTAAATTCAAGTTCGAATTTAAATTCAAGTTCGAATTTAAATTCAAGTTCGAATTTAAATTCAAGTTCGAATTTAAATTCAAGTTCGAATTTAAATTCAAGTTCGAATTTAAATTCAAGTTCGAATTTAAATTCAAGTTCGAATTTAAATTCAAGTTCGAATTTAAATTCAAGTTCGAATTTAAATTCAAGTTCGAATTTAAATTCGAGTTCGAATGTAAATTCAAGTTCGAATGTAAATTCAAGTTCGAATGTAAATTCAAGTTCGAATGTAAATTCAAGTTCGAATGTAAATTCAAGTTGGAATGTAAATTCAAGTTCGAATGTAAATTCAAGTTCGAATGTAAATTCAAGTTCGAATGTAAATTCAAGTTCGAATGTAAATTCAAGTTCGAATGTAAATTCAAGTTCGAATGTAAATTCAAGTTCGAATGTAAATTCAAGTTCGAATGTAAATTCAAGTTCGAATGTAAATTCAAGTTCGAATGTAAATTCAAGTTCGAATGTAAATTCAAGTTCGAATGTAAATTCAAGTTCGAATGTAAATTCAAGTTCGAATGTAAATTCAAGTTCGAATGTAAATTCAAGTTCGAATTTAAATTCAAGTTCGAATGTAAATTCAAGTTCGAATGTAAATTCAAGTTCGAATGTAAGTTCAAGTTCGAATGTAAATTCAAGTTCGAATGTAAATTCAAGTTCGAATGTAAATTCAAGTTCGAATGTAAATTCAAGTTCGAATGTAAATTCAAGTTCGAATTTAAATTCAAGTTCGAATGTAAATTCAAGTTCGAATTTAAATTCAAGTTCGAATTTAAATTCAAGTTCGAATTTAAATTCAAGTTCGAATTTAAATTCAAGTTCGAATGTAAATTCAAGTTCGAATGTAAATTCAAGTTCGAATTTAAATTCAAGTTCGAATGTAAATTCAAGTTCGAATGTAAATTCAAGTTCGAATGTAAATTCAAGTTCGATTTTAAATTCAAGTTCGAATTTAAATTCAAGTTCGAATTTAAATTCGAGTTCGAATGTAAATTCAAGTTCGAATGTAAATTCAAGTTCGAATTTAAATTCAAGTTCGAATGTAAATTCAAGTTCGAATGTAAATTCAAGTTCGAATGTAAATTCAAGTTCGAATGTAAATTCAAGTTCGAATGTAAATTCAAGTTCGAATGTAAATTCAAGTTCGAATGTAAATTCAAGTTCGAATGTAAATTCAAGTTCGAATGTAAATTCAAGTTCGAATGTAAATTCAAGTTCGAATGTAAATTCAAGTTCGAATTTAAATTCAAGTTCGAATGTAAATTCAAGTTCGAATTTAAATTCAAGTTCGAATTTAAATTCAAGTTCGAATTTAAATTCAAGTTCGAATTTAAATTCAAGTTCGAATTTAAATTCAAGTTCGAATGTAAATTCAAGTTCGAATGTAAATTCAAGTTCGAATGTAAATTCAAGTTCGAATGTAAATTCAAGTTCGAATGTAAATTCAAGTTCGAATGTAAATTCAAGTTCGAATGTAAATTCAAGTTCGAATGTAAATTCAAGTTCGAATGTAAATTCAAGTTCGAATGTAAATTCAAGTTCGAATGTAAATTCAAGTTCGAATGTAAATTCAAGTTCGAATGTAAATTCAAGTTCGAATGTAAATTCAAGTTCGAATGTAAATTCAAGTTCGAATGTAAATTCAAGTTCGAATGTAAATTCAAGTTCGAATGTAAATTCAAGTTCGAATGTAAATTCAAGTTCGAATGTAAATTCAAGTTCGAATGTAAATTCAAGTTCGAATGTAAATTCAAGTTCGAATGTAAATTCAAGTTCGAATTTAAATTCAAGTTCGAATGTAAATTCAAGTTCGAATTTAAATTCAAGTTCGAATTTAAATTCAAGTTCGAATGTAAATTCAAGTTCGAATGTAAATTCAAGTTCGAATGTAAATTCAAGTTCGAATTTAAATTCAAGTTCGAATGTAAATTCAAGTTCGAATGTAAATTCAAGTTCGAATGTAAATTCAAGTTCGAATTTAAATTCAAGTTCGAATTTAAATTCAAGTTCGAATTTAAATTCAAGTTCGAATTTAAATTCAAGTTCGAATTTAAATTCAAGTTCGAATTTAAATTCAAGTTCGAATTTAAATTCAAGTTCGAATTTAAATTCAAGTTCGAATTTAAATTCAAGTTCGAATTTAAATTCAAGTTCGAATTTAAATTCAAGTTCGAATTTAAATTCAAGTTCGAATTTAAATTCAAGTTCGAATTTAAATTCAAGTTCGAATTTAAATTCGAGTTCGAATGTAAATTCAAGTTCGAATGTAAATTCAAGTTCGAATGTAAATTCAAGTTCGAATGTAAATTCAAGTTCGAATGTAAATTCAAGTTCGAATGTTAATTCAAGTTCGAATGTAAATTCAAGTTCGAATGTAAATTCAAGTTCGAATGTAAATTCAAGTTCGAATGTAAATTCAAGTTCGAATGTAAATTCAAGTTCGAATGTAAATTCAAGTTCGAATGTAAATTCAAGTTCGAATGTAAATTCAAGTTCGAATGTAAATTCAAGTTGGAATGTAAATTCAAGTTCGAATGTAAATTCAAGTTCGAATGTAAATTCAAGTTCGAATGTAAATTCAAGTTCGAATGTAAATTCAAGTTCGAATGTAAATTCAAGTTCGAATTTAAATTCAAGTTCGAATGTAAATTCAAGTTCGAATGTAAATTCAAGTTCGAATGTAAGTTCAAGTTCGAATGTAAATTCAAGTTCGAATGTAAATTCAAGTTCGAAATTAAATTCAAGTTCGAATGTAAATTCAAGTTCGAATGTAAATTCAAGTTCGAATTTAAATTCAAGTTCGAATGTAAATTCAAGTTCGAATTTAAATTCAAGTTCGAATTTAAATTCAAGTTCGAATTTAAATTCAAGTTCGAATTTAAATTCAAGTTCGAATGTAAATTCAAGTTCGAATGTAAATTCAAGTTCGAATTTAAATTCAAGTTCGAATGTAAATTCAAGTTCGAATGTAAATTCAAGTTCGAATGTAAATTCAAGTTCGATTTTAAATTCAAGTTCGAATTTAAATTCAAGTTCGAATTTAAATTCGAGTTCGAATGTAAATTCAAGTTCGAATGTAAATTCAAGTTCGAATTTAAATTCAAGTTCGAATGTAAATTCAAGTTCGAATGTAAATTCAAGTTCGAATGTAAATTCAAGTTCGAATGTAAATTCAAGTTCGAATGTAAATTCAAGTTCGAATGTAAATTCAAGTTCGAATGTAAATTCAAGTTCGAATGTAAATTCAAGTTCGAATGTAAATTCAAGTTCGAATGTAAATTCAAGTTCGAATGTAAATTCAAGTTCGAATGTAAATTCAAGTTCGAATGTAAATTCAAGTTCGAATGTAAATTCAAGTTCGAATGTAAATTCAAGTTCGAATGTAAATTCAAGTTCGAATGTAAATTCAAGTTCGAATGTAAATTCAAGTTCGAATGTAAATTCAAGTTCGAATGTAAATTCAAGTTCAAATGTAAATTCAAGTTCGAATGTAAATTCAAGTTCGAATGTAAATTCAAGTTCGAATGTAAATTCAAGTTCAAATGTAAATTCAAGTTCGAATGTAAATTCAAGTTCGAATGTAAATTCAAGTTCGAATGTAAATTCAAGTTCGAATGTAAATTCAAGTTCGAATGTAAATTCAAGTTCGAATGTAAATTCAAGTTCGAATGTAAATTCAAGTTCGAATGTAAATTCAAGTTCGAATGTAAATTCAAGTTCGAATTTAAATTCAAGTTCGAATGTAAATTCAAGTTCGAATGTAAATTCAAGTTCGAATGTAAATTCAAGTTCGAATTTAAATTCCAGTTCGAATTTAAATTCAAGTTCGAATTTAAATTCAAGTTCGAATTTAAATTCAAGTTCGAATGTAAATTCAAGTTCGAATGTAAATTCAAGTTCGAATGTAAATTCAAGTTCGAATGTAAATTCAAGTTTGAATTTAAAATCAAGTTCGAATTTAAATTCAAGTTCGAATTTAAATTCAAGTTCGAATTTAAATTCAAGTTCGAATTTAAATTCAAGTTCGAATTTAAATTCAAGTTCGAATTTAAATTCAAGTTCGAATTTAAATTCAAGTTCGAATTTAAATTCAAGTTCGAATTTAAATTCAAGTTCGAATTTAAATTCAAGTTCGAATTTAAATTCAAGTTCGAATTTAAATTCAAGTTCGAATTTAAATTCAAGTTCGAATTTAAATTCAAGTTCGAATTTAAATTCAAGTTCGAATTTAAATTCAAGTTCGAATGTAAATTCAAGTTCGAATTTAAATTCAAGTTCGAATTTAAATTCAAGTTCGAATTTAAATTCAAGTTCGAATTTAAATTCAAGTTCGAATTTAAATTCAAGTTCGAATTAAAATTAAGTTCGAATTAAAATTAAGTTCGAATGTAAATTCAAGTTCGAATGTAAATTCAAGTTCGAATGTAAATTCAAGTTCGAATTAAAATTCAAGTTCGAATTTAAATTCAAGTTCGAATTTAAATTCAAGTTCGAATTTAAATTCAAGTTCGAATTTAAATTCAAGTTCGAATTTAAATTCAAGTTCGAATTTAAATTCAAGTTCGAATTTAAATTCAAGTTCGAATTTAAATTCAAGTTCGAATTTAAATTCAAGTTCGAATGTAAATTCAAGTTCGAATGTAAATTCAAGTTCAAATGTAAATTCAAGTTCGAATGTAAATTCAAGTTCGAATGTAAATTCAAGTTCGAATGTAAATTCAAGTTCGAATGTAAATTCAAGTTCGAATGTAAATTCAAGTTCGAATGTAAATTCAAGTTCGAATGTAAATTCAAGTTCGAATGTAAATTCAAGTTCGAATGTAAATTCAAGTTCGAATTTAAATTCAAGTTCGAATGTAAATTCAAGTTCGAATGTAAATTCAAGTTCGAATGTAAATTCAAGTTCGAATTTAAATTCCAGTTCGAATTTAAATTCAAGTTCGAATTTAAATTCAAGTTCGAATTTAAATTCAAGTTCGAATGTAAATTCAAGTTCGAATGTAAATTCAAGTTCGAATGTAAATTCAAGTTCGAATGTAAATTCAAGTTTGAATTTAAAATCAAGTTCGAATTTAAATTCAAGTTCGAATTTAAATTCAAGTTCGAATTTAAATTCAAGTTCGAATTTAAATTCAAGTTCGAATTTAAATTCAAGTTCGAATTTAAATTCAAGTTCGAATTTAAATTCAAGTTCGAATTTAAATTCAAGTTCGAATTTAAATTCAAGTTCGAATTTAAATTCAAGTTCGAATTTAAATTCAAGTTCGAATTTAAATTCAAGTTCGAATTTAAATTCAAGTTCGAATTTAAATTCAAGTTCGAATTTAAATTCAAGTTCGAATGTAAATTCAAGTTCGAATTTAAATTCAAGTTCGAATTTAAATTCAAGTTCGAATTTAAATTCAAGTTCGAATTTAAATTCAAGTTCGAATTTAAATTCAAGTTCGAATTAAAATTAAGTTCGAATTAAAATTAAGTTCGAATGTAAATTCAAGTTCGAATGTTAATTCAAGTTCGAATGTAAATTCAAGTTCGAATTAAAATTCAAGTTCGAATTTAAATTCAAGTTCGAATTTAAATTCAAGTTCGAATTTAAATTCAAGTTCGAATTTAAATTCAAGTTCGAATTTAAATTCAAGTTCGAATTTAAATTCAAGTTCGAATTTAAATTCAAGTTCGAATTTAAATTCAAGTTCGAATGTAAATTCAAGTTCGAATTTAAATTCAAGTTCGAATTTAAATTAAGTTCGAATTAAAATTAAGTTCGAATGTAAATTCAAGTTCGAATGTAAATTCAAGTTCGAATGTAAATTCAAGTTCGAATGTAAATTCAAGTTCGAATGTAAATTCAAGTTCGAATGTAAATTCAAGTTCGAATGTAAATTCAAGTTCGAATGTAAATTCAAGTTCGAATTTAAATTCAAGTTCGAATGTAAATTCAAGTTCGAATGTAAATTCAAGTTCGAATTTAAATTCAAGTTCGAATTTAAATTCAAGTTCGAATTTAAATTCAAGTTCGAATTTAAATTCAAGTTCGAATTTAAATTCAAGTTCGAATTTAAATTCAAGTTCGAATGTAAATTTAAGTTCGAATGTAAATTCAAGTTCGAATGTAAATTCAAGTTCGAATGTAAATTCAAGTTCGAATGTAAATTCAAGTTCGAATTTAAATTCAAGTTCGAATTTAAATTCAAGTTCGAATTTAAATTCAAGTTCGAATTTAAATTCAAGTTCGAATGTAAATTCAAGTTCGAATTTAAATTCAAGTTCGAATGTAAATTCAAGTTCGAATGTAAATTCAAGTTCCAATGTAAATTCAAGTTCGAATGTAAATTCAAGTTCGAATGTAAATTCAAGTTCGAATGTAAATTCAAGTTCGAATGTAAATTCAAGTTCGAATGTAAATTCAAGTTCGAATGTAAATTCAAGTTCGAATGTAAATTCAAGTTCGAATGTAAATTCAAGTTCGAATGTAAATTCAAGTTCGAATGTAAATTCAAGTTCGAATGTAAATTCAAGTTCGAATGTAAATTCAAGTTCGAATGTAAATTCAAGTTCAAATGTAAATTCAAGTTCGAATGTAAATTCAAGTTCGAATGTAAATTCAAGTTCGAATGTAAATTCAAGTTCGAATGTAAATTCAAGTTCGAATGTAAATTCAAGTTCGCATTTAAATTCAAGTTCGAATGTAAATTCAAGTTCGAATGTAAATTCAAGTTCGAATTTAAATTCCAGTTCGAATTTAAATTCAAGTTCGAATTTAAATTCAAGTTCGAATTTAAATTCAAGTTCGAATGTAAATTCAAGTTCGAATGTAAATTCAAGTTCGAATTTAAATTCCAGTTCGAATTTAAATTCAAGTTCGAATTTAAATTCAAGTTCGAATTTAAATTCAAGTTCGAATTTAAATTCAAGTTCGAATGTAAATTCAAGTTCGAATGTAAATTCAAGTTCGAATGTAAATTCAAGTTCGAATGTAAATTCAAGTTCGAATTTAAATTCGAATTCGAATTTAAATTCAAGTTCGAATTTAAATTCAAGTTCGAATTTAAATTCAAGTTCGAATTTAAATTCAAGTTCGAATTTAAATTCAAGTTCGAATTTAAATTCAAGTTCGAATGTAAATTCAAGTTCGAATGTAAATTCAAGTTCGAATGTAAATTCAAGTTCGAATGTAAATTCAAGTTCGAATGTAAATTCAAGTTCGAATGTAAATTCAAGTTCGAATTTAAATTCAAGTTCGAATTAAAATTCAAGTTCGAATTTAAATTCAAGTTCGAATTTAAATTCAAGTTCGAATTTAAATTCAAGTTCGAATTTAAATTCAAGTTCGAATTTAAATTCAAGTTCGAATTTAAATTCAAGTTCGAATTTAAATTCAAGTTCGAATTTAAATTCAAGTTCGAATTTAAATTCAAGTTCGAATTTAAATTCAAGTTCGAATTTAAATTCAAGTTCGAATTAAAATTAAGTTCGAATTAAAATTAAGTTCGAATGTAAATTCTAGTTCGAATGTAAATTCAAGTTCGAATGTAAATTCAAGTTCGAATGTAAATTCAAGTTCGAATGTAAATTCAAGTTCGAATTAAAATTCAAGTTCGAATTTAAATTCAAGTTCGAATTTAAATTCAAGTTCGAATTTAAATTCAAGTTCGAATGTAAATTCAAGTTCGAATGTAAATTCAAGTTCGAATGTAAATTCAAGTTCGAATGTAAATTCAAGTTCGAATGTAAATTCAAGTTCGAATGTAAATTCAAGTTCGAATGTAAATTCAAGTTCGAATGTAAATTCAAGTTCGAATGTAAATTCAAGTTCGAATGTAAATTCAAGTTCGAATTTAAATTCAAGTTCGAATTTAAATTCAAGTTCGAATTTAAATTCAAGTTCGAATGTAAATTCAAGTTCGAATTTAAATTCAAGTTCGAATGTAAATTCAAGTTCGAATGTAAATTCAAGTTCGAATGTAAATTCAAGTTCGAATGTAAATTCAAGTTCGAATTTAAATTCAAGTTCGAATGTAAATTCAAGTTCGAATGTAAATTCAAGTTCGAATGTAAATTCAAGTTCGAATGTAAATTCAAGTTCGAATGTAAATTCAAGTTCGAATGTAAATTCAAGTTCGAATGTAAATTCAAGTTCGAATGTAAATTCAAGTTCGAATGTAAATTCAAGTTCGAATGTAAATTCAAGTTCGAATGTAAATTCAAGTTCGAATGTAAATTCAAGTTCGAATGTAAATTCAAGTTCGAATGTAAATTCAAGTTCGAATGTAAATTCAAGTTCGAATTTAAATTCCAGTTCGAATTTAAATTCAAGTTCGAATTTAAATTCAAGTTCGAATTTAAATTCAAGTTCGAATGTAAATTCAAGTTCGAATGTAAATTCAAGTTCGAATGTAAATTCAAGTTCGAATGTAAATTCAAGTTTGAATTTAAAATCAAGTTCGAATTTAAATTCAAGTTCGAATTTAAATTCAAGTTCGAATTTAAATTCAAGTTCGAATTTAAATTCAAGTTCGAATTTAAATTCAAGTTCGAATTTAAATTCAAGTTCGAATTTAAATTCAAGTTCGAATTTAAATTCAAGTTCGAATTTAAATTCAAGTTCGAATTTAAATTCAAGTTCGAATTTAAATTCAAGTTCGAATTTAAATTCAAGTTCGAATTTAAATTCAAGTTCGAATTTAAATTCAAGTTCGAATGTAAATTCAAGTTCGAATTTAAATTCAAGTTCGAATTTAAATTCAAGTTCGAATTTAAATTCAAGTTCGAATTTAAATTCAAGTTCGAATTTAAATTCAAGTTCGAATTAAAATTAAGTTCGAATTAAAATTAAGTTCGAATGTAAATTCAAGTTCGAATGTAAATTCAAGTTCGAATGTAAATTCAAGTTCGAATTAAAATTCAAGTTCGAATTTAAATTCAAGTTCGAATTTAAATTCAAGTTCGAATTTAAATTCAAGTTCGAATTTAAATTCAAGTTCGAATTTAAATTCAAGTTCGAATTTAAATTCAAGTTCGAATTTAAATTCAAGTTCGAATGTAAATTCAAGTTCGAATGTAAATTCAAGTTCAAATGTAAATTCAAGTTCGAATGTAAATTCAAGTTCGAATGTAAATTCAAGTTCGAATGTAAATTCAAGTTCGAATGTAAATTCAAGTTCGAATGTAAATTCAAGTTCGAATGTAAATTCAAGTTCGAATGTAAATTCAAGTTCGAATGTAAATTCAAGTTCGAATGTAAATTCAAGTTCGAATGTAAATTCAAGTTCGAATTTAAATTCAAGTTCGAATGTAAATTCAAGTTCGAATGTAAATTCAAGTTCGAATGTAAATTCAAGTTCGAATTTAAATTCCAGTTCGAATTTAAATTCAAGTTCGAATTTAAATTCAAGTTCGAATTTAAATTCAAGTTCGAATGTAAATTCAAGTTCGAATGTAAATTCAAGTTCGAATGTAAATTCAAGTTCGAATGTAAATTCAAGTTTGAATTTAAAATCAAGTTCGAATTTAAATTCAAGTTCGAATTTAAATTCAAGTTCGAATTTAAATTCAAGTTCGAATTTAAATTCAAGTTCGAATTTAAATTCAAGTTCGAATTTAAATTCAAGTTCGAATTTAAATTCAAGTTCGAATTTAAATTCAAGTTCGAATTTAAATTCAAGTTCGAATTTAAATTCAAGTTCGAATTTAAATTCAAGTTCAAATTTAAATTCAAGTTCGAATTTAAATTCAAGTTCGAATTTAAATTCAAGTTCGAATTTAAATTCAAGTTCGAATTTAAATTCAAGTTCGAATGTAAATTCAAGTTCGAATTTAAATTCAAGTTCGAATTTAAATTCAAGTTCGAATTTAAATTCAAGTTCGAATTTAAATTCAAGTTCGAATTTAAATTCAAGTTCGAATTAAAATTAAGTTCGAATTAAAATTAAGTTCGAATGTAAATTCAAGTTCGAATGTAAATTCAAGTTCGAATGTAAATTCAAGTTCGAATTAAAATTCAAGTTCGAATTTAAATTCAAGTTCGAATTTAAATTCAAGTTCGAATTTAAATTCAAGTTCGAATTTAAATTCAAGTTCGAATTTAAATTCAAGTTCGAATTTAAATTCAAGTTCGAATTTAAATTCAAGTTCGAATTTAAATTCAAGTTCGAATTTAAATTCAAGTTCGAATTTAAATTCAAGTTCGAATTAAAATTAAGTTCGAATTAAAATTAAGTTCGAATGTAAATTCAAGTTCGAATGTAAATTCAAGTTCGAATGTAAATTCAAGTTCGAATGTAAATTCAAGTTCGAATGTAAATTCAAGTTCGAATGTAAATTCAAGTTCGAATGTAAATTCAAGTTCGAATGTAAATTCAAGTTCGAATTTAAATTCAAGTTCGAATGTAAATTCAAGTTCGAATGTAAATTCAAGTTCGAATTTAAATTCAAGTTCGAATTTAAATTCAAGTTCGAATTTAAATTCAAGTTCGAATTTAAATTCAAGTTCGAATTTAAATTCAAGTTCGAATTTAAATTCAAGTTCGAATGTAAATTTAAGTTCGAATGTAAATTCAAGTTCGAATGTAAATTCAAGTTCGAATGTAAATTCAAGTTCGAATGTAAATTCAAGTTCGAATTTAAATTCAAGTTCGAATTTAAATTCAAGTTCGAATTTAAATTCAAGTTCGAATTTAAATTCAAGTTCGAATGTAAATTCAAGTTCGAATTTAAATTCAAGTTCGAATGTAAATTCAAGTTCGAATGTAAATTCAAGTTCCAATGTAAATTCAAGTTCGAATGTAAATTCAAGTTCGAATGTAAATTCAAGTTCGAATGTAAATTCAAGTTCGAATGTAAATTCAAGTTCGAATGTAAATTCAAGTTCGAATGTAAATTCAAGTTCGAATGTAAATTCAAGTTCGAATGTAAATTCAAGTTCGAATGTAAATTCAAGTTCGAATGTAAATTCAAGTTCGAATGTAAATTCAAGTTCGAATGTAAATTCAAGTTCGAATGTAAATTCAAGTTCGAATGTAAATTCAAGTTCAAATGTAAATTCAAGTTCGAATGTAAATTCAAGTTCGAATGTAAATTCAAGTTCGAATGTAAATTCAAGTTCGAATGTAAATTCAAGTTCGCATTTAAATTCAAGTTCGAATGTAAATTCAAGTTCGAATGTAAATTCAAGTTCGAATTTAAATTCCAGTTCGAATTTAAATTCAAGTTCGAATTTAAATTCAAGTTCGAATTTAAATTCAAGTTCGAATGTAAATTCAAGTTCGAATGTAAATTCAAGTTCGAATTTAAATTCCAGTTCGAATTTAAATTCAAGTTCGAATTTAAATTCAAGTTCGAATTTAAATTCAAGTTCGAATTTAAATTCAAGTTCGAATGTTAATTCAAGTTCGAATGTAAATTCAAGTTCGAATGTAAATTCAAGTTCGAATGTAAATTCAAGTTCGAATTTAAATTCGAATTCGAATTTAAATTCAAGTTCGAATTTAAATTCAAGTTCGAATTTAAATTCAAGTTCGAATTTAAATTCAAGTTCGAATTTAAATTCAAGTTCGAATGTAAATTCAAGTTCGAATGTAAATTCAAGTTCGAATGTAAATTCAAGTTCGAATGTAAATTCAAGTTCGAATGTAAATTCAAGTTCGAATGTAAATTCAAGTTCGAATTTAAATTCAAGTTCGAATTAAAATTCAAGTTCGAATTTAAATTCAAGTTCGAATTTAAATTCAAGTTCGAATTTAAATTCAAGTTCGAATTTAAATTCAAGTTCGAATTTAAATTCAAGTTCGAATTTAAATTCAAGTTCGAATTTAAATTCAAGTTCGAATTTAAATTCAAGTTCGAATTTAAATTCAAGTTCGAATTAAAATTAAGTTCGAATTAAAATTAAGTTCGAATGTAAATTCTAGTTCGAATGTAAATTCAAGTTCGAATGTAAATTCAAGTTCGAATGTAAATTCAAGTTCGAATGTAAATTCAAGTTCGAATTAAAATTCAAGTTCGAATTTAAATTCAAGTTCGAATTTAAATTCAAGTTCGAATTTAAATTCAAGTTCGAATGTAAATTCAAGTTCGAATGTAAATTCAAGTTCGAATGTAAATTCAAGTTCGAATGTAAATTCAAGTTCGAATGTAAATTCAAGTTCGAATGTAAATTCAAGTTCGAATGTAAATTCAAGTTCGAATGTAAATTCAAGTTCGAATGTAAATTCAAGTTCGAATGTAAATTCAAGTTCGAATTTAAATTCAAGTTCGAATTTAAATTCAAGTTCGAATTTAAATTCAAGTTCGAATGTAAATTCAAGTTCGAATTTAAATTCAAGTTCGAATGTAAATTCAAGTTCGAATGTAAATTCAAGTTCGAATGTAAATTCAAGTTCGAATGTAAATTCAAGTTCGAATGTAAATTCAAGTTCGAATGTAAATTCAAGTTCGAATGTAAATTCAAGTTCGAATGTAAATTCAAGTTCGAATGTAAATTCAAGTTCGAATGTAAATTCAAGTTCGAATGTAAATTCAAGTTCGAATGTAAATTCAAGTTCGAATGTAAATTCAAGTTCGAATGTAAATTCAAGTTCGAATGTAAATTCAAGTTCGAATGTAAATTCAAGTTCGAATGTAAATTCAAGTTCGAATGTAAATTCAAGTTCGAATGTAAATTCAAGTTCGAATGTAAATTCAAGTTCGAATGTAAATTCAAGTTCAAATGTAAATTCAAGTTCGAATGTAAATTCAAGTTCGAATGTAAATTCAAGTTCGAATGTAAATTCAAGTTCGAATGTAAATTCAAGTTCGAATGTAAATTCAAGTTCGAATGTAAATTCAAGTTCGAATGTAAATTCAAGTTCAAATGTAAATTCAAGTTCGAATGTAAATTCAAGTTCGAATGTAAATTCAAGTTCGAATGTAAATTCAAGTTCAAATGTAAATTCAAGTTCGAATGTAAATTCAAGTTCGAATGTAAATTCAAGTTCGAATGTAAATTCAAGTTCGAATGTAAATTCAAGTTCGAATGTAAATTCAAGTTCGAATGTAAATTCAAGTTCGAATGTAAATTCAAGTTCGAATGTAAATTCAAGTTCGAATGTAAATTCAAGTTCGAATGTAAATTCAAGTTCGAATGTAAATTCAAGTTCGAATGTAAATTCAAGTTCGAATGTAAATTCAAGTTCGAATGTAAATTCAAGTTCGAATGTAAATTCAAGTTCGAATGTAAATTCAAGTTCGAATGTAAATTCAAGTTCGAATGTAAATTCAAGTTCGAATGTAAATTCAAGTTCGAATGTAAATTCAAGTTCGAATGTAAATTCAAGTTCGAATGTAAATTCAAGTTCGAATGTAAATTCAAGTTCGAATGTAAATTCAAGTTCAAATGTAAATTCAAGTTCGAATGTAAATTCAAGTTCGAATGTAAATTCAAGTTCGAATGTAAATTCAAGTTCGAATGTAAATTCAAGTTCGAATGTAAATTCAAGTTCGAATGTAAATTCAAGTTCGAATGTAAATTCAAGTTCGAATTTAAATTCAAGTTCGAATGTAAATTCAAGTTCGAATGTAAATTCAAGTTCGAATGTAAATTCAAGTTCGAATGTAAATTCAAGTTCGAATGTAAATTCAAGTTCGAATTTAAATTCAAGTTCGAATTTAAATTCAAGTTCGAATTTAAATTCAAGTTCGAATTTAAATTCAAGTTCGAATGTAAATTCAAGTTCGAATTTAAATTCCAGTTCGAATTTAAATTCAAGTTCGAATTTAAATTCAAGTTCGAATTTAAATTCAAGTTCGAATTTAAATTCAAGTTCGAAATTAAATTCAAGTTCGAATTTAAATTCAAGTTCGAATGTAAATTCAAGTTCGAATTTAAATTCAAGTTCGAATGTAAATTCAAGTTCGAATGTAAATTCAAGTTCGAATGTAAATTCAAGTTCGAATGTAAATTCAAGTTCGAATGTAAATTCAAGTTCGAATGTAAATTCAAGTTCGAATGTAAATTCAAGTTCGAATGTAAATTCAAGTTCGAATGTAAATTCAAGTTCGAATGTAAATTCAAGTTCGAATGTAAATTCAAGTTCGAATGTAAATTCAAGTTCGAATGTAAATTCAAGTTCGAATGTAAATTCAAGTTCGAATGTAAATTCAAGTTCGAATGTAAATTCAAGTTCAAATGTAAATTCAAGTTCGAATGTAAATTCAAGTTCGAATGTAAATTCAAGTTCGAATGTAAATTCAAGTTCGAATGTAAATTCAAGTTCGAATGTAAATTCAAGTTCGAATGTAAATTCAAGTTCGAATTTAAATTCAAGTTCGAATGTAAATTCAAGTTCGAATGTAAATTCAAGTTCGAATTTAAATTCCAGTTCGAATTTAAATTCAAGTTCGAATTTAAATTCAAGTTCGAATTTAAATTCAAGTTCGAATGTAAATTCAAATTCGAATGTAAATTCAAGTTCGAATTTAAATTCCAGTTCGAATTTAAATTCAAGTTCGAATTTAAATTCAAGTTCGAATTTAAATTCAAGTTCGAATTTAAATTCAAGTTCGAATGTAAATTCAAGTTCGAATGTAAATTCAAGTTCGAATGTAAATTCAAGTTCGAATGTAAATTCAAGTTCGAATGTAAATTCAAGTTCGAATGTAAATTCAAGTTCGAATGTAAATTCAAGTTCGAATGTAAATTCAAGTTCGAATGTAAATTCAAGTTCGAATGTAAATTCAAGTTCGAATGTAAATTCAAGTTCGAATGTAAATTCAAGTTCGAATGTAAATTCAAGTTCGAATGTAAATTCAAGTTCGAATGTAAATTCAAGTTCGAATGTAAATTCAAGTTCGAATGTAAATTCAAGTTCGAATGTAAATTCAAGTTCGAATGTAAATTCAAGTTCGAATGTAAATTCAAGTTCGAATGTAAATTCAAGTTCGAATGTAAATTCAAGTTCGAATGTAAATTCAAGTTCGAATGTAAATTCAAGTTCGAATGTAAATTCAAGTTCGAATGTAAATTCAAGTTCGAATTTAAATTCAAGTTCAAATTTAAATTCAAGTTCGAATTTAAATTCAAGTTCGAATGTAAATTCAAGTTCGAATTTAAATTCAAGTTCGAATGTAAATTCAAGTTCGAATGTAAATTCAAGTTCGAATGTAAATTCAAGTTCGAATGTAAATTCAAGTTCGAATGTAAATTCAAGTTCGAATGTAAATTCAAGTTCGAATGTAAATTCAAGTTCAAATGTAAATTCAAGTTCGAATGTAAATTCAAGTTCGAATGTAAATTCAAGTTCGAATGTAAATTCAAGTTCGAATGTAAATTCAAGTTCGAATGTAAATTCAAGTTCGAATGTAAATTCAAGTTCGAATTTAAATTCAAGTTCGAATGTAAATTCAAGTTCGAATGTAAATTCAAGTTCGAATTTAAATTCCAGTTCGAATTTAAATTCAAGTTCGAATTTAAATTCAAGTTCGAATTTAAATTCAAGTTCGAATGTAAATTCAAATTCGAATGTAAATTCAAGTTCGAATTTAAATTCCAGTTCGAATTTAAATTCAAGTTCGAATTTAAATTCAAGTTCGAATTTAAATTCAAGTTCGAATTTAAATTCAAGTTCGAATGTAAATTCAAGTTCGAATGTAAATTCAAGTTCGAATGTAAATTCAAGTTCGAATGTAAATTCAAGTTCGAATGTAAATTCAAGTTCGAATGTAAATTCAAGTTCGAATGTAAATTCAAGTTCGAATGTAAATTCAAGTTCGAATGTAAATTCAAGTTCGAATGTAAATTCAAGTTCGAATGTAAATTCAAGTTCGAATGTAAATTCAAGTTCGAATGTAAATTCAAGTTCGAATGTAAATTCAAGTTCGAATGTAAATTCAAGTTCGAATGTAAATTCAAGTTCGAATGTAAATTCAAGTTCGAATGTAAATTCAAGTTCGAATGTAAATTCAAGTTCGAATGTAAATTCAAGTTCGAATGTAAATTCAAGTTCGAATGTAAATTCAAGTTCGAATGTAAATTCAAGTTCGAATGTAAATTCAAGTTCGAATGTAAATTCAAGTTCGAATGTAAATTCAAGTTCGAATTTAAATTCAAGTTCAAATTTAAATTCAAGTTCGAATTTAAATTCAAGTTCGAATGTAAATTCAAGTTCGAATTTAAATTCAAGTTCGA
Source organism: Allacma fusca (assembly GCA_947179485.1). NCBI lineage: Eukaryota > Metazoa > Arthropoda > Collembola > Symphypleona > Sminthuridae > Allacma > Allacma fusca. The sequence goes on along the minus strand of CAMXBY010000034.1, from coordinate 44,979 downwards.
ATGTAAATTCAAGTTCGAATGTAAATTCAAGTTCGAATGTAAATTCAAGTTCGAATGTAAATTCAAGTTCGAATGTAAATTCAAGTTCGAATGTAAATTCAAGTTCGAATGTAAATTCAAGTTCGAATGTAAATTCAAGTTCGAATGTAAATTCAAGTTCGAATGTAAATTCAAGTTCGAATGTAAATTCAAGTTCGAATGTAAATTCAAGTTCGAATGTAAATTCAAGTTCGAATGTAAATTCAAGTTCGAATGTAAATTCAAGTTCGAATGTAAATTCAAGTTCGAATGTAAATTCAAGTTCGAATGTAAATTCAAGTTCGAATGTAAATTCAAGTTCAAATGTAAATTCAAGTTCGAATGTAAATTCAAGTTCGAATGTAAATTCAAGTTCGAATGTAAATTCAAGTTCGAATGTAAATTCAAGTTCGAATGTAAATTCAAGTTCGAATGTAAATTCAAGTTCGAATTTAAATTCAAGTTCGAATTTAAATTCAAGTTCGAATTTAAATTCAAGTTCGAATGTAAATTCAAGTTCGAATGTAAATTCAAGTTCGAATGTAAATTCAAGTTCGAATGTAAATTCAAGTTCGAATGTAAATTCAAGTTCGAATTAAAATTCAAGTTCGAATTTAAATTCAAGTTCGAATTTAAATTCAAGTTCGAATTTAAATTCAAGTTCGAATTTAAATTCAAGTTCGAATTTAAATTCAAGTTCGAATTTAAATTCAAGTTCGAATTTAAATTCAAGTTCGAATTTAAATTCAAGTTCGAATTTAAATTCAAGTTCGATTTTAAATTCAAGTTCGAATTAAAATTAAGTTCGAATTAAAATTAAGTTCGAATGTAAATTCAAGTTCGAATGTAAATTCAAGTTCGAATGTAAATTCAAGTTCAAATGTAAATTCAAGTTCGAATGTAAATTCAAGTTCGAATTAAAATTCAAGTTCGAATTTAAATTCAAGTTCGAATTTAAATTCAAGTTCGAATGTAAATTCAAGTTCGAATTTAAATTCAAGTTCGAATGTAAATTCAAGTTCGAATGTAAATTCAAGTTCGAATGTAAATTCAAGTTCGAATGTAAATTCAAGTTCGAATTTAAATTCAAGTTCGAATTTAAATTCAAGTTCGAATTTAAATTCAAGTTCGAATTTAAATTCAAGTTCGAATGTAAATTCAAGTTCGAATTTAAATTCAAGTTCGAATTTAAATTCAAGTTCGAATGTAAATTCAAGTTCGAATGTAAATTCAAGTTCGAATGTAAATTCAAGTTCGAATGTAAATTCAAGTTCGAATGTAAATTCAAGTTCGAATGTAAATTCAAGTTCGAATGTAAATTCAAGTTCGAATTAAAATTCAAGTTCGAATTTAAATTCAAGTTCGAATTTAAATTCAAGTTCGAATTTAAATTCAAGTTCGAATTTAAATTCAAGTTCGAATTTAAATTCAAGTTCGAATGTAAATTCAAGTTCGAATTTAAATTCAAGTTCGAATGTAAATTCAAGTTCGAATGTAAATTCAAGTTCGAATGTAAATTCAAGTTCGAATGTAAATTCAAGTTCGAATGTAAATTCAAGTTCGAATGTAAATTCAAGTTCGAATGTAAATTCAAGTTCGAATGTAAATTCAAGTTCGAATGTAAATTCAAGTTCGAATGTAAATTCAAGTTCGAATGTAAATTCAAGTTCGAATGTAAATTCAAGTTCGAATGTAAATTCAAGTTCGAATGTAAATTCAAGTTCGAATGTAAATTCAAGTTCGAATGTAAATTCAAGTTCGAATGTAAATTCAAGTTCGAATTTAAATTCAAGTTCGAATTTAAATTCAAGTTCGAATTTAAATTCAAGTTCGAATGTAAATTCAAGTTCGAATTTAAATTCAAGTTCGAATGTAAATTCAAGTTCGAATGTAAATTCAAGTTCGAATGTAAATTCAAGTTCGAATGTAAATTCAAGTTCGAATGTAAATTCAAGTTCGAATGTAAATTCAAGTTCGAATGTAAATTCAAGTTCGAATGTAAATTCAAGTTCGAATGTAAATTCAAGTTCGAATGTAAATTCAAGTTCGAATGTAAATTCAAGTTCGAATGTAAATTCAAGTTCGAATGTAAATTCAAGTTCGAATGTAAATTCAAGTTCGAATGTAAATTCAAGTTCGAATGTAAATTCAAGTTCGAATGTAAATTCAAGTTCAAATGTAAATTCAAGTTCGAATGTAAATTCAAGTTCGAATGTAAATTCAAGTTCGAATGTAAATTCAAGTTCGAATGTAAATTCAAGTTCGAATGTAAATTCAAGTTCGAATGTAAATTCAAGTTCGAATGTAAATTCAAGTTCGAATGTAAATTCAAGTTCGAATGTAAATTCAAGTTCGAATGTAAATTCAAGTTCGAATGTAAATTCAAGTTCGAATGTAAATTCAAGTTCGAATGTAAATTCAAGTTCGAATGTAAATTCAAGTTCGAATGTAAATTCAAGTTCGAATGTAAATTCAAGTTCGAATGTAAATTCAAGTTCGAATGTAAATTCAAGTTGGAATGTAAATTCAAGTTCGAATGTAAATTCAAGTTCGAATGTAAATTCAAGTTCGAATGTAAATTCAAGTTCGAATGTAAATTCAAGTTCGAATGTAAATTCAAGTTCGAATGTAAATTCAAGTTCAAATGTAAATTCAAGTTCGAATGTAAATTCAAGTTCGAATGTAAATTCAAGTTCGAATGTAAATTCAAGTTCGAATGTAAATTCAAGTTCGAATGTAAATTCAAGTTCGAATGTAAATTCAAGTTCGAATTTAAATTCAAGTTCGAATTTAAATTCAAGTTCGAATTTAAATTCAAGTTCGAATGTAAATTCAAGTTCGAATTTAAATTCAAGTTCGAATGTAAATTCAAGTTCGAATGTAAATTCAAGTTCGAATGTAAATTCAAGTTCGAATGTAAATTCAAGTTCGAATGTAAATTCAAGTTCGAATGTAAATTCAAGTTCGAATGTAAATTCAAGTTCGAATGTAAATTCAAGTTCGAATGTAAATTCAAGTTCGAATGTAAATTCAAGTTCGAATGTAAATTCAAGTTCGAATGTAAATTCAAGTTCGAATGTAAATTCAAGTTCGAATGTAAATTCAAGTTCGAATGTAAATTCAAGTTCGAATGTAAATTCAAGTTCGAATGTAAATTCAAGTTCAAATGTAAATTCAAGTTCGAATGTAAATTCAAGTTCGAATGTAAATTCAAGTTCGAATGTAAATTCAAGTTCGAATGTAAATTCAAGTTCGAATGTAAATTCAAGTTCGAATGTAAATTCAAGTTCGAATGTAAATTCAAGTTCGAATGTAAATTCAAGTTCGAATGTAAATTCAAGTTCGAATGTAAATTCAAGTTCGAATGTAAATTCAAGTTCGAATGTAAATTCAAGTTCGAATGTAAATTCAAGTTCGAATGTAAATTCAAGTTCGAATGTAAATTCAAGTTCGAATGTAAATTCAAGTTCGAATGTAAATTCAAGTTCGAATGTAAATTCAAGTTCGAATGTAAATTCAAGTTCGAATTTAAATTCAAGTTCGAATTTAAATTCAAGTTCGAATTTAAATTCAAGTTCGAATTTAAATTCAAGTTCGAATGTAAATTCAAGTTCGAATGTAAATTCAAGTTCGAATGTAAATTCAAGTTCGAATGTAAATTCAAGTTCAAATGTAAATTCAAGTTCGAATTTAAATTCAAGTTCGAATTTAAATTCAAGTTCGAATTTAAATTCAAGTTCGAATTAAAATTAAGTTCGAATTAAAATTAAGTTCGAATGTAAATTCTAGTTCGAATGTAAATTCAAGTTCGAATGTAAATTCAAGTTCGAATGTAAATTCAAGTTCGAATGTAAATTCAAGTTCGAATTAAAATTCAAGTTCGAATTTAAATTCAAGTTCGAATTAAAATTAAGTTCGAATTAAAATTAAGTTCGAATGTAAATTCTAGTTCGAATGTAAATTCAAGTTCGAATGTAAATTCAAGTTCGAATGTAAATTCAAGTTCGAATGTAAATTCAAGTTCGAATTAAAATTCAAGTTCGAATTTAAATTCAAGTTCGAATTTAAATTCAAGTTCGAATTTAAATTCAAGTTCGAATTTAAATTCAAGTTCGAATGTAAATTCAAGTTCGAATTTAAATTCAAGTTCGAATGTAAATTCAAGTTCGAATGTAAATTCAAGTTCGAATGTAAATTCAAGTTCGAATGTAAATTCAAGTTCGAATGTAAATTCAAGTTCGAATGTAAATTCAAGTTCGAATGTAAATTCAAGTTCGAATGTAAATTCAAGTTCGAATGTAAATTCAAGTTCGAATGTAAATTCAAGTTCGAATGTAAATTCAAGTTCGAATGTAAATTCAAGTTCGAATGTAAATTCAAGTTCGAATGTAAATTCAAGTTCGAATGTAAATTCAAGTTCGAATTTAAATTCAAGTTCGAATTTAAATTCAAGTTCGAATTTAAATTCAAGTTCGAATTTAAATTCAAGTTCGAATGTAAATTCAAGTTCGAATTTAAATTCAAGTTCGAATGTAAATTCAAGTTCGAATGTAAATTCAAGTTCGAATGTAAATTTAAGTTCGAATGTAAATTCAAGTTCGAATGTAAATTCAAGTTCGAATGTAAATTCAAGTTCGAATGTAAATTCAAGTTCGAATGTAAATTCAAGTTCGAATGTAAATTCAAGTTCGAATGTAAATTCAAGTTCGAATGTAAATTCATGTTCGAATGTAAATTCAAGTTCGAATGTAAATTCAAGTTCGAATGTAAATTCAAGTTCGAATGTAAATTCAAGTTCGAATGTAAATTCAAGTTCAAATGTAAATTCAAGTTCGAATGTAAATTCAAGTTCGAATGTAAATTCAAGTTCGAATGTAAATTCAAGTTCGAATGTAAATTCAAGTTCGAATGTAAATTCAAGTTCGAATGTAAATTCAAGTTCGAATGTAAATTCAAGTTCGAATGTAAATTCAAGTTCGAATGTAAATTCAAGTTCGAATGTAAATTCAAGTTCGAATGTAAATTCAAGTTCGAATGTAAATTCAAGTTCGAATGTAAATTCAAGTTCGAATGTAAATTCAAGTTCGAATGTAAATTCAAGTTCGAATGTAAATTCAAGTTCGAATGTAAATTCAAGTTCGAATGTAAATTCAAGTTCGAATGTAAATTCAAGTTCGAATGTAAATTCAAGTTCGAATGTAAATTCAAGTTCGAATGTAAATTCAAGTTCGAATGTAAATTCAAGTTCGAATGTAAATTCAAGTTCGAATGTAAATTCAAGTTCGAATGTAAATTCAAGTTCGAATGTAAATTCAAGTTCGAATGTAAATTCAAGTTCGAATTTAAATTCAAGTTCGAATTTAAATTCAAGTTCGAATTTAAATTCAAGTTCGAATTTAAATTCAAGTTCGAATGTAAATTCAAGTTCGAATGTAAATTCAAGTTCGAATGTAAATTCAAGTTCGAATGTAAATTCAAGTTCAAATGTAAATTCAAGTTCGAATTTAAATTCAAGTTCGAATTTAAATTCAAGTTCGAATTTAAATTCAAGTTCGAATTAAAATTAAGTTCGAATTAAAATTAAGTTCGAATGTAAATTCTAGTTCGAATGTAAATTCAAGTTCGAATGTAAATTCAAGTTCGAATGTAAATTCAAGTTCGAATGTAAATTCAAGTTCGAATTAAAATTCAAGTTCGAATTTAAATTCAAGTTCGAATTAAAATTAAGTTCGAATTAAAATTAAGTTCGAATGTAAATTCTAGTTCGAATGTAAATTCAAGTTCGAATGTAAATTCAAGTTCGAATGTAAATTCAAGTTCGAATGTAAATTCAAGTTCGAATTAAAATTCAAGTTCGAATTTAAATTCAAGTTCGAATTTAAATTCAAGTTCGAATTTAAATTCAAGTTCGAATTTAAATTCAAGTTCGAATGTAAATTCAAGTTCGAATTTAAATTCAAGTTCGAATGTAAATTCAAGTTCGAATGTAAATTCAAGTTCGAATGTAAATTCAAGTTCGAATGTAAATTCAAGTTCGAATGTAAATTCAAGTTCGAATGTAAATTCAAGTTCGAATGTAAATTCAAGTTCGAATGTAAATTCAAGTTCGAATGTAAATTCAAGTTCGAATGTAAATTCAAGTTCGAATGTAAATTCAAGTTCGAATGTAAATTCAAGTTCGAATGTAAATTCAAGTTCGAATGTAAATTCAAGTTCGAATGTAAATTCAAGTTCGAATTTAAATTCAAGTTCGAATTTAAATTCAAGTTCGAATTTAAATTCAAGTTCGAATTTAAATTCAAGTTCGAATGTAAATTCAAGTTCGAATTTAAATTCAAGTTCGAATGTAAATTCAAGTTCGAATGTAAATTCAAGTTCGAATGTAAATTTAAGTTCGAATGTAAATTCAAGTTCGAATGTAAATTCAAGTTCGAATGTAAATTCAAGTTCGAATGTAAATTCAAGTTCGAATGTAAATTCAAGTTCGAATGTAAATTCATGTTCGAATGTAAATTCAAGTTCGAATGTAAATTCAAGTTCGAATGTAAATTCAAGTTCGAATGTAAATTCAAGTTCGAATGTAAATTCAAGTTCAAATGTAAATTCAAGTTCGAATGTAAATTCAAGTTCGAATGTAAATTCAAGTTCGAATGTAAATTCAAGTTCGAATGTAAATTCAAGTTCGAATGTAAATTCAAGTTCGAATGTAAATTCAAGTTCGAATGTAAATTCAAGTTCGAATGTAAATTCAAGTTCGAATGTAAATTCAAGTTCGAATGTAAATTCAAGTTCGAATGTAAATTCAAGTTCGAATGTAAATTCAAGTTCGAATGTAAATTCAAGTTCGAATGTAAATTCAAGTTCGAATGTAAATTCAAGTTCGAATGTAAATTCAAGTTCGAATGTAAATTCAAGTTCGAATGTAAATTCAAGTTCGAATGTAAATTCAAGTTCGAATGTAAATTCAAGTTCGAATGTAAATTCAAGTTCGAATGTAAATTCAAGTTCGAATGTAAATTCAAGTTCGAATGTAAATTCAAGTTCGAATGTAAATTCAAGTTCGAATGTAAATTCAAGTTCGAATGTAAATTCAAGTTCAAATGTAAATTCAAGTTCGAATGTAAATTCAAGTTCGAATGTAAATTCAAGTTCGAATGTAAATTCAAGTTCGAATGTAAATTCAAGTTCGAATGTAAATTCAAGTTCGAATGTAAATTCAAGTTCGAATGTAAATTCAAGTTCGAATTTAAATTCAAGTTCGAATGTAAATTCAAGTTCGAATGTAAATTCAAGTTCGAATTTAAATTCCAGTTCGAATTTAAATTCAAGTTCGAATTTAAATTCAAGTTCGAATTTAAATTCAAGTTCGAATGTAAATTCAAGTTCGAATGTAAATTCAAGTTCGAATGTAAATTCAAGTTCGAATGTAAATTCAAGTTCGAATTTAAATTCAAGTTCGAATTTAAATTCAAGTTCGAAATTAAATTCAAGTTCGAATGTAAATTCAAGTTCGAATTTAAATTCAAGTTCGAATGTAAATTCAAGTTCGAATGTAAATTCAAGTTCGAATGTAAATTCAAGTTCGAATGTAAATTCAAGTTCGAATGTAAATTCAAGTTCGAATGTAAATTCAAGTTCGAATGTAAATTCAAGTTCGAATGTAAATTCAAGTTCGAATGTAAATTCAAGTTCGAATGTAAATTCAAGTTCGAATGTAAATTCAAGTTCGAATGTAAATTCAAGTTCGAATGTAAATTCAAGTTCGAATGTAAATTCAAGTTCGAATGTAAATTCAAGTTCGAATGTAAATTCAAGTTCGAATGTAAATTCAAGTTCGAATGTAAATTCAAGTTCAAATGTAAATTCAAGTTCGAATGTAAATTCAAGTTCGAATGTACATTCAAGTTCGAATGTAAATTCAAGTTCGAATGTAAATTCAAGTTCGAATGTAAATTCAAGTTCGACTGTAAATTCAAGTTCGAATTTAAATTCAAGTTCGAATGTAAATTCAAGTTCGAATGTAAATTCAAGTTCGAATTTAAATTCCAGTTCGAATTTAAATTCAAGTTCGAATGTAAATTCAAGTTCGAATTTAAATTCCAGTTCGAATTTAAATTCAAGTTCGAATTTAAATTCAAGTTCGAATTTAAATTCAAGTTCGAATTTAAATTCAAGTTCGAATGTAAATTCAAGTTCGAATGTAAATTCAAGTTCGAATGTAAATTCAAGTTCGAATGTAAATTCAAGTTCGAATTTAAATTCGAATTCGAATTTAAATTCAAGTTCGAATTTAAATTCAAGTTCGAATTTAAATTCAAGTTCGAATTTAAATTCAAGTTCGAATTTAAATTCAAGTTCGAATTTAAATTCAAGTTCGAATGTAAATTCAAGTTCGAATGTAAATTCAAGTTCGAATGTAAATTCAAGTTCGAATGTAAATTCAAGTTCGAATGTAAATTCAAGTTCGAATGTAAATTCAAGTTCGAATGTAAATTCAAGTTCGAATTAAAATTCAAGTTCGAATTTAAATTCAAGTTCGAATTTAAATTCAAGTTCGAATTTAAATTCAAGTTCGAATTTAAATTCAAGTTCGAATGTAAATTCAAGTTCGAATGTAAATTCAAGTTCGAATGTAAATTCAAGTTCGAATTAAAATTCAAGTTCGAATTTAAATTCAAGTTCGAATTTAAATTCAAGTTCGAATTTAAATTCAAGTTCGAATGTAAATTCAAGTTCGAATGTAAATTCAAGTTCGAATGTAAATTCAAGTTCGAATGTAAATTCAAGTTCGAATTTAAATTCAAGTTCGAATTTAAATTCAAGTTCGAATTTAAATTCAAGTTCGAATTTAAATTCAAGTTCGAATGTAAATTCAAGTTCGAATGTAAATTCAAGTTCGAATGTAAATTCAAGTTCGAATGTAAATTCAAGTTCAAATGTAAATTCAAGTTCGAATTTAAATTCAAGTTCGAATTTAAATTCAAGTTCGAATTTAAATTCAAGTTCGAATTAAAATTAAGTTCGAATTAAAATTAAGTTCGAATGTAAATTCTAGTTCGAATGTAAATTCAAGTTCGAATGTAAATTCAAGTTCGAATGTAAATTCAAGTTCGAATGTAAATTCAAGTTCGAATTAAAATTCAAGTTCGAATTTAAATTCAAGTTCGAATTAAAATTAAGTTCGAATTAAAATTAAGTTCGAATGTAAATTCTAGTTCGAATGTAAATTCAAGTTCGAATGTAAATTCAAGTTCGAATGTAAATTCAAGTTCGAATGTAAATTCAAGTTCGAATTAAAATTCAAGTTCGAATTTAAATTCAAGTTCGAATTTAAATTCAAGTTCGAATTTAAATTCAAGTTCGAATTTAAATTCAAGTTCGAATGTAAATTCAAGTTCGAATTTAAATTCAAGTTCGAATGTAAATTCAAGTTCGAATGTAAATTCAAGTTCGAATGTAAATTCAAGTTCGAATGTAAATTCAAGTTCGAATGTAAATTCAAGTTCGAATGTAAATTCAAGTTCGAATGTAAATTCAAGTTCGAATGTAAATTCAAGTTCGAATGTAAATTCAAGTTCGAATGTAAATTCAAGTTCGAATGTAAATTCAAGTTCGAATGTAAATTCAAGTTCGAATGTAAATTCAAGTTCGAATGTAAATTCAAGTTCGAATGTAAATTCAAGTTCGAATTTAAATTCAAGTTCGAATTTAAATTCAAGTTCGAATTTAAATTCAAGTTCGAATTTAAATTCAAGTTCGAATGTAAATTCAAGTTCGAATTTAAATTCAAGTTCGAATGTAAATTCAAGTTCGAATGTAAATTCAAGTTCGAATGTAAATTTAAGTTCGAATGTAAATTCAAGTTCGAATGTAAATTCAAGTTCGAATGTAAATTCAAGTTCGAATGTAAATTCAAGTTCGAATGTAAATTCAAGTTCGAATGTAAATTCATGTTCGAATGTAAATTCAAGTTCGAATGTAAATTCAAGTTCGAATGTAAATTCAAGTTCGAATGTAAATTCAAGTTCGAATGTAAATTCAAGTTCAAATGTAAATTCAAGTTCGAATGTAAATTCAAGTTCGAATGTAAATTCAAGTTCGAATGTAAATTCAAGTTCGAATGTAAATTCAAGTTCGAATGTAAATTCAAGTTCGAATGTAAATTCAAGTTCGAATGTAAATTCAAGTTCGAATGTAAATTCAAGTTCGAATGTAAATTCAAGTTCGAATGTAAATTCAAGTTCGAATGTAAATTCAAGTTCGAATGTAAATTCAAGTTCGAATGTAAATTCAAGTTCGAATGTAAATTCAAGTTCGAATGTAAATTCAAGTTCGAATGTAAATTCAAGTTCGAATGTAAATTCAAGTTCGAATGTAAATTCAAGTTCGAATGTAAATTCAAGTTCGAATGTAAATTCAAGTTCGAATGTAAATTCAAGTTCGAATGTAAATTCAAGTTCGAATGTAAATTCAAGTTCGAATGTAAATTCAAGTTCGAATGTAAATTCAAGTTCGAATGTAAATTCAAGTTCGAATGTAAATTCAAGTTCAAATGTAAATTCAAGTTCGAATGTAAATTCAAGTTCGAATGTAAATTCAAGTTCGAATGTAAATTCAAGTTCGAATGTAAATTCAAGTTCGAATGTAAATTCAAGTTCGAATGTAAATTCAAGTTCGAATGTAAATTCAAGTTCGAATTTAAATTCAAGTTCGAATGTAAATTCAAGTTCGAATGTAAATTCAAGTTCGAATTTAAATTCCAGTTCGAATTTAAATTCAAGTTCGAATTTAAATTCAAGTTCGAATTTAAATTCAAGTTCGAATGTAAATTCAAGTTCGAATGTAAATTCAAGTTCGAATGTAAATTCAAGTTCGAATGTAAATTCAAGTTCGAATTTAAATTCAAGTTCGAATTTAAATTCAAGTTCGAAATTAAATTCAAGTTCGAATGTAAATTCAAGTTCGAATTTAAATTCAAGTTCGAATGTAAATTCAAGTTCGAATGTAAATTCAAGTTCGAATGTAAATTCAAGTTCGAATGTAAATTCAAGTTCGAATGTAAATTCAAGTTCGAATGTAAATTCAAGTTCGAATGTAAATTCAAGTTCGAATGTAAATTCAAGTTCGAATGTAAATTCAAGTTCGAATGTAAATTCAAGTTCGAATGTAAATTCAAGTTCGAATGTAAATTCAAGTTCGAATGTAAATTCAAGTTCGAATGTAAATTCAAGTTCGAATGTAAATTCAAGTTCGAATGTAAATTCAAGTTCGAATGTAAATTCAAGTTCGAATGTAAATTCAAGTTCAAATGTAAATTCAAGTTCGAATGTAAATTCAAGTTCGAATGTACATTCAAGTTCGAATGTAAATTCAAGTTCGAATGTAAATTCAAGTTCGAATGTAAATTCAAGTTCGACTGTAAATTCAAGTTCGAATTTAAATTCAAGTTCGAATGTAAATTCAAGTTCGAATGTAAATTCAAGTTCGAATTTAAATTCCAGTTCGAATTTAAATTCAAGTTCGAATGTAAATTCAAGTTCGAATTTAAATTCCAGTTCGAATTTAAATTCAAGTTCGAATTTAAATTCAAGTTCGAATTTAAATTCAAGTTCGAATTTAAATTCAAGTTCGAATGTAAATTCAAGTTCGAATGTAAATTCAAGTTCGAATGTAAATTCAAGTTCGAATGTAAATTCAAGTTCGAATTTAAATTCGAATTCGAATTTAAATTCAAGTTCGAATTTAAATTCAAGTTCGAATTTAAATTCAAGTTCGAATTTAAATTCAAGTTCGAATTTAAATTCAAGTTCGAATTTAAATTCAAGTTCGAATGTAAATTCAAGTTCGAATGTAAATTCAAGTTCGAATGTAAATTCAAGTTCGAATGTAAATTCAAGTTCGAATGTAAATTCAAGTTCGAATGTAAATTCAAGTTCGAATGTAAATTCAAGTTCGAATTAAAATTCAAGTTCGAATTTAAATTCAAGTTCGAATTTAAATTCAAGTTCGAATTTAAATTCAAGTTCGAATTTAAATTCAAGTTCGAATGTAAATTCAAGTTCGAATGTAAATTCAAGTTCGAATGTAAATTCAAGTTCGAATTAAAATTCAAGTTCGAATTTAAATTCAAGTTCGAATTTAAATTCAAGTTCGAATTTAAATTCAAGTTCGAATTTAAATTCAAGTTCGAATTTAAATTCAAGTTCGAATGTAAATTCAAGTTCGAATTTAAATTCAAGTTCGAATGTAAATTCAAGTTCGAATGTAAATTCAAGTTCGAATGTAAATTCAAGTTCGAATGTAAATTCAAGTTCGAATGTAAATTCAAGTTCGAATGTAAATTCAAGTTCGAATGTAAATTCAAGTTCGAATGTAAATTCAAGTTCGAATGTAAATTCAAGTTCGAATGTAAATTCAAGTTCGAATGTAAATTCAAGTTCGAATGTAAATTCAAGTTCGAATGTAAATTCAAGTTCGAATGTAAATTCAAGTTCGAATGTAAATTCAAGTTCGAATGTAAATTCAAGTTCGAATGTAAATTCAAGTTCGAATTTAAATTCAAGTTCGAATTTAAATTCAAGTTCGAATTTAAATTCAAGTTCGAATTTAAATTCAAGTTCGAATTTAAATTCAAGTTCGAATGTAAATTCAAGTTCGAATTTAAATTCAAGTTCGAATGTAAATTCAAGTTCGAATGTAAATTCAAGTTCGAATGTAAATTCAAGTTCGAATGTAAATTCAAGTTCGAATGTAAATTCAAGTTCGAATGTAAATTCAAGTTCGAATGTAAATTCAAGTTCGAATGTAAATTCAAGTTCGAATGTAAATTCAAGTTCGAATGTAAATTCAAGTTCGAATGTAAATTCAAGTTCGAATGTAAATTCAAGTTCGAATGTAAATTCAAGTTCGAATGTAAATTCAAGTTCGAATGTAAATTCAAGTTCAAATGTAAATTCAAGTTCGAATGTAAATTCAAGTTCGAATGTAAATTCAAGTTCGAATGTAAATTCAAGTTCGAATGTAAATTCAAGTTCGAATGTAAATTCAAGTTCGAATGTAAATTCAAGTTCGAATTTAAATTCAAGTTCGAATGTAAATTCAAGTTCGAATGTAAATTCAAGTTCGAATTTAAATTCCAGTTCGAATTTAAATTCAAGTTCGAATTTAAATTCAAGTTCGAATTTAAATTCAAGTTCGAATTTAAATTCAAGTTCGAATGTAAATTCAAGTTCGAATGTAAATTCAAGTTCGAATTTAAATTCAAGTTCGAATTTAAATTCAAGTTCGAATTTAAATTCAAGTTCGAATTTAAATTCAAGTTCGAATTTAAATTCAAGTTCGAATGTAAATTCAAGTTCGAATGTAAATTCAAGTTCGAATGTAAATTCAACTTCGAATGTAAATTCAAGTTCGAATTTAAATTCGAATTCGAATTTAAATTCAAGTTCGAATTTAAATTCAAGTTCGAATTTAAATTCAAGTTCGAATTTAAATTCAAGTTCGAATTTAAATTCAAGTTCGAATTTAAATTCAAGTTCGAATTTAAATTCAAGTTCGAATGTAAATTCAAGTTCGAATGTAAATTCAAGTTCGAATGTAAATTCAAGTTCGAATGTAAATTCAAGTTCGAATGTAAATTCAAGTTCGAATGTAAATTCAAGTTCGAATGTAAATTCAAGTTCGAATGTAAATTCAAGTTCGAATTAAAATTCAAGTTCGAATTTAAATTCAAGTTCGAATTTAAATTCAAGTTCGAATTTAAATTCAAGTTCGAATTTAAATTCAAGTTCGAATTTAAATTCAAGTTCGAATTTAAATTCAAGTTCGATTTTAAATTCAAGTTCGAATTAAAATTAAGTTCGAATTAAAATTAAGTTCGAATGTAAATTCAAGTTCGAATGTAAATTCAAGTTCGAATGTAAATTCAAGTTCGAATGTAAATTCAAGTTCGAATGTAAATTCAAGTTCGAATGTAAATTCAAGTTCGAATTAAAATTCAAGTTCGAATTTAAATTCAAGTTCGAATTTAAATTCAAGTTCGAATTTAAATTCAAGTTCGAATTTAAATTCAAGTTCGAATTTAAATTCAAGTTCGAATGTAAATTCAAGTTCGAATTTAAATTCAAGTTCGAATTTAAATTCAAGTTCGAATGTAAATTCAAGTTCGAATGTAAATTCAAGTTCGAATGTAAATTCAAGTTCGAATGTAAATTCAAGTTCGAATGTAAATTCAAGTTCGAATGTAAATTCAAGTTCGAATGTAAATTCAAGTTCGAATGTAAATTCAAGTTCGAATGTAAATTCAAGTTCAAATGTAAATTCAAGTTCGAATGTAAATTCAAGTTCGAATGTAAATTCAAGTTCGAATGTAAATTCAAGTTCGAATGTAAATTCAAGTTCGAATGTAAATTCAAGTTCGAATGTAAATTCAAGTTCGAATTTAAATTCAAGTTCGAATGTAAATTCAAGTTCGAATGTAAATTCAAGTTCGAATTTAAATTCCAGTTCGAATTTAAATTCAAGTTCGAATTTAAATTCAAGTTCGAATTTAAATTCAAGTTCGAATGTAAATTCAAGTTCGAATGTAAATTCAAGTTCGAATTTAAATTCCAGTTCGAATTTAAATTCAAGTTCGAATTTAAATTCAAGTTCGAATTTAAATTCAAGTTCGAATTTAAATTCAAGTTCGAATGTAAATTCAAGTTCGAATGTAAATTCAAGTTCGAATGTAAATTCAAGTTCGAATGTAAATTCAAGTTCGAATTTAAATTCGAATTCGAATTTAAATTCAAGTTCGAATTTAAATTCAAGTTCGAATTTAAATTCAAGTTCGAATTTAAATTCAAGTTCGAATTTAAATTCAAGTTCGAATTTAAATTCAAGTTCGAATGTAAATTCAAGTTCGAATGTAAATTCAAGTTCGAATGTAAATTCAAGTTCGAATGTAAATTCAAGTTCGAATGTAAATTCAAGTTCGAATGTAAATTCAAGTTCGAATGTAAATTCAAGTTCGAATTAAAATTCAAGTTCGAATTTAAATTCAAGTTCGAATTTAAATTCAAGTTCGAATTTAAATTCAAGTTCGAATTTAAATTCAAGTTCGAATGTAAATTCAAGTTCGAATTTAAATTCAAGTTCGAATTTAAATTCAAGTTCGAATGTAAATTCAAGTTCGAATGTAAATTCAAGTTCGAATGTAAATTCAAGTTCGAATGTAAATTCAAGTTCGAATGTAAATTCAAGTTCGAATTAAAATTCAAGTTCGAATTTAAATTCAAGTTCGAATTTAAATTCAAGTTCGAATTTAAATTCAAGTTCGAATTTAAATTCAAGTTCGAATTTAAATTCAAGTTCGAATGTAAATTCAAGTTCGAATGTAAATTCAAGTTCGAATTTAAATTCAAGTTCGATTTTAAATTCAAGTTCGAATTAAAATTAAGTTCGAATTAAAATTAAGTTCGAATGTAAATTCAAGTTCGAATGTAAATTCAAGTTCGAATGTAAATTCAAGTTCGAATTAAAATTCAAGTTCGAATTTAAATTCAAGTTCGAATTTAAATTCAAGTTCGAATTTAAATTCAAGTTCGAATTTAAATTCAAGTTCGAATTTAAATTCAAGTTCGAATGTAAATTCAAGTTCGAATTTAAATTCAAGTTCGAATTTAAATTCAAGTTCGAATGTAAATTCAAGTTCGAATGTAAATTCAAGTTCGAATGTAAATTCAAGTTCGAATGTAAATTCAAGTTCGAATGTAAATTCAAGTTCGAATGTAAATTCAAGTTCGAATGTAAATTCAAGTTCGAATGTAAATTCAAGTTCGAATGTAAATTCAAGTTCAAATGTAAATTCAAGTTCGAATGTAAATTCAAGTTCGAATGTAAATTCAAGTTCGAATGTAAATTCAAGTTCGAATGTAAATTCAAGTTCGAATGTAAATTCAAGTTCGAATGTAAATTCAAGTTCGAATTTAAATTCAAGTTCGAATGTAAATTCAAGTTCGAATGTAAATTCAAGTTCGAATTTAAATTCCAGTTCGAATTTAAATTCAAGTTCGAATTTAAATTCAAGTTCGAATTTAAATTCAAGTTCGAATTTAAATTCAAGTTCGAATGTAAATTCAAGTTCGAATGTAAATTCAAGTTCGAATTTAAATTCCAGTTCGAATTTAAATTCAAGTTCGAATTTAAATTCAAGTTCGAATTTAAATTCAAGTTCGAATGTAAATTCAAGTTCGAATTTAAATTCAAGTTCGAATGTAAATTCAAGTTCGAATGTAAATTCAAGTTCGAATGTAAATTCAAGTTCGAATGTAAATTCAAGTTCGAATGTAAATTCAAGTTCGAATGTAAATTCAAGTTCGAATGTAAATTCAAGTTCGAATGTAAATTCAAGTTCGAATGTAAATTCAAGTTCGAATGTAAATTCAAGTTCGAATGTAAATTCAAGTTCGAATGTAAATTCAAGTTCGAATGTAAATTCAAGTTCGAATGTAAATTCAAGTTCGAATGTAAATTCAAGTTCAAATGTAAATTCAAGTTCGAATGTAAATTCAAGTTCGAATGTAAATTCAAGTTCGAATGTAAATTCAAGTTCGAATGTAAATTCAAGTTCGAATGTAAATTCAAGTTCGAATGTAAATTCAAGTTCGAATTTAAATTCAAGTTCGAATGTAAATTCAAGTTCGAATGTAAATTCAAGTTCGAATTTAAATTCCAGTTCGAATTTAAATTAAGTTCGAATTAAAATTAAGTTCGAATGTAAATTCAAGTTCGAATGTAAATTCAAGTTCGAATGTAAATTCAAGTTCGAATGTAAATTCAAGTTCGAATGTAAATTCAAGTTCGAATTAAAATTCAAGTTCGAATTTAAATTCAAGTTCGAATTTAAATTCAAGTTCGAATTTAAATTCAAGTTCGAATTTAAATTCAAGTTCGAATTTAAATTCAAGTTCGAATGTAAATTCAAGTTCGAATTTAAATTCAAGTTCGAATTTAAATTCAAGTTCGAATGTAAATTCAAGTTCGAATGTAAATTCAAGTTCGAATGTAAATTCAAGTTCGAATGTAAATTCAAGTTCGAATGTAAATTCAAGTTCGAATGTAAATTCAAGTTCGAATGTAAATTCAAGTTCGAATGTAAATTCAAGTTCGAATGTAAATTCAAGTTCAAATGTAAATTCAAGTTCGAATGTAAATTCAAGTTCGAATGTAAATTCAAGTTCGAATGTAAATTCAAGTTCGAATGTAAATTCAAGTTCGAATGTAAATTCAAGTTCGAATGTAAATTCAAGTTCGAATTTAAATTCAAGTTCGAATGTAAATTCAAGTTCGAATGTAAATTCAAGTTCGAATTTAAATTCCAGTTCGAATTTAAATTCAAGTTCGAATTTAAATTCAAGTTCGAATTTAAATTCAAGTTCGAATTTAAATTCAAGTTCGAATGTAAATTCAAGTTCGAATGTAAATTCAAGTTCGAATTTAAATTCCAGTTCGAATTTAAATTCAAGTTCGAATTTAAATTCAAGTTCGAATTTAAATTCAAGTTCGAATGTAAATTCAAGTTCGAATTTAAATTCAAGTTCGAATGTAAATTCAAGTTCGAATGTAAATTCAAGTTCGAATGTAAATTCAAGTTCGAATGTAAATTCAAGTTCGAATGTAAATTCAAGTTCGAATGTAAATTCAAGTTCGAATGTAAATTCAAGTTCGAATGTAAATTCAAGTTCGAATGTAAATTCAAGTTCGAATGTAAATTCAAGTTCGAATGTAAATTCAAGTTCGAATGTAAATTCAAGTTCGAATGTAAATTCAAGTTCGAATGTAAATTCAAGTTCGAATGTAAATTCAAGTCCAAATGTAAATTCAAGTTCGAATGTAAATTCAAGTTCGAATGTAAATTCAAGTTCGAATGTAAATTCAAGTTCGAATGTAAATTCAAGTTCGAATGTAAATTCAAGTTCGAATGTAAATTCAAGTTCGAATTTAAATTCAAGTTCGAATGTAAATTCAAGTTCGAATGTAAATTCAAGTTCGAATTTAAATTCCAGTTCGAATTTAAATTCAAGTTCGAATTTAAATTCAAGTTCGAATTTAAATTCAAGTTCGAATGTAAATTCAAGTTCGAATTTAAATTCCAGTTCGAATTTAAATTCAAGTTCGAATTTAAATTCAAGTTCGAATTTAAATTCAAGTTCGAATTTAAATTCAAGTTCGAATGTAAATTCAAGTTCGAATGTAAATTCAAGTTCGAATGTAAATTCAAGTTCGAATGTAAATTCAAGTTCGAATTTAAATTCGAATTCGAATTTAAATTCAAGTTCGAATTTAAATTCAAGTTCGAATTTAAATTCAAGTTCGAATTTAAATTCAAGTTCGAATTTAAATTCAAGTTCGAATTTAAATTCAAGTTCGAATTTAAATTCAAGTTCGAATGTAAATTCAAGTTCGAATGTAAATTCAAGTTCGAATGTAAATTCAAGTTCGAATGTAAATTCAAGTTCGAATGTAAATTCAAGTTCGAATGTAAATTCAAGTTCGAATGTAAATTCAAGTTCGAATGTAAATTCAAGTTCGAATTAAAATTCAAGTTCGAATTTAAATTCAAGTTCGAATTTAAATTCAAGTTCGAATTTAAATTCAAGTTCGAATTTAAATTCAAGTTCGAATTTAAATTCAAGTTCGAATTTAAATTCAAGTTCGAATTTAAATTCAAGTTCGATTTTAAATTCAAGTTCGAATTAAAATTAAGTTCGAATTAAAATTAAGTTCGAATGTAAATTCAAGTTCGAATGTAAATTCAAGTTCGAATGTAAATTCAAGTTCGAATGTAAATTCAAGTTCGAATGTAAATTCAAGTTCGAATTAAAATTCAAGTTCGAATGTAAATTCAAGTTCGAATGTAAATTCAAGTTCGAATTTAAATTCGAATTCGAATTTAAATTCAAGTTCGAATTTAAATTCAAGTTCGAATTTAAATTCAAGTTCGAATGTAAATTCAAGTTCGAATTTAAATTCCAGTTCGAATTTAAATTCAAGTTCGAATGTAAATTCAAGTTCGAATTTAAATTCCAGTTCGAATTTAAATTCAAGTTCGAATTTAAATTCAAGTTCGAATTTAAATTCAAGTTCGAATTTAAATTCAAGTTCGAATGTAAATTCAAGTTCGAATGTAAATTCAAGTTCGAATGTAAATTCAAGTTCGAATGTAAATTCAAGTTCGAATTTAAATTCGAATTCGAATTTAAATTCAAGTTCGAATTTAAATTCAAGTTCGAATTTAAATTCAAGTTCGAATTTAAATTCAAGTTCGAATTTAAATTCAAGTTCGAATTTAAATTCAAGTTCGAATGTAAATTCAAGTTCGAATGTAAATTCAAGTTCGAATGTAAATTCAAGTTCGAATGTAAATTCAAGTTCGAATGTAAATTCAAGTTCGAATGTAAATTCAAGTTCGAATGTAAATTCAAGTTCGAATGTAAATTCAAGTTCGAATTAAAATTCAAGTTCGAATTTAAATTCAAGTTCGAATTTAAATTCAAGTTCGAATTTAAATTCAAGTTCGAATTTAAATTCAAGTTCGAATGTAAATTCAAGTTCGAATTTAAATTCAAGTTCGAATTTAAATTCAAGTTCGAATGTAAATTCAAGTTCGAATGTAAATTCAAGTTCGAATGTAAATTCAAGTTCGAATGTAAATTCAAGTTCGAATGTAAATTCAAGTTCGAATGTAAATTCAAGTTCGAATGTAAATTCAAGTTCGAATGTAAATTCAAGTTCGAATGTAAATTCAAGTTCGAATGTAAATTCAAGTTCGAATGTAAATTCAAGTTCGAATGTAAATTCAAGTTCGAATGTAAATTCAAGTTCGAATGTAAATTCAAGTTCGAATGTAAATTCAAGTTCGAATGTAAATTCAAGTTCGAATGTAAATTCAAGTTCGAATTAAAATTCAAGTTCGAATTTAAATTCAAGTTCGAATTTAAATTCAAGTTCGAATTTAAATTCAAGTTCGAATTTAAATTCAAGTTCGAATTTAAATTCAAGTTCGAATTTAAATTCAAGTTCGAATTTAAATTCAAGTTCGATTTTAAATTCAAGTTCGAATTAAAATTAAGTTCGAATTAAAATTAAGTTCGAATGTAAATTCAAGTTCGAATGTAAATTCAAGTTCGAATGTAAATTCAAGTTCGAATGTAAATTCAAGTTCGAATGTAAATTCAAGTTCGAATTAAAATTCAAGTTCGAATGTAAATTCAAGTTCGAATGTAAATTCAAGTTCGAATTTAAATTCGAATTCGAATTTAAATTCAAGTTCGAATTTAAATTCAAGTTCGAATTTAAATTCAAGTTCGAATGTAAATTCAAGTTCGAATTTAAATTCCAGTTCGAATTTAAATTCAAGTTCGAATGTAAATTCAAGTTCGAATTTAAATTCCAGTTCGAATTTAAATTCAAGTTCGAATTTAAATTCAAGTTCGAATTTAAATTCAAGTTCGAATTTAAATTCAAGTTCGAATGTAAATTCAAGTTCGAATGTAAATTCAAGTTCGAATGTAAATTCAAGTTCGAATGTAAATTCAAGTTCGAATTTAAATTCGAATTCGAATTTAAATTCAAGTTCGAATTTAAATTCAAGTTCGAATTTAAATTCAAGTTCGAATTTAAATTCAAGTTCGAATTTAAATTCAAGTTCGAATTTAAATTCAAGTTCGAATGTAAATTCAAGTTCGAATGTAAATTCAAGTTCGAATGTAAATTCAAGTTCGAATGTAAATTCAAGTTCGAATGTAAATTCAAGTTCGAATGTAAATTCAAGTTCGAATGTAAATTCAAGTTCGAATTAAAATTCAAGTTCGAATTTAAATTCAAGTTCGAATTTAAATTCAAGTTCGAATTTAAATTCAAGTTCGAATGTAAATTCAAGTTCGAATTTAAATTCAAGTTCGAATTTAAATTCAAGTTCGAATGTAAATTCAAGTTCGAATGTAAATTCAAGTTCGAATGTAAATTCAAGTTCGAATGTAAATTCAAGTTCGAATGTAAATTCAAGTTCGAATGTAAATTCAAGTTCGAATGTAAATTCAAGTTCGAATGTAAATTCAAGTTCGAATGTAAATTCAAGTTCGAATGTAAATTCAAGTTCGAATGTAAATTCAAGTTCGAATGTAAATTCAAGTTCGAATGTAAATTCAAGTTCGAATGTAAATTCAAGTTCGAATGTAAATTCAAGTTCGAATGTAAATTCAAGTTCGAATTTCAATTCAAGTTCGAATTTAAATTCAAGTTCGAATTTAAATTCAAGTTCGAATGTAAATTCAAGTTCGAATGTAAATTCAAGTTCGAATGTAAATTCAAGTTCGAATGTAAATTCAAGTTCGAATGTAAATTCAAGTTCGAATGTAAATTCAAGTTCGAATGTAAATTCAAGTTCGAATGTAAATTCAAGTTCAAATGTAAATTCAATTTCGAATGTAAATTCAAGTTCGAATGTAAATTCAAGTTCGAATGTAAATTCAAGTTCGAATGTAAATTCAAGTTCGAATGTAAATTCAAGTTCGAATGTAAATTCAAGTTCGAATTTAAATTCAAGTTCGAATGTAAATTCAAGTTCGAATGTAAATTCAAGTTCGAATGTAAATTCAAGTTCGAATGTAAATTCAAGTTCGAATTTAAATTCCAGTTCGAATTTAAATTCAAGTTCGAATGTAAATTCAAGTTCGAATGTAAATTCAAGTTCGAATTTAAATTCCAGTTCGAATTTAAATTCAAGTTCGAATTTAAATTCAAGTTCGAATTTAAATTCAAGTTCGAATTTAAATTCAAGTTCGAATTTAAATTCAAGTTCGAATGTAAATTCAAGTTCGAATTTAAATTCCAGTTCGAATTTAAATTCAAGTTCGAATGTAAATTCAAGTTCGAATTTAAATTCCAGTTCGAATTTAAATTCAAGTTCGAATTTAAATTCAAGTTCGAATTTAAATTCAAGTTCGAATTTAAATTCAAGTTCGAATGTAAATTCAAGTTCGAATGTAAATTCAAGTTCGAATGTAAATTCAAGTTCGAATGTAAATTCAAGTTCGAATTTAAATTCGAATTCGAATTTAAATTCAAGTTCGAATTTAAATTCAAGTTCGAATTTAAATTCAAGTTCGAATTTAAATTCAAGTTCGAATTTAAATTCAAGTTCGAATTTAAATTCAAGTTCGAATGTAAATTCAAGTTCGAATGTAAATTCAAGTTCGAATGTAAATTCAAGTTCGAATGTAAATTCAAGTTCGAATGTAAATTCAAGTTCGAATGTAAATTCAAGTTCGAATGTAAATTCAAGTTCGAATTAAAATTCAAGTTCGAATTTAAATTCAAGTTCGAATTTAAATTCAAGTTCGAATTTAAATTCAAGTTCGAATGTAAATTCAAGTTCGAATTTAAATTCAAGTTCGAATTTAAATTCAAGTTCGAATGTAAATTCAAGTTCGAATGTAAATTCAAGTTCGAATGTAAATTCAAGTTCGAATGTAAATTCAAGTTCGAATGTAAATTCAAGTTCGAATGTAAATTCAAGTTCGAATGTAAATTCAAGTTCGAATGTAAATTCAAGTTCGAATGTAAATTCAAGTTCGAATGTAAATTCAAGTTCGAATGTAAATTCAAGTTCGAATGTAAATTCAAGTTCGAATGTAAATTCAAGTTCGAATGTAAATTCAAGTTCGAATGTAAATTCAAGTTCGAATGTAAATTCAAGTTCGAATTTCAATTCAAGTTCGAATTTAAATTCAAGTTCGAATTTAAATTCAAGTTCGAATGTAAATTCAAGTTCGAATGTAAATTCAAGTTCGAATGTAAATTCAAGTTCGAATGTAAATTCAAGTTCGAATGTAAATTCAAGTTCGAATGTAAATTCAAGTTCGAATGTAAATTCAAGTTCGAATGTAAATTCAAGTTCAAATGTAAATTCAATTTCGAATGTAAATTCAAGTTCGAATGTAAATTCAAGTTCGAATGTAAATTCAAGTTCGAATGTAAATTCAAGTTCGAATGTAAATTCAAGTTCGAATGTAAATTCAAGTTCGAATTTAAATTCAAGTTCGAATGTAAATTCAAGTTCGAATGTAAATTCAAGTTCGAATGTAAATTCAAGTTCGAATGTAAATTCAAGTTCGAATTTAAATTCCAGTTCGAATTTAAATTCAAGTTCGAATGTAAATTCAAGTTCGAATGTAAATTCAAGTTCGAATTTAAATTCCAGTTCGAATTTAAATTCAAGTTCGAATTTAAATTCAAGTTCGAATTTAAATTCAAGTTCGAATTTAAATTCAAGTTCGAATTTAAATTTAAGTTCGAATTTAAATTCAAGTTCGAATGCAAATTCAAGTTCGAATGTAAATTCAAGTTCGAATGTAAATTCAAGTTCGAATGTAAATTCAAGTTCGAATTTAAATTCGAATTCGAATTTAAATTCAAGTTCGAATTTAAATTCAAGTTCGAATTTAAATTCAAGTTCGAATTTAAATTCAAGTTCGAATTTAAATTCAAGTTCGAATTTAAATTCAAGTTCGAATGTAAATTCAAGTTCGAATGTAAATTCAAGTTCGAATGTAAATTCAAGTTCGAATGTAAATTCAAGTTCGAATGTAAATTCAAGTTCGAATGTAAATTCAAGTTCGAATGTAAATTCAAGTTCGAATGTAAATTCAAGTTCGAATTAAAATTCAAGTTCGAATTTAAATTCAAGTTCGAATTTAAATTCAAGTTCGAATTTAAATTCAAGTTCGAATTTAAATTCAAGTTCGAATTTAAATTCAAGTTCGAATTTAAATTCAAGTTCGAATTTAAATTCAAGTTCGAATTTAAATTCAAGTTCGAATTTAAATTCAAGTTCGATTTTAAATTCAAGTTCGAATTAAAATTAAGTTCGAATTAAAATTAAGTTCGAATTAAAATTAAGTTCGAATGTAAATTCAAGTTCGAATGTAAATTCAAGTTCGAATGTAAATTCAAGTTCGATTTTAAATTCAAGTTCGAATTAAAATTAAGTTCGAATTAAAATTAAGTTCGAATGTAAATTCAAGTTCGAATGTAAATTCAAGTTCGAATTAAAATTCAAGTTCGAATTTAAATTCAAGTTCGAATTTAAATTCAAGTTCGAATTTAAATTCAAGTTCGAATTTAAATTCAAGTTCGAATTTAAATTCAAGTTCGAATGTAAATTCAAGTTCGAATTTAAATTCAAGTTCGAATTTAAATTCAAGTTCGAATGTAAATTCAAGTTCGAATGTAAATTCAAGTTCGAATGTAAATTCAAGTTCGAATGTAAATTCAAGTTCGAATGTAAATTCAAGTTCGAATGTAAATTCAAGTTCGAATGTAAATTCAAGTTCGAATGTAAATTCAAGTTCGAATGTAAATTCAAGTTCGAATGTAAATTCAAGTTCGAATGTAAATTCAAGTTCGAATGTAAATTCAAGTTCGAATGTAAATTCAAGGTCGAATGTAAATTCAAGTTCGAATGTAAATTCAAGTTCGAATGTAAATTCAAGTTCGAATGTAAATTCAAGTTCGAATTTAAATTCAAGTTCGAATTTAAATTCAAGTTCGAATTTAAATTCAAGTTCGAATTTAAATTCAAGTTCGAATTTAAATTCAAGTTCGAATGTAAATTCAAGTTCGAATTTAAATTCAAGTTCGAATGTAAATTCAAGTTCGAATGTAAATTCAAGTTCGAATGTAAATTCAAGTTCGAATGTAAATTCAAGTTCGAATGTAAATTCAAGTTCGAATGTAAATTCAAGTTCGAATGTAAATTCAAGTTCGAATGTAAATTCAAGTTCGAATGTAAATTCAAGTTCGAATGTAAATTCAAGTTCGAATGTAAATTCAAGTTCGAATGTAAATTCAAGTTCGAATGTAAATTCAAGTTCAAATGTAAATTCAAGTTCGAATGTAAATTCAAGTTCGAATTTAAATTCAAGTTCGAATTTAAATTCAAGTTCGAATTTAAATTCAAGTTCGAATTTAAATTCAAGTTCGAATTTAAATTCAAGTTCGATTTTAAATTCAAGTTCGAATTAAAATTAAGTTCGAATTAAAATTAAGTTCGAATGTAAATTCAAGTTCGAATGTAAATTCAAGTTCGAATGTAAATTCAAGTTCGAATGTAAATTCAAGTTCGAATGTAAATTCAAGTTCGAATGTAAATTCAAGTTCGAATGTAAATTCAAGTTCGAATTAAAATTCAAGTTCGAATTTAAATTCAAGTTCGAATTTAAATTCAAGTTCGAATTTAAATTCAAGTTCGAATTTAAATTCAAGTTCGAATTTAAATTCAAGTTCGAATGTAAATTCAAGTTCGAATTTAAATTCAAGTTCGAATTTAAATTCAAGTTCGAATGTAAATTCAAGTTCGAATGTAAATTCAAGTTCGAATGTAAATTCAAGTTCGAATGTAAATTCAAGTTCGAATGTAAATTCAAGTTCGAATGTAAATTCAAGTTCGAATGTAAATTCAAGTTCGAATGTAAATTCAAGTTCGAATGTAAATTCAAGTTCGAATGTAAATTCAAGTTCGAATGTAAATTCAAGGTCGAATGTAAATTCAAGTTCGAATGTAAATTCAAGTTCGAATGTAAATTCAAGTTCGAATGTAAATTCAAGTTCGAATTTAAATTCAAGTTCGAATTTAAATTCAAGTTCGAATTTAAATTCAAGTTCGAATTTAAATTCAAGTTCGAATTTAAATTCAAGTTCGAATGTAAATTCAAGTTCGAATTTAAATTCAAGTTCGAATGTAAATTCAAGTTCGAATGTAAATTCAAGTTCGAATGTAAATTCAAGTTCGAATTTAAATTCAAGTTCGAATTTAAATTCAAGTTCGAATGTAAATTCAAGTTCGAATTTAAATTCAAGTTCGAATTTAAATTCAAGTTCGAATGTAAATTCAAGGTCGAATGTAAATTCAAGTTCGAATGTAAATTCAAGTTCGAATGTAAATTCAAGTTCGAATGTAAATTCAAGTTCGAATTTAAATTCAAGTTCGAATTTAAATTCAAGTTCGAATTTAAATTCAAGTTCGAATTTAAATTCAAGTTCGAATTTAAATTCAAGTTCGAATGTAAATTCAAGTTCGAATTTAAATTCAAGTTCGAATGTAAATTCAAGTTCGAATGTAAATTCAAGTTCGAATGTAAATTCAAGTTCGAATGTAAATTCAAGTTCGAATGTAAATTCAAGTTCGAATGTAAATTCAAGTTCGAATGTAAATTCAAGTTCGAATGTAAATTCAAGTTCGAATGTAAATTCAAGTTCGAATGTAAATTCAAGTTCGAATGTAAATTCAAGTTCGAATGTAAATTCAAGTTCGAATGTAAATTCAAGTTCAAATGTAAATTCAAGTTCGAATGTAAATTCAAGTTCGAATTTAAATTCAAGTTCGAATTTAAATTCAAGTTCGAATTTAAATTCAAGTTCGAATTTAAATTCAAGTTCGAATTTAAATTCAAGTTCGATTTTAAATTCAAGTTCGAATTAAAATTAAGTTCGAATTAAAATTAAGTTCGAATGTAAATTCAAGTTCGAATGTAAATTCAAGTTCGAATGTAAATTCAAGTTCGAATGTAAATTCAAGTTCGAATGTAAATTCAAGTTCGAATGTAAATTCAAGTTCGAATGTAAATTCAAGTTCGAATTAAAATTCAAGTTCGAATTTAAATTCAAGTTCGAATTTAAATTCAAGTTCGAATTTAAATTCAAGTTCGAATTTAAATTCAAGTTCGAATTTAAATTCAAGTTCGAATGTAAATTCAAGTTCGAATTTAAATTCAAGTTCGAATTTAAATTCAAGTTCGAATGTAAATTCAAGTTCGAATGTAAATTCAAGTTCGAATGTAAATTCAAGTTCGAATGTAAATTCAAGTTCGAATGTAAATTCAAGTTCGAATGTAAATTCAAGTTCGAATGTAAATTCAAGTTCGAATGTAAATTCAAGTTCGAATGTAAATTCAAGTTCGAATGTAAATTCAAGTTCGAATGTAAATTCAAGGTCGAATGTAAATTCAAGTTCGAATGTAAATTCAAGTTCGAATGTAAATTCAAGTTCGAATGTAAATTCAAGTTCGAATTTAAATTCAAGTTCGAATTTAAATTCAAGTTCGAATTTAAATTCAAGTTCGAATTTAAATTCAAGTTCGAATTTAAATTCAAGTTCGAATGTAAATTCAAGTTCGAATTTAAATTCAAGTTCGAATGTAAATTCAAGTTCGAATGTAAATTCAAGTTCGAATGTAAATTCAAGTTCGAATTTAAATTCAAGTTCGAATTTAAATTCAAGTTCGAATGTAAATTCAAGTTCGAATTTAAATTCAAGTTCGAATTTAAATTCAAGTTCGAATTTAAATTCAAGTTCGAATTTAAATTCAAGTTCGAATTTAAATTCAAGTTCGAATGTAAATTCAAGTTCGAATGTAAATTCAAGTTCGAATGTAAATTCAAGTTCGAATTTAAATTCAAGTTCGAATGTAAATTCAACTTCGAATGTAAATTCAAGTTCGAATGTAAATTCAAGTTCGAATTAAAATTCAAGTTCGAATTTAAATTCAAGTTCGAATTTAAATTCAAGTTCGAATTTAAATTCAAGTTCGAATTTAAATTCAAGTTCGAATGTAAATTCAGGTTCGAATGTAAATTCAAGTTCGAATTTAAATTCAAGTTCGAATTTAAATTCAAGTTCGAATTTAAATTCAAGTTCGAATTTAAATTCAAGTTCGAATTTAAATTCAAGTTCGAATTTAAATTCAAGTTCGAATTTAAATTCAAGTTCGAATTTAAATTCAAGTTCGAATTTGAATTCAAGTTCGAATGTAAATTCAAGTTCGAATGTAAATTCAAGTTCGAATTTAAATTCAAGTTCGAATGTAAATTCAAGTTTGAATGTAAATTTATTCAAGTTCGAATGTAAATTCAAGTTCGAATGTAAATTCAAGTTCGAATGTAAATTCAAGTTCGAATGTAAATTCAAGTTCGAATGTAAATTCAAGTTCGAATGTAAATTCAAGTTCGAATGTAAATTCAAGTTCGAATTTAAATTCCAGTTCGAATTTAAATTCAAGTTCGAATTTAAATTCAAGTTCGAATTTAAATTCAAGTTCGAATGTAAATTCAAGTTAGAATTTAAATTCAAGTTCGAATGTAAATTCAAGTTCGAATGTAAATTCAAGTTCGAATGTAAATTCAAGTTCGAATGTAAATTCAAGTTCGAATTTAAATTCGAATTCGAATTTAAATTCAAGTTCGAATTTAAATTCAAGTTCGAATTTAAATTCAAGTTCGAATGTAAATTCAAGTTCGAATTTAAATTCAAGTTCGAATTTAAATTCAAGTTCGAATTTAAATTCAAGTTCGAATTTAAATTCAAGTTCTAATTTAAATTCAAGTTCGAATTTAAATTCAAGTTCGAATTTAAATTCAAGTTCGAATGTAAATTCAAGTTCGAATGTAAATTCAAGTTCGAATGTAAATTCAAGTTCGAATTAAAATTCAAGTTCGAATTTAAATTCAAGTTCGAATTTAAATTCAAGTTCGAATTTAAATTCAAGTTCGAATTTAAATTCAAGTTCGAATTTGAATTCAAGTTCGAATGTAAATTCAAGTTCGAATGTAAATTCAAGTTCGAATTTAAATTCAAGTTCGAATGTAAATTCAAGTTTGAATGTAAATTTATTCAAGTTCGAATGTAAATTCAAGTTCGAATGTAAATTCAAGTTCGAATTTAAATTCAAGTTCGAATGTAAATTCAAGTTCGAATGTAAATTCAAGTTCGAATGTAAATTCAAGTTCGAATGTAAATTCAAGTTCGAATTTAAATTCCAGTTCGAATTTAAATTCAAGTTCGAATTTAAATTCAAGTTCGAATTTAAATTCAAGTTCGAATGTAAATTCAAGTTAGAATTTAAATTCAAGTTCGAATGTAAATTCAAGTTCGAATGTAAATTCAAGTTCGAATGTAAATTCAAGTTCGAATGTAAATTCAAGTTCGAATTTAAATTCGAATTCGAATTTAAATTCAAGTTCGAATTTAAATTCAAGTTCGAATTTAAATTCAAGTTCGAATGTAAATTCAAGTTCGAATTTAAATTCAAGTTCGAATTTAAATTCAAGTTCGAATTTAAATTCAAGTTCGAATTTAAATTCAAGTTCTAATTTAAATTCAAGTTCGAATTTAAATTCAAGTTCGAATTTAAATTCAAGTTCGAATGTAAATTCAAGTTCGAATGTAAATTCAAGTTCGAATGTAAATTCAACTTCGAATGTAAATTCAAGTTCGAATGTAAATTCAAGTTCGAATTAAAATTCAAGTTCGAATTTAAATTCAAGTTCGAATTTAAATTCAAGTTCGAATTTAAATTCAAGTTCGAATTTAAATTCAAGTTCGAATTTAAATTCAAGTTCGAATTTAAATTCAAGTTCGAATTTAAATTCAAGTTCGAATTTAAATTCAAGTTCGAATTAAAATTAAGTTCGAATTAAAATTAAGTTCGAATGTAAATTCAAGTTCGAATTTGAATTCAAGTTCGAATGTAAATTCAAGTTCGAATGTAAATTCAAGTTCGAATTTAAATTCAAGTTCGAATGTAAATTCAAGTTTGAATGTAAATTTATTCAAGTTCGAATGTAAATTCAAGTTCGAATGTAAATTCAAGTTCGAATGTAAATTCAAGTTCGAATGTAAATTCAAGTTCGAATGTAAATTCAAGTTCGAATGTAAATTCAAGTTCGAATGTAAATTCAAGTTCGAATTTAAATTCCAGTTCGAATTTAAATTCAAGTTCGAATTTAAATTCAAGTTCGAATTTAAATTCAAGTTCGAATGTAAATTCAAGTTAGAATTTAAATTCAAGTTCGAATGTAAATTCAAGTTCGAATGTAAATTCAAGTTCGAATGTAAATTCAAGTTCGAATGTAAATTCAAGTTCGAATTTAAATTCGAATTCGAATTTAAATTCAAGTTCGAATTTAAATTCAAGTTCGAATTTAAATTCAAGTTCGAATGTAAATTCAAGTTCGAATTTAAATTCAAGTTCGAATTTAAATTCAAGTTCGAATTTAAATTCAAGTTCGAATTTAAATTCAAGTTCTAATTTAAATTCAAGTTCGAATTTAAATTCAAGTTCGAATTTAAATTCAAGTTCGAATGTAAATTCAAGTTCGAATGTAAATTCAAGTTCGAATGTAAATTCAAGTTCGAATTAAAATTCAAGTTCGAATTTAAATTCAAGTTCGAATTTAAATTCAAGTTCGAATTTAAATTCAAGTTCGAATTTGAATTCAAGTTCGAATGTAAATTCAAGTTCGAATGTAAATTCAAGTTCGAATTTAAATTCAAGTTCGAATGTAAATTCAAGTTTGAATGTAAATTTATTCAAGTTCGAATGTAAATTCAAGTTCGAATGTAAATTCAAGTTCGAATTTAAATTCAAGTTCGAATGTAAATTCAAGTTCGAATGTAAATTCAAGTTCGAATGTAAATTCAAGTTCGAATGTAAATTCAAGTTCGAATTTAAATTCCAGTTCGAATTTAAATTCAAGTTCGAATTTAAATTCAAGTTCGAATTTAAATTCAAGTTCGAATGTAAATTCAAGTTAGAATTTAAATTCAAGTTCGAATGTAAATTCAAGTTCGAATGTAAATTCAAGTTCGAATGTAAATTCAAGTTCGAATGTAAATTCAAGTTCGAATTTAAATTCGAATTCGAATTTAAATTCAAGTTCGAATTTAAATTCAAGTTCGAATTTAAATTCAAGTTCGAATGTAAATTCAAGTTCGAATTTAAATTCAAGTTCGAATTTAAATTCAAGTTCGAATTTAAATTCAAGTTCGAATTTAAATTCAAGTTCTAATTTAAATTCAAGTTCGAATTTAAATTCAAGTTCGAATTTAAATTCAAGTTCGAATGTAAATTCAAGTTCGAATGTAAATTCAAGTTCGAATGTAAATTCAACTTCGAATGTAAATTCAAGTTCGAATGTAAATTCAAGTTCGAATTAAAATTCAAGTTCGAATTTAAATTCAAGTTCGAATTTAAATTCAAGTTCGAATTTAAATTCAAGTTCGAATTTAAATTCAAGTTCGAATTTAAATTCAAGTTCGAATTTAAATTCAAGTTCGAATTTAAATTCAAGTTCGAATTTAAATTCAAGTTCGAATTTAAATTCAAGTTCGAATTAAAATTAAGTTCGAATTAAAATTAAGTTCGAATGTAAATTCAAGTTCGAATGTAAATTCAAGTTCGAATGTAAATTCAAGTTCGAATGTAAATTCAAGTTCGAATTAAAATTAAAGTTCGAATTTAAATTCAAGTTCGAATTTAAATTCAAGTTCGAATTTAAATTCAAGTTCGAATGTAAATTCAAGTTCGAATTTAAATTCAAGTTCGAATGTAAATTCAAGTTCGAATGTAAATTCAAGTTCGAATGTAAATTCAAGTTCGAATGTAAATTCAAGTTCGAATGTAAATTCAAGTTCGAATGTAAATTCAAGTTCGAATGTAAATTCAAGTTCGAATTTAAATTCAAGTTCGAATGTAAATTCAAGTTCGAATGTAAATTCAAGTTCGAATGTAAATTCAAGTTCGAATGTAAATTCAAGTTCGAATTTAAATTCCAGTTCGAATTTAAATTCAAGTTCGAATTTAAATTCAAGTTCGAATTTAAATTCAAGTTCGAATGTAAATTCAAGTTCGAATTTAAATTCAAGTTCGAATGTAAATTCAAGTTCGAATGTAAATTCAAGTTCGAATGTAAATTCAAGTTCGAATGTAAATTCAAGTTCGAATTTAAATTCGAATTCGAATTTAAATTCAAGTTCGAATTTAAATTCAAGTTCGAATTTAAATTCAAGTTCGAATGTAAATTCAAGTTCGAATTTAAATTCAAGTTCGAATTTAAATTCAAGTTCGAATTTAAATTCAAGTTCGAATTTAAATTCAAGTTCGAATTTAAATTCAAGTTCTAATTTAAATTCAAGTTCGAATTTAAATTCAAGTTCGAATTTAAATTCAAGTTCGAATGTAAATTCAAGTTCGAATGTAAATTCAAGTTCGAATGTAAATTCAACTTCGAATGTAAATTCAAGTTCGAATTAAAATTCAAGTTCGAATTTAAATTCAAGTTCGAATTTAAATTCAAGTTCGAATTTAAATTCAAGTTCGAATTTAAATTCAAGTTCGAATTTAAATTCAAGTTCGAATTTAAATTCAAGTTCGAATTTAAATTCAAGTTCGAATTTAATTTCAAGTTCGAATTTAAATTCAAGTTCGAATTTAAATTCAAGTTCGAATTTAAATTCAAGTTCGAATTTAAATTCAAGTTCGAATTTAAATTCAAGTTCGAATTTGAATTCAAGTTCGAATGTAAATTCAAGTTCGAATTTAAATTCAAGTTCGAATGTAAATTCAAGTTTGAATGTAAATTTATTCAAGTTCGAATGTAAATTCAAGTTCGAATGTAAATTCAAGTTCGAATTTAAATTCAAGTTCGAATGTAAATTCAAGTTCGAATGTAAATTCAAGTTCGAATGTAAATTCAAGTTCGAATGTAAATTCAAGTTCGAATTTAAATTCCAGTTCGAATTTAAATTCAAGTTCGAATTTAAATTCAAGTTCGAATTTAAATTCAAGTTCGAATGTAAATTCAAGTTCGAATTTAAATTCAAGTTCGAATGTAAATTCAAGTTCGAATGTAAATTCAAGTTCGAATGTAAATTCAAGTTCGAATGTAAATTCAAGTTCGAATTTAAATTCGAATTCGAATTTAAATTCAAGTTCGAATTTAAATTCAAGTTCGAATTTAAATTCAAGTTCGAATGTAAATTCAAGTTCGAATTTAAATTCAAGTTCGAATTTAAATTCAAGTTCGAATTTAAATTCAAGTTCTAATTTAAATTCAAGTTCGAATTTAAATTCAAGTTCGAATTTAAATTCAATTTCGAATGTAAATTCAAGTTCGAATGTAAATTCAAGTTCGAATGTAAATTCAACTTCGAATGTAAATTCAAGTTCGAATGTAAATTCAAGTTCGAATTAAAATTCAAGTTCGAATTTAAATTCAAGTTCGAATTTAAATTCAAGTTCGAATTTAAATTCAAGTTCGAATGTAAATTCAAGTTCGAATTTAAATTCAAGTTCGAATTTAAATTCAAGTTCGAATTTAAATTCAAGTTCGAATTTAAATTCAAGTTCTAATTTAAATTCAAGTTCGAATTTAAATTCAAGTTCGAATTTAAATTCAAGTTCGAATTTAAATTCAAGTTCGAATGTAAATTCAAGTTCGAATGTAAATTCAAGTTCGAATGTAAATTCAAGTTCGAATGTAAATTCAAGTTCGAATTTAAATTCCAGTTCGAATTTAAATTCAAGTTCGAATTTAAATTCAAGTTCGAATTTAAATTCAAGTTCGAATGTAAATTCAAGTTCGAATTTAAATTCAAGTTCGAATGTAAATTCAAGTTCGAATGTAAATTCAAGTTCGAATGTAAATTCAAGTTCGAATGTAAATTCAAGTTCGAATTTAAATTCGAATTCGAATTTAAATTCAAGTTCGAATTTAAATTCAAGTTCGAATTTAAATTCAAGTTCGAATGTAAATTCAAGTTCGAATTTAAATTCAAGTTCGAATTTAAATTCAAGTTCGAATTTAAATTCAAGTTCGAATTTAAATTCAAGTTCGAATTTAAATTCAAGTTCTAATTTAAATTCAAGTTCGAATTTAAATTCAAGTTCGAATTTAAATTCAAGTTCGAATGTAAATTCAAGTTCGAATGTAAATTCAAGTTCGAATGTAAATTCAACTTCGAATGTAAATTCAAGTTCGAATTAAAATTCAAGTTCGAATTTAAATTCAAGTTCGAATTTAAATTCAAGTTCGAATTTAAATTCAAGTTCGAATTTAAATTCAAGTTCGAATTTAAATTCAAGTTCGAATTTAAATTCAAGTTCGAATTTAAATTCAAGTTCGAATTTAATTTCAAGTTCGAATTTAAATTCAAGTTCGAATTTAAATTCAAGTTCGAATTTAAATTCAAGTTCGAATTTAAATTCAAGTTCGAATTTAAATTCAAGTTCGAATTTGAATTCAAGTTCGAATGTAAATTCAAGTTCGAATTTAAATTCAAGTTCGAATGTAAATTCAAGTTTGAATGTAAATTTATTCAAGTTCGAATGTAAATTCAAGTTCGAATGTAAATTCAAGTTCGAATTTAAATTCAAGTTCGAATGTAAATTCAAGTTCGAATGTAAATTCAAGTTCGAATGTAAATTCAAGTTCGAATGTAAATTCAAGTTCGAATTAAAATTCAAGTTCGAATTTAAATTCAAGTTCGAATTTAAATTCAAGTTCGAATTTAAATTCAAGTTCGAATTTAAATTCAAGTTCGAATTTAAATTCAAGTTCGAATTTAAATTCAAGTTCGAATGTAAATTCAAGTTCGAATTTAAATTCAAGTTCGAATTTAAATTCAAGTTCGAATTTAAATTCAAGTTCGAATTTAAATTCAAGTTCGAATTTAAATTCAAGTTCTAATTTAAATTCAAGTTCGAATTTAAATTCAAGTTCGAATTTAAATTCAAGTTCGAATGTAAATTCAAGTTCGAATGTAAATTCAAGTTCGAATGTAAATTCAACTTCGAATGTAAATTCAAGTTCGAATTAAAATTCAAGTTCGAATTTAAATTCAAGTTCGAATTTAAATTCAAGTTCGAATTTAAATTCAAGTTCGAATTTAAATTCAAGTTCGAATTTAAATTCAAGTTCGAATTTAAATTCAAGTTCGAATTTAAATTCAAGTTCGAATTTAATTTCAAGTTCGAATTTAAATTCAAGTTCGAATTTAAATTCAAGTTCGAATTTAAATTCAAGTTCGAATTTAAATTCAAGTTCGAATTTAAATTCAAGTTCGAATTTGAATTCAAGTTCGAATGTAAATTCAAGTTCGAATTTAAATTCAAGTTCGAATGTAAATTCAAGTTTGAATGTAAATTTATTCAAGTTCGAATGTAAATTCAAGTTCGAATGTAAATTCAAGTTCGAATTTAAATTCAAGTTCGAATGTAAATTCAAGTTCGAATGTAAATTCAAGTTCGAATGTAAATTCAAGTTCGAATGTAAATTCAAGTTCGAATTTAAATTCCAGTTCGAATTTAAATTCAAGTTCGAATTTAAATTCAAGTTCGAATTTAAATTCAAGTTCGAATGTAAATTCAAGTTCGAATTTAAATTCAAGTTCGAATGTAAATTCAAGTTCGAATGTAAATTCAAGTTCGAATGTAAATTCAAGTTCGAATGTAAATTCAAGTTCGAATTTAAATTCGAATTCGAATTTAAATTCAAGTTCGAATTTAAATTCAAGTTCGAATTTAAATTCAAGTTCGAATGTAAATTCAAGTTCGAATTTAAATTCAAGTTCGAATTTAAATTCAAGTTCGAATTTAAATTCAAGTTCTAATTTAAATTCAAGTTCGAATTTAAATTCAAGTTCGAATTTAAATTCAATTTCGAATGTAAATTCAAGTTCGAATGTAAATTCAAGTTCGAATGTAAATTCAACTTCGAATGTAAATTCAAGTTCGAATGTAAATTCAAGTTCGAATTAAAATTCAAGTTCGAATTTAAATTCAAGTTCGAATTTAAATTCAAGTTCGAATTTAAATTCAAGTTCGAATGTAAATTCAAGTTCGAATTTAAATTCAAGTTCGAATTTAAATTCAAGTTCGAATTTAAATTCAAGTTCGAATTTAAATTCAAGTTCTAATTTAAATTCAAGTTCGAATTTAAATTCAAGTTCGAATTTAAATTCAAGTTCGAATGTAAATTCAAGTTCGAATGTAAATTCAAGTTCGAATGTAAATTCAACTTCGAATGTAAATTCAAGTTCGAATGTAAATTCAAGTTCGAATTAAAATTCAAGTTCGAATTTAAATTCAAGTTCGAATTTAAATTCAAGTTCGAATTTAAATTCAAGTTCGAATTTAAATTCAAGTTCGAATTTAAATTCAAGTTCGAATTTAAATTCAAGTTCGAATTTAAATTCAAGTTCGAATTTAAATTCAAGTTCGAATTTAAATTCAAGTTCGAATTTAAATTCAAGTTCGAATTTAAATTCAAGTTCGAATTTAAATTCAAGTTCGAATTAAAATTAAGTTCGAATTAAAATTAAGTTCGAATGTAAATTCAAGTTCGAATATAAATTCAAGTTCGAATGTAAATTCAAGTTCGAATGTAAATTCAAGTTCGAATTAAAATTAAAGTTCGAATTTAAATTCAAGTTCGAATTTAAATTCAAGTTCGAATTTAAATTCAAGTTCGAATTTAAATTCAAGTTCGAATTTAAATTCAAGTTCGAATGTAAATTCAAGTTCGAATTTAAATTCAAGTTCGAATGTAAATTCAGGTTCGAATGTAAATTCAAGTTCGAATGTAAATTCAAGTTCGAATGTAAATTCAAGTTCGAATGTAAATTCAAGTTCGAATGTAAATTCAAGTTTGAATGTAAATTCAAGTTCGAATGTAAATTCAAGTTCGAATGTAAATTCAAGTTCGAATGTAAATTCAAGTTCGAATGTAAATTCAAGTTCGAATGTAAATTCAAGTTCGAATGTAAATTCAAGTTCGAATGTAAATTCAAGTTCGAATGTAAATTCAAGTTCGAATGTAAATTCAAGTTCGAATGTAAATTCAAGTTCGAATGTAAATTCAAGTTCGAATGTAAATTCAAGTTCGAATGTAAATTCAAGTTCGAATGTAAATTCAAGTTCAAATGTAAATTCAAGTTCAAATGTAAATTCAAGTTCGAATGTAAATTCAAGTTCGAATGTAAATTCAAGTTCGAATGTAAATTCAAGTTCGAATGTAAATTCAAGTTCGAATGTAAAATCAAGTTCGAATGTAAATTCAAGTTCGAATGTAAATTCAAGTTCGAATGTAAATTCAAGTTCGAATGTAAATTCAAGTTCGAATGTAAATTCAAGTTCGAATGTAAATTCAAGTTCGAATGTAAATTCAAGTTCGAATGTAAATTCAAGTTCGAATGTAAATTCAAGTTCGAATGTAAATTCAAGTTCGAATGTAAATTCAAGTTCGAATGTAAATTCAAGTTCGAATGTAAATTCAAGTTCGAATGTAAATTCAAGTTCGAATGTAAATTCAAGTTCGAATGTAAATTCAAGTTCGAATGTAAATTCAAGTTCGAATGTAAATTCAAGTTCGAATGTAAATTCAAGTTCGAATGTAAATTCAAGGTCGAATGTAAATTCAAGTTCGAATGTAAATTCAAGTTCGAATGTAAATTCAAGTTCGAATGTAAATTCAAGTTCGAATGTAAATTCAAGTTCGAATGTAAATTCAAGTTCGAATGTAAATTCAAGTTCGAATGTAAATTCAAGTTCGAATGTAAATTCAAGTTCGAATGTAAATTCAAGTTCGAATGTAAATT
Source organism: Allacma fusca (assembly GCA_947179485.1). Lineage (NCBI taxonomy): Eukaryota > Metazoa > Arthropoda > Collembola > Symphypleona > Sminthuridae > Allacma > Allacma fusca. The sequence goes on along the minus strand of CAMXBY010000034.1, from coordinate 7,487 downwards.
AGAGTTCGAATGTAAATTCAAGTTCGAATGTAAATTCAAGTTCGAATGTAAATTCAAGTTCGAATGTAAATTCAAGTTCGAATGTAAATTCAAGTTCGAATTTAAATTCCAGTTCGAATGTAAATTCAAGTTCGAATGTAAATTCAAGTTCGAATGTAAATTCAAGTTTGAATGTAAATTCAAGTTCGAATGTAAATTCAAGTTCGAATGTAAATTCAAGTTCGAATGTAAATTCAAGTTCGAATGTAAATTCAAGTTCGAATGTAAATTCAAGTTCGAATTTAAATTCCAGTTCGAATTTAAATTCAAGTTCGAATTTAAATTCAAGTTCGAATTTAAATTCAAGTTCGAATTTAAATTCAAGTTCGAATTTAAATTCAAGTTCGAATTTAAATTCAAGTTCAATTTTAAATTCAAGTTCGAATGTAAATTCAAGTTCGAATGTAAATTCAAGTTCGAATGTAAATTCAAGTTCGAATGTAAATTCAAGTTCGAATGTAAATTCAAGTTCGAATGTAAATTCAAGTTCGAATGTAAATTCAAGTTCGAATTTAAATTCAAGTTCGAATGTAAATTCAAGTTCGAATGTAAATTCAAGTTCGAATTTAAATTCAAGTTCGAATTTAAATTCAAGTTCGAATTTAAATTCAAGTTCGAATTTAAATTCAAGTTCGAATTTAAATTCAAGTTCGAATTTAAATTCAAGTTCGAATTTAAATTCAAGTTCGAATTTAAATTCAAGTTCGAATTTAAATTCAAGTTCGAATGTAAATTCAAGTTCGAATTTAAATTCAAGTTCGAATTTAAATTCAAGTTCGAATTTAAATTCAAGTTCGAATTTAAATTCAAGTTCGAATTAAAATTAAGTTCGAATTAAAATTAAGTTCGAATGTAAATTCAAGTTCGAATGTAAATTCAAGTTCGAATGTAAATTCAAGTTCGAATGTAAATTCAAGTTCGAATGTAAATTCAAGTTCGAATGTAAATTCAAGTTCGAATGTAAATTCAAGTTCGAATTAAAATTCAAGTTCGAATTTAAATTCAAGTTCGAATTTAAATTCAAGTTCGAATTTAAATTTAAGTTCGAATTTAAATTCAAGTTCGAATTTAAATTCAAGTTCGAATTTAAATTCAAGTTTGAATTTAAATTCAAGTTCGAATTTAAATTCAAGTTCGAATTTAAATTCAAGTTCGAATTTAAATTCAAGTTCGAATTTAAATTCAAGTTCGAATTTAAATTCAAGTTCGAATTTAAATTCAAGTTCGAATTTAAATTCAAGTTCGAATTTAAATTCAAGTTCGAATTTAAATTCAAGTTCGAATGTAAATTCAAGTTCGAATTTAAATTCAAGTTCGAATTTAAATTCAAGTTCGAATTTAAATTCAAGTTCGAATTAAAATTAAGTTCGAATTAAAATTAAGTTCGAATGTAAATTCAAGTTCGAATTTAAATTCAAGTTCGAATTTAAATTCAAGTTCGAATTTAAATTCAAGTTCGAATTTAAATTCAAGTTCGAATTTAAATTCAAGTTCGAATTTAAATTCAAGTTCGAATGTAAATTCAAGTTCGAATTTAAATTCAAGTTCGAATTTAAATTCAAGTTCGAATTTAAATTCAAGTTCGAATTTAAATTCAAGTTCGAATTAAAATTAAGTTCGAATTAAAATTAAGTTCGAATGTAAATTCAAGTTCGAATGTAAATTCAAGTTCGAATGTAAATTCAAGTTCGAATGTAAATTCAAGTTCGAATTAAAATTCAAGTTCGAATTTAAATTCAAGTTCGAATTTAAATTCAAGTTCGAATTTAAATTCAAGTTCGAATTTAAATTCAAGTTCGAATTTAAATTCAAGTTCGAATTTAAATTCAAGTTCGAATTTAAATTCAAGTTCGAATTTAAATTCAAGTTCGAATTTAAATTCAAGTTCGAATTTAAATTCAAGTTCGAATTTAAATTCAAGTTCGAATTTAAATTCAAGTTCGAATTTAAATTCAAGTTCGAATTTAAATTCAAGTTCGAATTTAAATTCAAGTTCGAATTTAAATTCAAGTTCGAATTTAAATTCAAGTTCGAATTTAAATTCAAGTTCGAATTTAAGTTCGAGTTCGAATGTAAATTCGAGTTCGAATGTAAATTCGAGTTCGAATGTAAATTCAAGTTCGAATTAAAATTCAAGTTCGAATTTAAATTCAAGTTCGAATTTAAATTCAAGTTCGAATTTAAATTCAAGTTCGAATTTAAATTCAAGTTCGAATTTAAATTCAAGTTCGAATTTAAATTCAAGTTCGAATTTAAATTCAAGTTCGAAATTAAATTCAAGTTCGAATTTAAATTCAAGTTCGAATGTAAATTCAAGTTCGAATTTAAATTCAAGTTCGAATGTAAATTCAAGTTCGAATGTAAATTCAAGTTCGAATGTAAATTCAAGTTCGAATGTAAATTCAAGTTCGAATGTAAATTCAAGTTCGAATGTAAATTCAAGTTCGAATGTAAATTCAAGTTCGAATGTAAATTCAAGTTCGAATGTAAATTCAAGTTCGAATGTAAATTCAAGTTCGAATGTAAATTCAAGTTCGAATGTAAATTCAAGTTCGAATGTAAATTCAAGTTCGAATGTAAATTCAAGTTCGAATGTAAATTCAAGTTCGAATGTAAATTCAAGTTCGAATGTAAATTCAAGTTCGAATGTAAATTCAAGTTCGAATGTAAATTCAAGTTCAAATGTAAATTCAAGTTCGAATGTAAATTCAAGTTCGAATGTAAATTCAAGTTCGAATGTAAATTCAAGTTCGAATTAAAATTAAGTTCGAATGCAAATTCAAGTTCGAATTAAAATTAAGTTCGAATTAAAATTAAGTTCGAATTAAAATTAAGTTCGAATTAAAATTAAGTTCGAATTAAAATTAAGTTCGAATTAAAATTAAGTTCGAATTAAAATTAAGTTCGAATTAAAATTAAGTTCGAATTAAAATTAAGTTCGAATTAAAATTAAGTTCGAATTAAAATTAAGTAATTTAAATTCAAGTTTGAATTTAAATACAAGTTCGACTCGAAATTCAAGATCGAATTAAAATTCAAGCTCAAATCAAAAGTCAAATCAAAATTCAAGTTTTGATTGACAAAATACACAAAGAATAAACACTGAATTAAATTAAAATACGGTCAGTCCTTCCATTGTATGTTACAAAAGTATGCTCTTCAACGGAATGTTCACTTGCTGAAATACTGGTTCCTACTTTGCAAAGCGTTCATTTTTTTAGACGCAGTGATGTAAATTTGCTCCCCACGTTCTTGTAGCTTTTGCAAACGTAAGATGTCTCTTTTTAGCTGATTTTGTGCAAATCGTTTACCAAGTATCATTTGTTGTGTATAATTATTACCATATATGAGTGCGTTATTGCAGATTCCATTCGCAGGCTGGAAATGATTTAGCAAACATTGCAACAAATTGTCAGAACAATTAACGTGTGAGATGCCGTTCTGATTAAAAATATAAGGTTCGCAAACAGACGCGGAAACCCCTGCAAAAATATTTTAGTATTTCTCGAAAACATTTGGGGCTAAGGTGGTGAAAAACAATAGTTGGAATTGCTGAAATAAGCCGTTGTCAAAGACTTTAAGCAGGCGATTCATATTTAAACCAGGGAATATTTTTCTGTTAGATGTTACAATCGTCTCAATTTTTCCCATGGTCGAGGAACTGAATACTTATTTTTTAATAAAAGAAGATCCTTCAACGCACAATAATGGTTACTACAATAAAATGCATCAAACGAATACGTCTTTGTTTTCTGCCATTGAAATAGTTTCGAATTTTCAAAAAATGTTCTAACAGTTTTCCTTACGATAGGTTCTTAAAGTTTTGACAGAGTATCGGTAAAAGAATAGTAAATTCTGAAAAGGTTTCTGATTATCAACTAACACTTGGGCCCCGTCAGGATTAGGGATGCCAATGGTCTGGTCCGTACCATTTATAATGTTCCGTTGTTCGTCTGGTCGGGTCTGATCCAACACTTGGACCAGACCAGATACAATTGGTCTAGCTTTAGGACCACACCAGACCACATGACCATGGTCCAAAAAGTATGCAAAATAAAAATTTATGCGTTAACAAAATCTCTATAAACAAATTAAAAATGTCATTTCTGGTGATAAAACAAGAATTTTGCTGGATATAATGTGATTGCTTAACTGCACTCTATGGTCTGGTCTGGTCCAAAAAAAATGAACCAGACCAGTTTCATAAAATCTGGATCAGACAAGGCCATTGGAATAACCCCTCAGGATTAAATATCTGATGACGAAATAACTTCAAACAATTTTAATTCATTCAGACGGGGGTTAAAAATTTCGAAAATACTGATTTTTGGATAACTTGAGACTCCCAAAAAAGCCCAATAACTTTTGAATCAGATTTTATTCGAAAGGTGCATACATAAAAAAATAAAATATCGCCAACGTAATTCTTCTAAATTTGTATTTCCCGAAACATTAATATTCACAAATTTCTTTACCAAAACCCCAACATTTCTTTTACTCAAGGACAATTTATTTGAGAATTGGTACTTCCACCTCAAAATAAATTGCTTTCCATGAAATAATTAAATACATTTTACAAATTAAATTCATGGTCGTTGGATATAAAAATTTTGAAAAAACACATTTTTGGAACTATTGTAAAGTTGGAAAATCCGCAGTATATTTTGACCTAGATTTTGGCTGGATATTTAAAAACATGGACATCTTGACGAATATGCCCACAATCTCGTCGATTAACTCAACGTTACAAAATTTGAGCCAAAAATTAGCAAAGGTTTGCATTTCTTTGGAAATGCAAACCATTTTTGCAAAAAATTGCTGGAATATCTTTTATTGGACTTTTTATAATACCTCTGAATGCCCTGAAGAAAAAGAACTCTCCACAGAGAACGATACCAGAGCGAAACGGATACAAACATTTAATTTTCTACAATGTTCACTTACTTGTATAATTACTGCCATTGATTGAAAATACATATTTTCCAATACGATTTCCTTTCGAATTCCTTTCAGGATTTCTGAAATGAGATTTCTATATAGTGAAGTTTTAAATACTAGACTATTTCCAATTACAATTTACCTATTTCCAATTTAAATGCCATTTAGTAATTTCTGTCTATGCAACATGTATTTTATTTCATTTCAATATACAAGAAACCCATCATCATTGACCCCTCCCGAGCCCGAATGAGGGAGTGAAAAATAGTTGATTTCCACAGTGTGTAGGAAATTTAATTCCAGATTTTATCAAATTTACTTCACTGACCTGAAGAATACTTCACTGAAGATTTCAGGTGACATGGTTCAGGAAAAATGAAGCTTGAAGTCGGGTGTGTTAGAAAATATTTAGCGAATTATATTAAACTAAAAATTAATTAAAAATTCCCCCCAATTGTAAATAGTATGCATCCAATATAAATTTTGAAAATGTTTGCACCAATATTCAAGTTTTGCATTTGCTAGTCGAAGCGACATCTACTGACAATAAAACAAGCAAGCATCATGACAATTGCCGTAGGGACTCTGAACTTTACTTTACCTCTGAAAAAGTTATAATTGTGTATCTAACATATATCTTCCCCAAGTAAATCCTATGCCTTTTTACGCATTCGGACTATAATTTACCCCTAACCCCTTGACTATAATAAATTATAACTCAAAATAATGCGTTCAAGTCACATAACTCGGGATTTTAAATGCCCCATTCCCGTATTTTTTTGAAATGTTGTTAAAGAATAATCCTTAGGGTAATATTATTATAATAAAATAATTATTTGACAACAATGTTTGAAAATCTCCTTTTCAATAATGAAATCCTACTGGCAGTCTTATGACAATGTGTTACAGTTTTCACAGAGAAAATGTATAAAGTGGCGTCGAAGCTCTTTCCTTTAAATAGTGGCAATTCGACGATGGACATGGTGGGGGGTTATTGTAAACAATTTGTATTAAAAATAGGAGTAAGTATTTTTTTTATTTAAATTAATCATTGTGATATTTTTTAAATACTATTAATTTAATGGTGAATGATAATACCAGTTAGCATTGTAGAATATGTCGATTCTCTGAACATTGTGGAAGGCGTCGTAGTGTGGCTTCAATAGTGGCCGTACAGACACCATATATGGATATATAGGTACATATGGATAAATACGCCAGATAAAAATTTGAGAGCGTTATCCCCATTGGAGATGAAATGTTAGCCCAGATTCACGTTACGTAAAGTTTTAAAATTTCTCCTGTAAAAATTATTAGCGACTAGCAATGAGGTCACCAAGGGGCGGAGTAAGAATTGTCCGACTCAATCTGTCGATATTGTAACAACGACCATAAACCTTTTGTGGACGGACCCTTGTATAATTATTATGCCTCGGACAGCGCCTCTATTGGAGCAGAATGTAATAACATATGTTTAAATGTGACCTATTTTAATTTCCCGAGATCAAACGGCTGACCTGACGTTCCCCAAAAAGGATGGGGTTCTGTCACATTAGATAATGTCTCATTGTGAAAAGTTCGACATCGCTGGTAACATGGACTCGGCAATTATTGTGACGCACACACAGACGATTACATATAAAACGTCTTCACTTTGCCCCTAAAAAGAGCTGGACACATGAAGATATAATTCGTTTCCTTTAAGGGGGCACTCACACTCATGAGATAATATAAATTAAATTTTTTTATATTCCATATTACATTTTTCCTACTGTAGTTTGTACGCTTAAACATAAGAAATCTATGCTTTAAACCATCTTAATCCGAATTTAAGATTGAATTAGAAACCGTGGTCATATATGTACACATGTACGTATGTCTTCATTAACGTGTCTGTGATAATTATTACTGCTTTACATACATATAACACGATCTTGACCTAACCCATTCAAAGGCCTTCTATCACCGATAATATTTTAAGTGGCGTGTAAATCAATAATTTAAATTTTTACTAAATCTGCATTCACCCCTAAGACTTAGCCATACTTTTGACGAACCAACAATTGGTACAATTTCCAAATTAAAAATTTCGGCGCAGTAAGAAGCGGAGTGACAGTTTGCGGAAATTCAACTGCAGGAGCGGAGATATGCAGAAGTACTTTAAAAAATACCTTAATTTTACAATAAGATTTTGAAATGTAATTCAGATTTGAAGGCATTTTTCACTTGTTTTATTTCCGTACAACGCTTATTGATTTTTGTGAATCTTGAATGGATTTCAAATTATTTGCTCTCAAATTTTGTAACACTTACCAGTGATATTGATTTGAAGTTTTGAACCTGAAGTTAAAGTTTTTGAAAACAAATTTGATGGTCAGAATCAGAATCATCTGAAAATCATTGAGAGCGTCCTTTCGATGCAGAAAATTTATTTCCGAGATGTTATCCTCAAATTGCGACAGAATTCATTTACTGTCTATTAGGGTTTAATTAAAACAAAACGGCCTTTA
>CAMXBY010000033.1:0-27375 GCA_947179485.1 Allacma fusca | reverse complement strand
GTGTCGAGAAGGCTTAATATTAATAGCCCGCTTCGCTAGGCAAAGTAATCTCATATAAGACATTATTAATTGTAAGGCTAACAATTCGTTTCAAATAGCTAGTTGGCAATTCATCATCAAAAAATTATGGTCCAACGCTCCAGCCCACTAAAGTTCTCTCCCAAACTCAATATTTGGCTATACACGGGGAATTTAACTAATCGATTCATCAACTTAATACCAACCAACATTGTTATTAAATCTGGCTGTTGAATCACTGTATGGTGCTTCACCCCTTAGTGGGTCAGCACAACGTGCTGATCAAATATGATTTTTTATGTTGTTATAATTTGTATACATCTCAGTTGTATCGTAATAATGTAACTGAAGCCTCAGACACTGGACGCACTGATAATTTAAAATAGGAAAAGTGACAGGAATTCATATTAGCGCAACACTTTTCAATTGCTATTGTTACTAAAGTCCGTGGTTCCTACAAATCAATCTTTAATTCGTAATGATATTTTTAGGGAATATAAAGATCAAATTTATGGATGTAAAGGCTTGTAATTACAAAATAGTGAGCAAATAACTTCAGCAATACAAATTCTGAGAATTTATCTGCCGTTATACATAAAAAGTGTTGCAATAAGTACTTTCAATTCCATTTGCTTTTTCCTAATAACAATCTCACACTTATGTGTACAAAGTTCAGTCATTAAAATTCTCCTCTCCTCAAATTCGTCAGTGCTGTAACCGAACGTAGTTTTTCTAACTACCAGACTTAATTTAATCCAAATTTGATGATTTATGTCTAATGTTTATAATAATTATGATTAGCGCTTTTAAGTGACAATCTAAAATTGCGTAATATTGCGAGCTTCCAGTATGCTGCAAGCAGTTGGTATATGCTGAGAACCACAGCGAGCTAAGCGAGCTGAAAAAGCTCTCCTCTGCGACAACGTTTCAGCCCGATGTGCTACTCGGCTTGCTGTATAAACCACCGACTTGCTTGGCTATATATTGAAATGAGCCGCGAAGGTTTGAATTGTAAAGCCAAAGCCGCGAAAGTTTAAATCAACGGACAGGTCCAGAGCAATAATAATAAAGGATACCATCCTACTAATCCATCCTATAGATTCAAATACCATAAAGTCCTTCTTGTCTATAATCAGGATAATAATTACCGAATCAGCGTCACTAAATAATTTGACATTTCCACGTGGACACTTTTTCTGAAATTTCAGAAGTATTAATTTTAAAGGAGGTAGTTTCAACCATCTAGCCTTGGAAAAGTATATGTCCCATATAAACGAACATTTGTTTAACATTATTACAGTAGTGTAAGGTAATAATCTCGCCATATATTGTGACTTCATAATTTTTTAAACTTTCTTTTGCAGCTGTATTTAGCACCATTGACCGGATGTTGCGAAAAGCTAGTTCGTTCGATTTAAGTGAATTTTCTAATTAAAATTCTTTTCAATAAAACCTACCCTTTCAAGTCTGTCAAGTTACTTTTTCTGTCCCACATTTTACAGGGTTGGCAAGTGGCAAGAATTGGCCTGGTCATTATTGGTTAAAATCCGGTTCTAACCGGCTTGGACCTATTGTATACGTTGGTATAAAATGGTCATAATTAATATTATCCAAATAAGTCCACTGTCCAATAAAAACCGGTTTTAACCAAAACGTACCATTGGCTTGGCTAATATTACGCATGTGTGAACACAGGGTTGCCAACTGGCAAGAAATGGTCTGGTCGTTATTGGTTAAAATTCGGTTCTAACCGGTCTTGACCTGTTGTATAGGTTGGTTTAAAATGGCCATAATTAATACTATCCAAATAAATCCACTGTCCAATAAAAACCGGTTGTTGCCATCTCTTGCCACTGGCTTGGCCTTTATTGATAAAATCCGGTTTTTTTTCAACCCTGGTATTTTACCACAATACCTCACTTCGGCTCTTTGTGATTTTGTTTATACGAAGTGGTAAGGCGCAAACAGGAGTAAGTTGATTTTCAAAATTTTACAGGTGAAATTGTTTTTCTACTGTAAAATGTGTTTGCTACATTATTATAAAATTATTGGCCGAATAAGTGGTCCACTTCAAATTTCCTTTGACCTATATATATGTCTACCTTTATTATGGTTAAAAACGATAAAAACGAGCTAAACAAAGGTGATTTATTGTTGATAATTAATATTTTTTTTGCAAATGCGCGGAATGGTTGAATAATAAACCACCTATGACGTTATACTGTACCCATATATACAAACACATATGACGTCATGTACAGTCAGTCAGCCTTCGATGTGACGACGAATGATCATCCAGTCAGTCAGTCGTAATTTGCCAGATTTTTGGATGACGTCATTTGTGGCATATCCTCTAGTTGTACAATCAAATAGCTAGAGTTAACAGTAAGTTCTTGAACTGTTTTAAAAAATAATCTGTCATATTAATATCTAGGAATCATTAAGAAATACATTTTGTGAAAGCTTGGTTTTTTTACTCACACTCAGAGTCTCACGGGATCGAAAGGTCTAGATCCACAATTATTGAGCAAACCATGATGTCTTGGTTGCCGAGTCAATTAAACTGCATCTTTGAGACAATGATGATGTTCATGCAAGGCTCCAATAAAAACCAGTATTTGTGCTATTACTTTCTACCGGAATTCCACGGTCCACCGGAAATATTATCTTTGGTATCTGCTTTTGCTGTGAGTTCATCAATATTCTTGCCGGAGCTGATTCAGCAATCACAGAATTTTATCTCCATGCGTTCTCCATTCGAAGTTTCAACTGTTGGGTTAAAAAAATTTAATTGATTACCACCAGTCACAAAAAAATTATTTCCATATTTGTTTTCTACTGAATCTATTTATTTATCTCTAATGAATGTCTTCAATTGTTTTAGAACAACCCAACCCAGAAAAACAATCAAGAAGATCGTTCTATCTTAATACAATATAATGAACTTCGGATCTTACTCCTTCAGTTCGAACTCATGAAATCTACCTTTGCACTCTGCTCCGTCGTACTTATTTTTGCTTTGATCCGGTGGATAAACCAGTTCAGTATTGTCACTGTGGGATTTGCTGTCACCTGTAATTTCATTGTTCATACGAATCTTCCGTGCTCTACAGTCATGGCTACTAGTCAATGAGAGGTCTTACAATATTGCGAAACACCTCTGTTATTTCACGAAAGGTGAAAAAACATAAATATCTGGAGAATACAATTGCCTCGTTGACACCTCTTGAGATTCCGGTTGTTAACATGTATTTCCTGGACAAGAGAATGGTGCCTTTGTTCTTCCACATTGTCATTAGTTATACGGGCTCTCTACTCATTTTGTTTCATTAAATATGACATCATGCATGAGTAAATAAATAAAATTCAGAAATTCAGAAATGTTTACTAATTATTATCGCGGAAAGTTACAATCATTTCAAATATGAAATTGGGGCATTGTGAGGGAAACAACATTTAAAATTACAATAAAGGATATTTTAGAGTTTTGATCCCATTTCCTCAATACGGATAGAATCCTCTTCGGCTAATGTACGGATATCTGTAATACGGGTTGTAGTACCGCCTATTGTAATAGCCGCGGTTGTAATATGGGGACCCAAACGTTACTGTCAATTTTAAAATAATCTATTACAAAAATGCTTTTAACATTTAACCTGTACTCATGGGACTATGTAAGCTTCAATTTATATGCAAGTTTAACAACAAGTAAATAATAAACCAATCAATAAAAATACCGTATTCGTGTAAAATCTTACTCTGAATTTGGGCTTCGCAACAAACAGCAACAACAGCAATCAGTAGACAAATTAAAAGAATGGCTCGAATCATTTTGTTGGCTTCACAATTGAATTATCCAATAAGCTATAAAACTCTTTTCAAGTTATTAGTCAGTAGTCAGTAAATACTGCTTAAGTTAAAGACGGTAGAACTTATTAATCCGTTCAGAGTCAGTACTTTTATACCGTCAGGGACGCGAAGGCCAAATAATTCAGTGTCAACGGCTTAGTAGACACAGTCATTGGAATTCCTGAGGAGTAGCGAGTAACTCACCCGTGTAAACAAAGTCGTACCCAAGTTTACACAAAAGATTTGCATTCTAACTATTTCTCGGTGTGACGAGTTTTATTGACGTTTCTCACATTTTGACATCAGCCTTATGTAATTAAATTATGAGTAAGGGAAATGTGTTGCTGTAAAGTATTGACTCAGCTAAAAATATACACAAGCTTCGATCTTGAGATGGTGCAAAGTACAATTTACACTCCATGTAAGAGTACCCCTAAATAACCTTAGATTCTCTTAGAAAATATAATGTTCTTTATTGTTTAAGAACACAAATTAACACTATGCTTTTGTTCATACAGAGAAAGCAGTGCACCGATAATGGAAAAGGAGGTCTTTAATAGCGACGGTGACTGTATAATGCATATGTTCAATGCTCAAACCAAAGGTTGTCAATACATACATAATTACAGATTATGGGGATTTACAGACAATCGCTGCATGCTTATCCATTTGAGAATAAAAGATGATCTTAATGAGGATTCCTGCTAACACATTTTGTATTCAAAGGCGTTCGCTCGCCTTGAACTGACCTTCGTGAAGTTTTAGAGAAGTAAACAGTTCCAGAGAAGTCTTGTTTACAAAGGCATCAGCGAGATGTATTTGCATGTGCGGTATAAATCTACGTACATCTTCAATATATATTTTCTAATTGTATATATTAAATAAATGAACATTCATTTTTATTACATTTACACAATTCTAAGTACAACACTTAATAAAATGTCAATAGGGTTATATGAGTTGGTGTGTAATAGGTCCTTGAATTTTTGAGACTGCGAAGAGATGCAGTAAATGCGTCATCAAAAATAGAAAATGCCATATCACATCCATCAGGAATAAGCACTAAAAACCATATACAAAACTTTGACGGTTGACGGTGAAGAGTTAAAGAGATAAAGAGCTAAAAATGAGGTATTTAATGCGCCGGAAGCTTTTAGTTGGCTAATTTTGGAAAATAAAAACACAATAACTGTGTTTTATTACACTGAAAGTTCACAGAAATATTAGTATTTGTAAATACATCAGGCGTTTAGTTTATTTATTTTACACTGATTATGTACAGAATCGTATATTTGTTGACTGCAGAATCATCGACGTGAAATCGGCAATCACTGTACACTAAAATTCATGCACATTCTTGCTGGATTGAATTTATTCATTCAGAAATTTATTTTCCTTCAGGTTGCTAGTCTAATTATGCAATTAATAATGTGTTTGCGTTGTACTGACGAGTCCCAACTAGAACTAAACACCGGTGTATGCAGCTAACAAGGTTTTAAAGTATCAACTGTTAGTGATCGCCAGATATAAGCATTTTGTGGAAACAGTTTGTTTCTATTATTTTATCACATAACCAGTTTTATATTATTAAAACTAATTATGCATCTTTCTGACAAGACCATCAGAATATTTTGTTATGTTGACATTTTAATTATAGTGCATCGCAGCACCTCAATCTTAAATATTGAAAACTCGTTTGACACATAATTACATATTTAAGTGCATTTTCTCACTATACGATTCATTTTAATATATGCTTCTGTCACTGAATATTAAGCTAGCTAACATGCTCCAAGGACCCCAACCAACAAAATAATTTCCAAAATATGACTAAGGGATATTTCATTACTGCTAATTAATAAGTCTTTTTGTATTAAAATAAAGCTGTTTCTAGCCAATTTTGTCTAAATTACATATTTTGATTTTTGTCTACATACATAAAATCACAACGATCAAAACCATTGATTGACACACCTTATCGTAAACGAATGTAAGTGGGTTTCCCGAACCATGATAGTTATGCTGACAACCTGTTATTACGTACGGGAAAAATTATACGGAATTAATAATCATTGATTATTATAATTTTGGCAGATACATGACTTCAAATAATAAACAAGGCCAAGATTCTTGATGTAATATTGTCCCATATGTTAGGGAAATAAATAAAGACAAGTTTACAAAACTTACAAACGTAACCATTTACACTTTAAATTGAATAAAAGTTATGGAATAGTTTTGCCACCGGAATGTTTTGACTACAGAAGTCGTAACTCGTGTCAGGATTATTGCAACCATTCATCAAATTTCTCTCCCCTCCTAAGTTTGGGAATGGTTGGTTGGCAACTCTTTTAATTTTTACAAACAATTTTTGTTTCTAACGCTGTTTATTACTTTTTTTTCGACATTATGGCGGGACATAATGATCGAAAGATGGAAGCACCGCCAGGTATATATACTTATTTATAAAAGTACTCTTTATAAAATTTTCAAAAATTAAAATTTTTCCCTTAAGAGAGATTTAAAAATCCATTGTTTTCAGGATTCGGATCCCGACACACACTTGCCATCATGATGTTCTTCGCCACATGTGTTTCATACTCAATGAGAAACAATTTATCGTTGGCAATAGTTGCGATGGTAAACCGCACCAATCCCTCCCATGGAATTAACCCTTTGAATATTTCAATTGCATGCCCTGACCTTTCAGATGATTCTGATTTCCGAACAGCCGAAAATTATAGATTGAATCAAACTTTTGTCAAAATCCTGGGGGAAAAATCTTGGAAATCCAGTCGCATACCAGCGCAGCAAGTTTCCGATTCCGGTGAATTCAATTGGAACGAAGCGGAGCAAGGAATTATTTTGGGCTCATTCTTTTGGGGTTACGTGTTTACACAAATTCCGGGAGGATTTCTAGCAAAAAAATACGGGGGCAAATGGCCCATAGGTTTTGGATTACTAATTTCAGCTATCTTCACTCTCCTCACACCTATTATGGCTAAAACAGACAAACGATTGCTAATTTTCTCAAGAATAGTTCAAGGAGTTTCATCGGTAGCAGAAAACCGTCAATTTTTTTTATAGAATCGTTCGCTATATTGAAACTATGTTCTGTTTTTTCCCCAAAATGCAAGTGAAATTGTACCCATTGTTTTACTGTATCTCTGCCTGATCTCTACAGGGTTTGCATATTCCGGCACAAACCACACTTCTGGCTGCATGGGTTCCACCGAACGAGCGAAGTTTGTTCTCAAGTTTAGCATTCGGCGGTACTTTTAAAAAATATTTAAGTTGAAGATAAATATATTTTTTTTAATTCCTCTTTTTTACAAAATTTCATGTCATTTTATAATTTTTAGGAGTATATTTTGGAACAGCTATAATGCTTGTCGGGAGTGGTTACCTGATTCATGAGAACGTTTGGGGCGGCTGGCCATCCGTATTTTACGTGTCAGGCATCGTAACCATAGTCTGGTTTGTGTTTTGGTGCTTGCTTGTTCACAGTACTCCATCGGAACATCCCAGAATAGGTAGGAAAGAGCTGCTATACATTGAGGATTCTTTGGGAAACAGAAGTTTGCAGGTATTTGAGTACCCATGGGAGTTTTATTCCTTTAAAAATAAAACTTTTGCCATATTTGTACTCGCACTGAAATCAATGTTTCCCTTTCAGCCTAAACAACCAACTCCGTGGAAACATGTAGTTACGTCCCTCCCAATATGGTCCAACTTTATAGCTCACATTGCACAGACCTGGGGAATGTACACGCTACTCACGGAATTACCTACTTATATGAAGACAGTTCTGAATTTTAACATTAGAAAGGTATACGGGTCTTCTGCCTTTATATTTATTTACCACTAATTTTTTAAGTGGTTCAAAGTTCAAATATCACTATATGCTGTAACTTTGTTGTTGACACTTGTAGAATAGCTGGCTTTCAGCCCTCCCATACTTAGCGTCATGGCTTTTCGGAGTTGTTTTTGCTCATGGGGCTGACACACTTTTACGAAAAAATGTGACTTCAATTGTAACTGTACGAAAAATATCGCAGGTTGTAGGTGGGCTTTAAATGAGTTTTTAATCAATCTTTAACATTTAGATTTTGACATGGCGATTATCTTATTTGTTTTTGTTCAATAATGGGAAACCCGTACCGGTATATAATTAGGTCAATTGGGTAGTGCAATTGCACTGATTGGATGTGCTTACTCGGGCTGCGACCGTGCCTTAAGTGTTGGATTGCTTGTTGTTTCTGTTGGATTAAATGGAGCTACAAACTCTGGGTTTATTGTAAATTATGTGGATGTGGCCCCAAACCATGCAGGAGTAATTTTAGCTGCTTGGAATACGCTTGCCAGTCTTAGTGGTGTTGCGGCCCCGTTCGTCGCTGGAGTTATCATCAATGATGATGTAAAGCTTCAAGTTTGCAGTTTCTTGAATCAGTCCAAATTAGTCCGAAAGATTAATAACCATTAATGACAATTTCTTTGGTTTGATGAATTAGCCATCCATTACGAATTGGAGAATTGTATTTTTGCTGTCGGCTGGAGTCTACATTTTTGCAGTAGTATTTTATTTAATATTTGCTTCTGGTGAGGAGGAACCTTGGAATAATTTCCAAAAAGTATCCAACGATCACCCAGTTCAAACGGAAATTCATGCAGAACCTGAAGTGGGTCCATTTATAACGCCGAAGTGAACATTTTATTTTTTATTGATAGCCATAATGTCAATTAAAAAACCAAATTCAGTTTTGCAAATTTATCTGCTAATAATTCTCCAGCACACAAAGGTCAGACTGTTTAAATAATTATCCGCTACTATGTATATTCTGCATAAACCCTTAGCACCTTATGTTACCATATGCTTAATTCATTTGCGAGTTGTCATTACAGTGATCCGAAACTTTAAATTGAATCATGATGATTACAAATGTTGCTAGAGAAGTTGAAACCTGTAAAGGAAACCCATAATTAACGCTTTATAAATGTGTTAAAATGTTCATACAACTAAACATTTTCATGGGTTCTAGGTAATCATAGATACTTGATTGCTATATATAGTGTACGAATATTTACCGAAGACAACAACTGCCTATTAACAGTAAAATATTGTCCAGGAGAAATAGTTGGCGGCGAGGCTGATATTTTGAAGGCCACTGAATTTACCTGGCAAACAAAATAAACAAGAAACTGAAAAGCTAAACGGATTATCACATTTGCCCACTTTAAAAATAATCCTTAAATAAGGTCGTTACATTTTGATGCAATTTCGACGAAACCTTTTCAGCATCCACGGCAAATAAATAGCATAGTACTCTCTTGATTATTAGAGAAATGCAGGTACACTCTGTTGTAATGGCGTATGCTTGCCAAAACACTAATACTACATAAAACACTGAGAAAAAGGTTGCGATATAGTCTGCTTTCACAAAGGCAAAAATTCCAAAGAACAAATACCCCGTTAGGACACAAACAAAGAACAGAGTTTGCACAATAAGTTGGATACTAAAATGGCAACTGCAGCTCTGAATTAATTCTTCAATAATATTGAAACCAACCAAGCATTGTCTCAATATTTTTTCCTCCTTTCGCTCCGTCACGGAGCCTAATTGTATGTTCTCAAGGCCGGAATATTCATTCAGCTTCTCGACAGTGGTCCTGAGCTTCTCATCAATAATTGTCAGACATAGGCAATACAGCTTCAAATAGAAGAGAAGGTGAATTGTGGAACACACGTGAAGAAACCCCATAATGATCCAAAGGATTGTAGAGAAGCAATAACAAATCTTTTCAAAGATATTCATTTCCAATAAAAATTCCAATTCTTTTGTAGAATTCTTACTGTGGCTGTAAAAGTATGAATCTGCTTGGGCAGGATAGAGAAAAATTAAAAAAGTTGATATACCTATCATCAGTGAATACAGAGCTGCCAAGATGACGCAAGCCGTCACCGTTTTTCTAGTAAATTTTCCTATGTTTTCAAGCTGTCTCCTATTTTTTGAATCATTTGAAAATAAGTTCAAATGTACATTTAAATTCGAAAATTCAGCTAGTTTACGTGCATGTAGTGACCAAAACCTTGCGGTTTGTTTCATGCTAGTAGCATTGTCTATTCTGAAGCAAAGTGTTGTAATGATAAACGCGAAAGATATCGATTTATAAACAAAATTATCAGTTTCTGAAACGTTTTGCAACAACTGGTAGAACTGATGTGATTTGTAAAAGAATATCAACTGAGGGAGTAAGGATAGCAGGGTAATAAATATTGTCCATATTAATAACCCGTAGCTCGGAATAAGTTGATAGTTCCTAGTCACTGACAACGAAAAGTAGCCTGTAACTCGTAAGCAGTAGACGAGAGGTTTGAATTGTCTAAATAACGTTTCTTCGACGAGAAATTCCCGAGGAACTTTTGTCTTCTGAAATTCCGAGGACATGTCGTTTTTTGGCCAGAGCACATTCAATTTATTCCAGATATTTGATGGGAATAAGACCCTCGCTCCTTGCTTCCTGTAGATACAATATTAAAACTGCGGTAACGGCGACGTAGTTTTGCAATATGAGGGATGTAGCCAAATTTATCAAAATCAATTAAATGCTTAAACACATAAAAATTGTTTGCAAAGGGCAGTGAGTCTCATTTCAACTTAATCGAGCTAAGTATGCATGTATTAGGAAAGCGCTATTGTCAGTTCATGTGCATACTTAGATATGCTCCGTGCTCACATCTGTAGGTACTATTTTTGCTTATCATAACCACCGGAGAACAAGAAACAAGAGAAATAAGTTGACTACGCGGTTGAGTGCTTACAGCGTTAGTTCAATATTTTATTACCATCACAATAAATGTCCTACTATGTATAGATACATAAATAAGCCTTACATATTTGGAAAACATGGCATTTCAGAATTAATGTCAATATGGTCGTTAACTTCCTTGATGTCTTCTACCTCCCCAAATCTACATCTAACGAATAAATACTTACAATTGGAGATTCAAAAACACCTTAAAAAGTCAAGCCCAAACCCGTATGGTTAAAATGCATAACGGGCACGAAAATATCTGGTGGGGAAAAGGTTGAGTCGTGTAATTCTTGGTCATCGTATTCGTCATCTTGAATACTTGTGCGTTCCTGATCACAACACTTGCAAGCATAGACTGGGTTCCCGTAGTATCCCTTGGGGCAGCTACAAACTGGTGTCCTTTGCCTCACTCGACATAATGCATTTTGGCCGCATGCGCCTGCACAAGGATCTTGACATTTGTAGTTAATGCATGCCTTATCAAATGCACATTGACCATCGTACTGGCACTCTGGTCGACAGTTGGGTGGGCTACCGATCATTCCTGGCTTGCAAGAACAAACTATCACTCCTCGGGTCACTTGACAGTCGCTGTAAGGACCACAAGCATTACATGACTGGGACTGATGTTGCTGCTGTTGTGGTGGTCGATGTGTTATGGCTGGACGTGGGGTATGTGGCGAATCAGGTAAAGGAAGTTGATTCGAGGTTTCCCTGTAACAGTTTCCTTGAGCCTTGATTGGGAAACCTGGGCGGCAGTAGCATTTGGGCTGATGGTTCACAACTCGACATTCTTGGTTGATTCCGCAGGCGCCATTGAATTTACACGAATCAAGACAGCGTCCATTTATGCAACTGGTGGTCGGAGAACAGTCTGTATCTCCAGAGCAAGAGTTTCCTTGTTGGCAACCCGAGAATGGGTCGCCATAGTATCCGGTCTTGCAAGCGCATGTGTTAGAGCTATCCTGGCGATTAGTAACACAGACTGCGTTTGCACCACAGGGTAACGGGTAGCATGGAGTGCTGTCCTCTATCTTTTGGTTGTCTACATCATTAAATAACATGGTTTGTAAATGCTGGAAAAAGCTCCCATTTTAATCAGTTTAGCCAAGGTAAGTGAAAACAAAAGGTTGTTTTGAACAACAGTTGTAAAAATCATCGCTTCACAACGTCTTCTCGGAAGTACAGACGTAAGGACACCGAGCACAACACTTAAAGATGCTGCGCTGCCTTAAAAATTGACTTAAAGTAAAACGAATAGGATTAGAGTAATACATTAATAAAATAAATTACTGGGGAAAAACGTAAACAACCAAGAATTGTGCGGCTTAAAATCATATTTCAGACTGAACTTGATTTTACCTGGTGGTGGTGTTGACTTCTTGTTGCATTGTTTAAAAGGGTTGCCAGCATAACCATGAGGACAGAAACAATTTGGTTGATGATTTGAAACCTTACAAACAGCATTTTCCCCACAGCCAGTATCGTAGATAGCGCAAGGGTCCACGCAAGTATTGTTTCTAGCGTAGCAAACTTGATGATTCGGACAATTAGATGTTCGTTGACATCTTAGGTCACAACCCACAATAGGATCACCTTGTAGTGGGGAAGGACATCGGCAAAGGGCTCTTCCTTGCAAAATCGAACATTCAGCATTATGACCACATGGACTTGGGTTACATGGGTCGGCTTCCCTCGTTGGCAGCTTTGCAACTACACCTTCAATTGAACAAATAAATGAAATTAACAGCAGCTATGACGCTTTTGAAAACCGGAGAAAGTTTGACATCAAATGCATGTAAATATACATAGGTAATATGCATGATTTGGATAGATGTACACATATTTAAACTATGTGTGACTTGAAATTGATAGGAATTTGGCTACCAGGGATGGGGAGATAAAAAAATATTAAAAAAGTGTTCTGTAAAACATCACTACTGTTTGAGTACATTCACTAGTTGACCATTCTTAAGACTATTTGAAACAGCGCAATGTGGCATGGTGCTTGCACACGATGACCCACTAACTTTCCTTTGATTTACACGAAAACACGCCAATTTGTGTACCGTTGTCACCAACACTCGTAACTATTTTATTTCTGGTACCATAAACCTTCTATTGAGAATACTGTAGAGGCTTCAGTCCCAAAATATTAAAAATGTTCAAAGGTTACAAAAGACTCACCAGGTCGAGTGATAAGATGACAATATTTTTCAGGATTCCCTGTGAACCCGGGTGCACAGTAACATCTTGCAACATGTTCTTCCATCTTGCATTTAGCATCAGCGCCACATGTGTTTCTCCCGGCGCAACCGTCCTGACACCTGTGATTATAGCACATTTGATTCTTCGCACAGTCAGTGTGCACCAAGCAGTTTTGTCGTCTGCAACCCTGATAAGGATTGCCTGTCATATCCGGCATGCAAAAACAAGCAGCCGAACCGTTCTTTGCATCCTGGCAAATTGTATTTGGTCCGCAAGGTGATGACATGCAAGGATTAGCAACTAATTCTGACTCAGTGTAGCAAGCAGTGTAAGGATCCCCTTGATTATACCCCTCCATGCACCTGCATATAGGTCTACCATCTCCTAGCACAGTACATTGAGCATTTCTGCCACATGTCATAGCCTGGCAGGGTGAGGTGGATACGTCGTTTTCCCCTGAAGTAATGTTTGAAGGGCCAAGAATAATATCCTCTGGCAATTGGACTTTGCACTCATCAAAAGGATCACCTGTAAAACCCGGGGCACAGGAGCACACCGGGATTTGATTAACAACTCGACATTTTGCATTTTTACCACAAACCCCCGTTATGCAAGGGTCACTGCAACTTCCTTGAATGCAGGCCTGATGAATAGGGCACTCATCCTTGGAATAACAGTGTTTAGGGGTGCAATTGGGTGGGGTACCAAAATATCCGGGTTTGCAGACACAAACTAGCACCTTGCCCGAGAATTTACAGTCGCCATGGTCTCCACAAGGAGTGGGATCACACGGGTCGTTTTCACCGGATCGTTCTGTCGTAGTTGTTACATTCTGAACCTGAACAATTTTTTCTCTACAAAGAAAATAGGGATCTCCAACCAAGCTCCCTGGACAGTGGCACTCTGGAATATGATTGACTGTTCTACATTTGGCATTGAGTCCGCAGATATCCTCACAAGGATCCGTACATTGACTTTGAATGCACGACTTGTCATCAGCACAGTCATTGCTATCTTGACACCTGTCTATCGGCGAATCATCGGCTGGAGGGTCGCTACTACTCAAAGTGAACTCAATGTACCTTACAGTATTATTATAGGCAGCCGTACAGATGTATCTACCACCTGGTTGCGGAAAATCGTGGGTTTTCAAATGAAAGCCTGATTTCGGATCGTAGGAAATTGACTCATTCAGTGGACAATTTAACAAACCCTAAAATATAAAATGATTTAAATGTTCCATCTGTACTTGAATTCAAAAAGTTAATAATTTTAGGATAAATCCCATGAATAATTACGTTAACGGCTTTCTGGAGTCCCACAAGTGCCTTAGGGTTCGATACGCTACAAGGAATTCGAATCATTGGGTCTCTTCGGCTGAATGATATTTCATGGCCTCCAGAAGATGTGAATAAGGTGGGCCCTAGTTAAAGACACGAATTTAGATATATTTAGTCTAGAATGGTAAATACTCCAATATATAAAAATATATTACAATTTAAAAATATATAAAATCCCTGGAGTAGTCAAGCTCACCCGGTACGTAAATAAAGTAGTACACAGATGTCAGTAGTGTTTATAATGGGGAGTAAATCCGGGAACCAGCCCGCCAGGCTTGTTCCCGTAATTCCTTCCCATGGCAGGGTTCTGTTTTTTTATCGATTTGGAATTATAAATAACGTTTGCCATCTATGCGCGGCAACGATTATTATCCTACACGATTGTACAGTGTGAGACAAAGCATGCACCATCTATGCATAATATACCATAGTTTTCACCTTGTTCCTAAATTAAGTCGTATCAAACGTTTCTGAATAGAAATGTGCGACTGTTTTTTTAATTGCAAATGGAAGCAACAGCATCACTCATCTTCATCATCGACAGTAAGTAAAATTAAACTATCAATGCATTTGTTGTTAATTTACTTCATACTAATTATTTCGGTAATAAATATATTTTAATTAAGAATTGATCATTATGTACTTTTTTATATTTTAGTGTGTGAATACATTAATGATTGTACGGAATGTGTCCGGACATGTTTTTGGACCGCATTGTCCAGAGGGATTTGCGAGTGCCGTGAGTCACTGGAAATGTTGGGTTCTGACCTCATCTCTTTCCTCCGTCCCGGGTCGTCATGCGAAGGATTCTACCACTTGCATTGCGGGAGGGATACTTCCACAGTATCTCGTCCCATTGTCGCTTTCACAAACGGAAATACAGGTAAAAAATATTTACGTAGATAGATAGATAGGTGCATATATATATATACATATATTCTCTCTCTCTCTCTCTCTCTATATATATATATATGTATATTCTCTCTCTCTCTCTCTCTCTCTCTCTATATATATATATTATCTAATCTGATTTTTGGATCATAGGAATAATACTTTTTGGTATTATTTTGGCAATTATACTCATGTTAATGCTCGTCCTTGCCATTTTCTGGCTCTTCCCGGAGAGGTTCGAAAGGGCTCGAACGCGGTTGCGAGGATATGTCGGAGGAGGTTGGGAACAGTGCCGATCTAGTTTCTCCTCCTTATTGTCCAGGCTACGACAGGTTCTTCCAGGACTTCGAAGACGCTCACCACCTTCCCCCACACCGCCAGCACCTCCATCACCCACTCCGGTCAGGCCGGAAAGATCCCGAAGGGTAACGACTGTAGTCGCTCATGCTCATCTGCCAGTTATCCAAAATCCTCCGGATTTCCGGCTCGAACAGGCACTGGAGCAGCAGCGACAAATCCTGTCGCGCTTCCGAGAGCTGCAAGGTTGGATTCAGCGGCTGGAGGGTCGCATAGACTGGCTCCAGAACCGTTTTCTCGAGCTGAAAAATGCTCAAGAGCGACAAGGAGAGGATCAGGCCAGGCAACGAGCCCAGCTTATTCAACAGCAGGTACCACCTCTACCACAGCTCCAGCCCCGACCACCGCCTCAGCTCCAGCCTGTAGAGCCAAATTTTCAGTCGCCAGCGTCACCACCACCGCTCCAGGCAGCGCCAGCACCGCTGGTTTGTCAACCACAGCCAACGCCAGTACATCTTCCCCAACATCAACAGCAGCTGCGGGAAGAGGACATCCTGACCGAAGATGAGGATGGAGAAGCGGCTTCTCATCGAGTCCAGCCTTGTCGTCAATGTAAACTGACAAATCCTTGTTATTTACGGGAGACTGTTTCTTTTTCGGGGAAAAAGATTCGCAGAAAGTAAACACACACACACACAGAGTTAAAAAATAAAATATATCGTATGTGTAAGGATATTGTTTTTTCTAGAGTAGTACATTTTAAATGTAAGATACTATTATAATTTATAATGGTGCTAGGAATTACTAAGAATAAATTATTACACTTTGTGCAGGCATGTACGGCAAATACAATATAAGCAATATGCAATACTTATTTTTTGTGTAGGGCAGAAAAACAAGCAATTTTAATATTATTGATGCTGAAATATGCAATAGTGGGACGTCACTGCATAGGATCATATAGCGGATTTTAATAAGGAAAAATAAATAACATTTATAACAGTGTAAGATAGATTTGAGTGTTAAGCCCCGCGTCTTGTACAGAGCTAGAAAAGGACTGTCGTTTTCAATTATTACCAACTTAAGAGTATCTGTCCATATACATATATGATTCCACAAAATTATGCTTGCTCTAATTGTTCAGCTTATACTTTTGTAAAATTCATCGAATTCATTTTTTAAAGTAATAATGGTTAGAAATGATGGATGTTTTCGCAATCGTGATTTTCTCCATTGTATAGGTAACTGTGTAAGTCATGTGTGCGTGTGTGTTGTAGTCTAAGGTCGGATTTCGTTAATATTTGTATAATATAAAAAAGGATGAAGGCCTTGTGGTCATTTGAGATGTCTGCTTTTATGTACTGTTGGATGATACACTTGTGTGATGGGTATTATGATAATGGGCATGTCAGGATGCCATGCATTAGTTTTCTTACAATATGCTTATAATTTGTTAACGAGATATTTGTCTACACGGTTGGATCATTCTTGGAGATAATAACCAAACTGCTACTAAATGTCAACGGACGTTTTATATTACTTTTACGTTACTTTATGCTTGTTATAAAATATAGCGGAACAGTTTTACTGTTCCACTTTCAGGTGTGCAATGTAATGTATATTTCTAATACTATAAACACCAGTTGTTTACATGTTAATTCAAAGTTTTATTTTCCTAATAATTGTCATGATTGATATGTGCGCTGCCCGCATTCGTTTGAAGTACTTTGGTCATAATGTTAAATTTAGTGCACCGCGGAGCATATTTGGAATGGAAAGGAAACTATCAACAGTGTTTTACAAAGTTGAAACTTTCTTCTATGAACCTCTGATTAATGCCAACATTCCTGGGAACGGGTGAATGGAAAATTCCGTTTGGACAAGAATATCATTGTTACTCTTTATCACGATTGTAATATTTGACTACTAATGATAATTATCCTATTGTAACTGTGTTATGACGCATTTACAATTTTTTAATTATTATGATCATACAAATCTAAATGTTCCAAGAAATACTGCAATACATTTTCAGTGCAACCAACGTTATTTGAAGAACTGTACTAAATCCCTATGCTTTCGAAGAATTTCTACAGCCAATATTACAAAGTGAGTGTGTAACTAGTATTAGTACTGGTTTCCTATATTTAACTTCGTATGTGCTACTGTCAAAATAATGTGTACTCATATATTACCTACCTTTATACTGACCATTATGCAAACTGTTATGTTAAGCAGTACATGTAAATGAGTCCTACTGACAAATCTGGGCGAAGTGTGTTAGCCATGAATTTTTTCAGTTTTACTTAAAACATTGTATAACACTCCAAACTTCTGAACTGGTCCGACCTCATCTATTTGAACTTACATATTATACGAAGGACTTACTATAAAGAAGATAATCTCCAAATCCTTTAATTGATAATATGGCAGGCAAATATATGATACAAAATTTGTATTGTGCCCGTGTTGTAAAGCGGAGATTAGGATGTTTGTAGACAAGTAAGTTATTTGTAATACAATGTTTAAACACTACATTCTAAAGTGTATTTAATAAATATGGATAAACTTAGCAAATAAAAATAACCGCACCTTGTCAGCATCGTTTAAAAATAAATCTCAGTCATGCATCTGACCTGGAATTGCCTTAAAGGACAGTGAGGTTAAATTAAGCGAAATGCTAAATCACAAAAAAATTAGTAACCTTGTTATGCTAATTTCATATTATATATTAAATCGGTAGCCTTACTCGACGGGTCTAATCATATATCCTTGATACCTTTTGACGCTATTGATTCAATTAGAGGCCTTTTTGTTTCTAGAGGAGTATTGGACTAGCATTGCGTATGTGTCAAAGTAGTACTGTCTAATACCATCATATACATCCTTCGTGTAGGTATACATAGACGCCTCAATTACACACACACAAATTGGGCGCCAATTATAAAATTTAATTCACAAAATGAAGACATTAAAATCCGACGTTGTCTACAAACTTGATTCTTCTGTTATCTTTCCTCTTATTGTACCAAGCATTAAGGTATATAACGTTATAGACACTAACGATATAGAAGGGAATGATACAGATTCTGTTGTCGGAGTTGATGGAGAAAATTTCCTAGTTCACTGTATCTATGGAATATCCATAAATAAATTAGATAAGTCAGTGCGTTATTGCGTGAATTGGTTTAACTATCCCAGGTAAATAAATACAGAGCTTGTATACCTTACTGTAAATTAGGTACATATTCATTACATCAAATAATACTTATATTTTTCTAAATAAATGTTTTAGCGAGGAAGACACATGGGAACCCTATCCGAACTTGAACCGAATGCCTGACAAGGTTGACGAACTAAATCAGTTATTATTTGACCATTGTCAGAAAAAATATTTCGTTGGCAGCGCTAACAAAAACGAAGAATTTTGGTACCGAAAATTTCAAAATCAATTTATGGATTGCTATAGCGTGTTGGAGGATTGCGTCGAGGATTCCAATAATTTGCTCATGCTTCAGGAAGTACCGAGCAAGCTAAGTCGTGATTCTAAAAGAGTTCAAATCAAAGATAAAAAAGGTCAGAATTTTAACAATGAAATTGATGAAATGGAGATTATTCCACCTAATCATCCAAAAAACAATAAAAGAAAACGCCCATCTTCATCGGTGTCAGCAAATAATCGCTCTGGGAAGAACACAAATAGAAATCGTGATGTGCAAAAGTTGAAGCAATACAGCTGTAATGCTTGTACAAAAAGCTATGCGTCCAGCTCAAGTCTCAAAAGACATAATAAATGCAGTCACATGATTGCAGGCAAGAGGGCAAGTCTCTTATCCGAGAAATTGGATTCCGTTTTTGTCATTCAGTCTAGAAGTGAAGTTAGCGACTTTGCACCTCATTGTTCTTCCAGCATCGAGACAACAATTCCAGCTAGCAATACAGTTAGAGACAACAGTATAAGTCTCGCCAATTGTAATTTGACTGACTCCTCAACAAACACGAAGGTCAAGTATTTGGAAACTTCTGAATGTCCTGGTTCAACTAATTGTTAGTATTTTTTATTTGTAGGGTTTTCTTGAATAAAAAATTGCATTTAATTTAATAAGGAGTCTTTAGTGAATGTAACTATATTTATTTTGTTGTAGATGGAATTGCATGCAATGCATGCAGAAGGACATTTGATGACCCAATGACATTAAATATTCACTTAGGCAAATGTCTCGCGTTTAGGAGGAACCTTCTTGTTCCTGATCAAAATGCGATTCTTGTGAATAAAGAAGTTCAAACGAATCACTGTCAGTTAAACTGTGATGCTGAAACGCAGACGGAAATTGTTTTGGATCAGCCTATGGAGAAAGAGGATAATGACATCATTTTAAATGATGGAAGCAGTAAGGAAAAATAATTAAATTCATTATGTTTCAACAATTAGAATATGAGAGGTTGTTTGGTCCTGGCAATGAGATATATTTGTGAGTTTACAACTGCTACGATGCTTTGTGATATTGTAATATTAATAATTGAACTTTTTATGTATTATTATTGTAATGTGCTCACCTGCTGGGATGTAGTGAGTAAATGCTTGTAGGAACTAAATTTGTTGAAGTGAGTCGAATAGGATGGACTTCTAAGACATTGCGTGAGTCAGCTAGAAGTCCATGACTTGGCCAACTTCATTTAAAAATCAAAGTTTGCTTTTGTGAAGTATAAATCTGGTGGTAAAGTGAAGTCGGAAAGATTGCTTGTACATATACCTACATACGTACATGATAAATTTAGCTTTGGAATAAAGATTAAGATACTTTCCGTTTATTGTTGTCCATTATTGTAATATAAAAGATAATAAATAACATATTTATTCCAGGAATAATAACTAATTTTAATGCTAATTTATTTTTACAGATCAATTCACCTGCAAACCTTGCAAGCAGTACTTTGCGTCTCGTTTTTCCTACCAACGGCATCAGGAACTCAAGCACATGGAAGGAGTCGTTCGGAAGGTGTTATGTGAACTTTGCAAAAAATACTACAAAAATTTACTGAGTTTAAAAACACACCAGCAAAAAAGTTGCAAATCCATTTGAAATAGTAAAAAATAATGTAGTTGTCATTATTTTCAGTAGTTCTTTTAGTATGTAAATATTGTTCTAATGTTCAGTATAAGTCAATTGATAATACTAATAATTACAGTCCAGCTTTAGTTGTATTTCAAGCAGTTTGAAATATTAATTTTAAACTAGCAGTTTGAAACATTAATTTTAAACTAGCAGTTTGAAACATTAATTTTAAACTAGCAGTTTGAAACATTAATTTTAAACTAGCAGTTTGAAACATTAATTTTAAACTAGCAGTTTGAAACATTAATTTTAAACTAGCAGTTTGAAACATTAATTTTAAACTAGCAGTTTGAAACATTAATTTTAAACTAGCAGTTTGAAACATTAATTTTAAACTAGCAGTTTGAAACATTAATTTTAAACTAGCATTTTAAGATATGAGTACAAGTAAAAAGGTAGTCTGTAATATTGAATCCTTTACTTTATGTTTTAAGTAAAGCAATTCGTGGAAATGATTGCATTATCAGCAATAATTGTGTAGGTATATTTAATATTTAACAGTATTCCGTACAAATATATTTAGATCTCAGACTATATTTGATAACAGTGTGCGCATGAACAGAAGTGAAATACTTTTGAAGGGTAAATAGGTGTAAATAATTGCTAGTTGATCAATTAACAAATAAGGTTAATAAAAGCAACTAAACACTAGACATTGAGGTTGTAGTAACATTGAAAGTTTGTTCCTGTAATTCTATGTCGTCCAAAATATTATCTCGTCCTTCTTCAGCAAAATAATTGTCATAACTCACTAGTTCGTGCTGATCATTCTGCAAAATCTGTATTTGTTCTTGTCCAAATTTTCGTTTCCAGTAACGATGCATTGCCAAAGTAATCATAAGTGCAATCGGTATCAATAGTACTACGGAAACAATTACAATATAATAAGCTGATTTTCTATGTTTTTTTGAATATGTCCTCCATTTCATAGCACTAAATACAAAATCAAGTCAAATTGAAAACGTCATACCAAGCAGAACTGCAATTTTCCAACCCTTGGTAGAAATGTCGGGACAGTTACCTGGATCTAAAATTATGCCAGTAAATGTAGCATCCAGGTTTAACAGCGATTTAATACAACAAATTGTATTATTTGTAAGTTTTACCACTTGTAAACCGGAAGAAATGCAATTCGTGCACGACTGAAGAAAGCTGCAGGCTATTGTGAAAATTTGAAACAATTTTGTTACAACACGTAATTATTTATACATTATTTATATAAGAAAATAATAAATTATATAATAAATTCAATTAAAACATTTATCCTTACTGTTAAAATATTCCATTGTATCACTCATGTTGGAACACTTAATTTTAGTAAGAATTCTAGAGCGTCACATTCCAACCTTCCAGACCAAACTAAACGATTTTAAAACGAAGTCACTTGCAAAACAAACGCATTAATTGTGTAGCGTTATCAGCGGATGGCAATAAATATCATATTTCAACCCTGAAATAGAATTGTGCACAACTCTGAAATAGAATTGTGCACAACTCTGAAATGGAATTGAGCACAACTCTGAAATGGAATTGTGCACAACTCTGAAATGGAATTGAGCACAACTCTGAAATGGAATTGTGCACAACTCTGAAATAGAATTGTGCACAACTCTGAAATAGAATTGTGCACAACTCTGAAATAGAATTGTGCACAACTCTGAACTAGAATTGTGCACAACTCTGAAATAGAATTGTGCACAACTCTGAAATAGAAATGTGCACAACTCTGAACTAGAATTGTGCACAACTCTGAACTAGAGTTGTGCACAACTCTGAAATGGAATTGTGCACAACTCTGAACTAGAATTGTGCACAACTCTGAAATAGAATTGTGCACAACTCTGAAATGGAATTGAGCACAACTCTGAAATGGAATTGTGCACAACTCTGAACTAGAATTGTGCACAACTCTGAAATGGAATTGTGCACAACTCTGAACTAGAATTGTGCACAACTCTGAAATGGAATATGTGTACAACTCTAAAATAGAATTGTGAACAATTCAGAACAAATAATGTACATACATGTTTCAAAACCTCCTATATCCAGCTCCAGGAAAACAAAACCTCCTGGGGAAACTCAGTCCCGCAGGACATTGTCAGGTTTCTTTGATGTTTTTAGTGGATTATTCTTACTGAAAACTCTAAATTGTATTTTCATGTTCAAGCGATGCTATTTAAGAGAATGTCATTGTAAATACTGACATCACTTTCCAAACTTCTTTGTCTCTTACTCGTTGAAAACAAATATTTTCTCCAACGTCGACGTCATGCCAGTGAAACGGGAAGTGCGTGAAATTATTTGTGCCAAGTGTAAGTATAACATTCTTACGGAAGGTTCCATAAAGTTCACAAGAGTGAACACGCACCCGTTTCCGGCTATTATTGACCAAAATGGGCAGCTTGTGAAAGATATAATGCAACAAATTGACGACTCGCCAACTGCAAACTGGCCCACAGATTCAATCGTTAGAATTCTCAGGAATGGAAATGCATCTTCCACTTGTTTCCATCTTATGCACGTCAAGTGCTTTCTCAAACATAGCCAGACTGTGTTGGACTACAAGAGGTCCAAGCCACAGTATGACATTTTTGACATCCGTGTGACGTGTCCGGTTGCGTTCTGCAAAAATAGTTACAGTAAGTTGGACCATGTAGAATGCATTCCTAGAAGTGCATTTCAGTGGAGTCCATTTGCCTGCAAAGTATGTGACAAGGAAGGTTACGCCAACAACAACAACAGCAGCAGCAGCAGTAGCAGTAAATCTCTAATTCCTCCGAAACAACGACGTTTCAGGACTCCACGGGTAAAGATTGCAGCTAATCCTGACTGGATTGAGACTTGCTCACGCCCTTCTGATTTACATCTCAAAACAAAAGTTGACAAGGAGATTTTAGAGTTGAGAAAACAACAGGGAGTTACCAAGTTTGAAAATGGAACGAAGCTCACACTAAACAGTGGTGAAAAAATTGTTTTTCGTTCAACTGTCAACGGAGAGGTTTCACCTTTTATTGAGACTCCATGGGATATTCCTGCAATGCAAGGAAGTGCATTGCCTAGTCTGGACAGTCGAGCAATTATTTCAACGACCAAAACTATTAATTGCTCAATGAGCTCCACACCTGGCCTACAAACCACCGGAGAAAACTCCACAACTGATAACATTGTTTCGCCAACATTTGGAACATCCGCTGCGATGAATGCACAATATTGCAATGAACAATATTGTGAAACTGTACCCGGTAAAGGCAAAGAGTTTCTCAAGAGCAAGATCGAAGACATTATTAAAGCTGTAAATACTGAGCCGGCAAATACTTCCAACGAAATTGAGCTGCAGTCCGGCGAGAGGATTCGTTTTATCGATCAGAAAGGTAAGCACTATCAAATTGTGTTTAATTAATTTGGTTTAACAATACTAAAATACAGTGTATGATGCTTCAACATTTGCTGAGAAGTACGTTTATAAATTTATTTAGGAAACCCAGTCAGGGTTAAAGACATGCAGTGGTTGAAAAGTGATGTTGAGTATGACCAGCAGAAACTGAACCTTGAGGCGTGTGCCGTGACGGTAGGGAATTTCCATGCAGATGATTCTATCAAGGAGGAGGAAGCACAGTTCTCCCGTGAAGCTGCAGCATATGAACCAACGTCGCAACAAATCAATACATCGATTGAAGGGTGGGATGCAGATGCAGCAGCCGTGGATGACAATGCAATGTTCGATTGGAGTGAGTTCAATTTACATGCGTTTGAACATATGTAAATATTTTAGCTTACATTTTGTAAATACTCAGTGAATGATTTTAGGAAGTCGTAGTTGTTCAATTTTGTGAGTCAATCTAGTCTACTCTTATATGTGCACGTACACTGAGCTTGGTTGTTAGTGTAAAAGAAACTATTTTTATTACTGGTCTGGACTTATTAAAAAATTATTAGTTGGAAAACTCCAAATGTGTGTGTGTATCAATGCGATTCAATAACTCATACATGTATACGAAGCATAATACATTTTCCAATCAAGCATTTATTTCCATAAATGTAAATTATTTAGATTCACTAGCACACGAGAAACATTTGGCATGCATAATATTTGAAAAAATAAATTAAATATGTTTGAACTTTGAAACTCTATTCATGCAAATAAAATCCGGTGACAAGTAGCATTACATGCTGACGTCTGCATTGTCCTGACTCCCTTCAGCTCCAGCAGCTCCTTTATTATTCTGTTTGTTCGGGCGAACTGTGATGAAAGAATCGATTTTGTCCTTCCGATTCTCCAGTATAAATGCCTCCAAGTTGCTGCATGCATTCATGGACAGAGTTAAAACTGGTCCTGGCCATCCTAATACACAGAAAAGTATACCCGTAAACCTGAACAATTACTACACTTTATGCAAGCATACATTTTCTCAAGTTATTAATTTAAATTATGTAACCCTTATTATTGAACAATACCTTTCAACTTGTTGCTTGTTTCAATGGGAACTGGGCAGTTCATCATTATTTCCGGCAAGCCCAAAGTCGTGTTGAGCAACACACTGAGTCGTACATTGCCCAAGTCCAAATCCACATCCTGAGCCCAGTACTCCAACCGCTTCTCGTCCCTGCTTGAATAGCATCGACCTTCCTTCCCGCGTAGAAATGGAATAATTGGCATCTCCTCCAATCCCTTTTCAGTTGCCCTCGCCTGCATTTCAGCATACTCATCGAGAATCATTCCCAAAAAGCTAGCAATTTTGGCTCCTTGGTAGAAACTGAATTTAATGACAGTTGGCTTGGTAGTGTTTGTGGGTTTGCCCAAGTAAACAAACTCCACGCGATGAATTGGGTTCAATGCAATTTTTCCAGAAATATCATCGCTGATCTAATGAATAATGTAATAATTATCCTGCTCACGCAAAAATGTTTCCTTTAATTGTACTATAAACGATAATATTGTTTAAAAAATGTTACCATGACACAATCAGAAGTTTCGAAAAATTGCCAAGTGCTGTACAGGTCTTGGGATGCCAACTTCTTAGCCGTTCGCAAGTAAGGATCAAATCGCGTCAGCGTTGGTCTCACACGAATTTGGTGACCTTCAATAAGTATTAAATAATTTCATTTAATTAAATATAAAATTGCTTTGCTGGTCACAGTTGCTACAAATAATATAAATAACGTTACCACTAGCGTGTTGCTGCTGATCGTTCTGAACACTGCTTGTTGCCATTTTGAATACGTGTTGTATATAATATGTTAAAGTCTGGACTCTCTTTAAAAAGCAATGTGAACTTGTGAAGGAGTAAAAGTTGAATGCGAGCTCGATTTCAAAAGTCGCTTTTATATGCTCAAGTCAAGCTGTACTTTGCGCACTGCTCTATGAAAGTTTGGGACAACAATTTGGAGGCCAAAAGGCAGTCTACCTGCAAAGTTTGATTACAGTAGGAACTTGTGCCGACACCATGGAGTTTACACCTACAGAAGTAACATCGAAGGTATTCAACTGCTGGAAACGTCAGTGGTTAGCTAAGCCTGTGCTAGCTTTAAAGCCCAAAATTCCCTTCGAGGATCTTAGTGAAAAACAAAAGTACGTAGTTTCATTAGTCGAGGATCATATTAAAAAAGATTTTGATGAGCAGATTCGCTCACAAATTCGCTGCCTTGTAACAGCTATGGCTGGGGCTGGAAAAAGTGAGTTAATAGCTCATCTACGATACGCATTTGAGCGGAAAAAGCAAAGCTGTCCAGAGTTTGAATACATACTTGCTAGTTTGACAGGGTCGGCTAGTTATCTTATCCGTGGGGCAACTATACATTCATCTTTTTCCATACCTGTGTATCGCTCAGCAGATCATCTCATCAATGATTGTGACAACAATGATATCGTTGAGGAAGAGGAATTTCTAGGTAGGAAAAAAGATCGACTATCAAAAGTCAGTATTATTGTACTGGACGAGTTTTCACTTATTGGTCAAAATCTACTGAAGGAAATTGATTTGCAACTGAAGAGAGCAGACCCCAGAAACTCTGATAAGCCTTTTGCTGGTAAATCATTTCTGATGTTTGGAGATATTTATCAAACTCTGGCTATAGCCGATACGCCGCTCTTCTATCCATCATCTAAACGTCGAAATTCACATTTGCGGGATGTATACAACATGTACAAATCTTTTGACAAAGTAGTTGTACTGGAAAAGCAGTTCAGGCAAAGTGGCGATAGCGAAGAACAGGACTCATTTCGCAGCTTCCTTGACAGATTGAAAAGACGGGAATGTACAACCGCCGACCTCGAGTATATACGAGCCAGAATGAAAGCGAGGCTTTCCCCCACGGAATTGGAACTCTTTGAAAACGCTATACACATCTATCCATATAGACGTATGGTTTGGACTCACAACAGGTATGTATTGCAACATTGTTGCACTGATCCGTAATTTGTCAAACTAAAATGATTTGACAGCACGCGTTGCTAGTATTTAGTTTCATACTTCTTTGTGGTTT
This sequence comes from Allacma fusca, assembly GCA_947179485.1. Classification (NCBI taxonomy): domain Eukaryota; kingdom Metazoa; phylum Arthropoda; class Collembola; order Symphypleona; family Sminthuridae; genus Allacma; species Allacma fusca. The sequence goes on along the minus strand of CAMXBY010000033.1, from coordinate 359 downwards.
TTCAAGGAACGTTCTACACAGTAAGTTTACAGACTCGGAAATCCTTTGCTTGGGGAATGGAATATCATCCCTAGAAATTGCGATTGGCTGTAGAGTAGTTTTACAGAAAAACCTGAGCGTCAACACTGGACTTAGCAATGGAAGCACTGGCACTGTTCGCGATGTGGTGTATGAGAGAAACGTTGGAAATGAAAAGGGGAGCGAGGTGGAGTATATTATTGTTGAATTTGAACAATACGAGGGGGAAAGGTTCGTATGCACGCAAAAGGGTCGAGGCGTTCCTATCTTTCGACAACATGATTCTCAGTATGATGAAGAAAGGGGTTCATATATAAACTGCAAGCGATTTCCTCTTGAAT
>CAMXBY010000032.1:0-16779 GCA_947179485.1 Allacma fusca | reverse complement strand
CAAAATAGGGAAATTGAATACTTTTTATGAAGCACATTTATGTGGGTTACAGGGTGTGGTGTTGTTGGACCCTGTATATATACATAGAGGATGGGCTAAAAGGTCCATTGTCCTTATATGTGATTATCCGTATATATCTATCCGTTATAGAGAGATTTTCGTGTATTAAAATGGTTGCTGGAACACCAAAATTTGTTCCTGATACGTTAAAAATGAAAAATTATGTATTGTATAATCAGTACATGTAAGTACTGTACATCGCACCACCGAGATGCTGAAACACAAGACTCTTACCTGAAAATCCTTCTCTATAGAACTTAAATATTTTTGAAGTCTAAATATTTTATAAGTAAGGATCGGAGTACGGTGTCAATAAAATGTCATCAAATAAACTAAAGGTACATATCGTCGCTGAAGAGGCAAAATGGAATACATGCATTTTGGATTAAAATCAAAATGGTCTACATGCAGTTTTACTAAATGCAAAATGGAATAGATGCATCAAGTTTTAAAAGCAAAATGGAATAAGTGCAATTTCGTCTAAAAGCAAAATGGTCTACATACATTATGAAAGTATACACGCATGTAGACCATTTTGCTTTTAGTGAAAACTGCATGTAGTTCATTTTGCTTTCAGGAAAGCTTGCAACTATTCCGTTTTGCCTTTAAGGAAAAAGGCATGTAGACCATTTTGCTTCTATTCGAAATTGCACTTAGTCCATTTTGCCTCTTCAGCGACGATATACTGTGGACACCCACCCATTGATTTTAAGGCTGATGGCCAGTTTAAAAAGAAAGTACAACACCACTGTATCAAGACGACAGCAAAAGGGAACTCCGTTTCACGTTGCCCCTAAAAATAGGACGTATCTGAGGTGGCCCTACAGTCGCGTATTGTCATGTAATACTGGACCCTAATCAGTGTGTTTGCTTGACACGATGAGAAATGAGGATGGTATTTATGAGAGTGAAAATAAGTGTTTTGAGACGAACCTCTTGAAGGTGCTTCAATTACACCATCTGGTGCATTCATACTACTTTATTGAGGAAAAAAGGTGGGATTACGTAATTTACCACCAGTCATAGTAGGCATTTACTGCTGGTCATTATTCTTACAGTCAACATTTTAAATTTATAATGCTAATAGTTATAGCATTATTTATATTTTTCAGAGGTGTCGTAAATTCTTCGTAAATTGTTTATACTGGTGGAACCAGGGGGGCGCCGTAAACCCACCGCTGCTATTTTTGTATATTTACTAATAAGATTGTCTAATCCAGATGCCCATATTTGAACTGACATAAATTAATTGTAAATAAAAGAGCGTATGGATGGACAGTTAAATGGTATAAGCTGAGTTTTCCCGGATGGCTTGTTTAGCCCCCCAATACGTAGCGTGGTATTTATTGGTAGGGTGCAGGTAAACGCTGCTGCCTCTTCTCACTCACGCACTTCTTATGTGAGCTTTCTCTGTCTTTCAGGCAATGATGGATCGCGAGAAGAAGGACGAGCTGCCCAAGATGCAACTCAGTTTCATCGACGTCATCTGCTTGCCCCTGTACAAGGTCAGTCACTCTGCTTATCAAAATTCAATGTAACAATAAGTGCCTCAACATATGCGCCTATCTTTCGGTCAGTGACGACGAAGCCTACTTGCTACTTTTATTACTTGACAGACACTGTCCGAGATCTTCCCGTGGCTCCAGCCCTTGTACGATGGCTGCAAGTTGAACCGGAAGAACTGGCAGGACCTGGCCGAGAAGGTTGACATGGGTTTAACCTGGATTGACCACGACTTCATCGAGAAACCTGTCGAGGAATTCACTGGTTCTCCCTAAAATCTTAACTTACTCACATCCTGTTTTCCATATTCTTAATATGTACTAGGATTTGTTCATTAGAATATACTCGATCAGTTTCGATATTTCATACTGAGGGAAACTTGCAACATCATGGTCCATGCTAGTAAAGTAACTGACAGTCACTGCAATCTAGGAATCTAATGAAGTAATGAATAATTATATTTTAATTGTCATGACTTTTGGAATAACTATACTAAGAAAATTATTAATTTGCAAGACGCTATCTGAAAGAAATGTTGTGTGAAAGCACCTCACTCTTATTTGATGCTGGGACCAATTTTTAATGGGAATGGGAGAAGCGACACACATTTTTAGAATAGTACGCCTACATAGAATTCTGCTTTGAGGTGGCAACGAACTAACTAATTAGGCCCGTAGATTTGGAGTAAGTACCTGATTTTGGTCACTTGTTGTTGTCTAGGACGAAGGGATTTTAATTAGTGGGGATTTATGGGGGAAATAGGTGTAGTGCAGGAAAAGACTTGAGGTGGGAAAGGCGGGCGGAATGGACAAATCCTAGCGTTTTGGAGGATTACATGTAATGAAATGTGTAAATGTTGTTGTGACATAGGGACAGATGTGGTGCTGGAGGATGTGAATTTAGTGGTGACGACGCTGAACTGTGCGACTGGAGTGATTGAGGGCGGAGGAGGAGCTGGGAAAGGTGCTCGGTTCAAAGTGAGTCGGTGGTTGCGGTCGGGGAGGAAGAGTGGGTCCCGAGACTCGAAAGAGTCGAACTGTAGTTCCCTGCAGAGTCCGACCAGAGTGGAGGGAGTGGTAGAAATGCTTGAGTGCGAGTCCTCGGATGGGACAAGAGGGGATAGAACAGACGAGGTTCGAATGACGAAGAAGAGAACGTGCTCGATCTGCTGATGAGCGGTGAATAACAGAAGAAGAAGAAGCCACATGTATTTTGTTACCAGTTTTATTCGTGCAATCGTAAGTAAGGCTGTACAATAAATGATTTCTGACGAGACGAACATGTTTGGAGTGGTGTGGGCGACGCAAGTGAAGCAATACTAGCCTTGTCCCTGTCGCTGTTTCCCTGCCTTGTCACCCCCTGACAGTGTGATTGGTGTGTTAGAGTCAGTGTGAGTGGACGGAATGGAGAGGAACGGCCAAGTTCCTGGACATCGCCTAACACTTGATATTACTCAATTACCCATTATTGTTGATCAATAAAGTTGTGCTGGAGACAATGACCTTCAATCCTTTTATTCATTTATTGCCTGGTAAAAGTGATGTGCTTCGTTCTATATTATTATGTTTACTCGCAGCAGGAAGACAGGAACGATGGACGGAGTCTCAGGTCAAGCCACATTTGCTGATTCGGCACGTACATCTCCGGTGGAATATCGTCTTCTGTAATCGAGGTCACCGATACGGACGGCGACGACTCAGCTGAATCTACACAAAAAAAACAATACATTGCATCGAATCCATTACAATCCGTTCCATCGTCAGTCATGTCTCAATGAGAGCACGCACATTTCATTCTACACTCATTGACACCGTCAGATATTTCCCTACGGAATACAATATTAACTTCATTAGTTTTACAGAAAATTATAAATAAGTATAAAACATTCAAGTATAGTTATTATTAACTGTACTAACTGGTGCATTAATACTATAAGAAGTCCAGATGGAGATTTTGTAACACTAACATAACCCAGAAATGAAATTGGATTCTCAGGCGCTGCCCCTCGTCTCTAGGAAATCCAGATATTTTTGTTTGCGCTTTCAATGGCTAGAAAATATTTGCATTTTACGCTTTACAGATAGTTAATATACCCATTCCTAACATTCCCAACAGATACATTCTACACGACGATTTGACTAGTAAATTTTTCCCAGCTTCCCTGTACTTAAATGATCCGGAGAACGCTGCGCCATTTTAAATAAATTTACTCCAGCGCAGCGTTCCAGTCTAGCTAGAGTGAATCCTCATTATTGTAACCTTGCCGCATGTTTCGACACTCTCAGGTTTCTCAGCGAAGTAAGCAATCATAACAAATGAAGTCGATAAAAGGAGTTGTGAGGTCGTAGGGGTTTTAAATGGAAAATTCGATCATCAGGAACCAAATGTTTTAAATTTTTTAAAAAAAGAACCATTGAAAAAATATTATCTCTATGGCTTCCATAAGAATTATGACATTAAGGTGTAACATTTAGTATCTTTTTATAATGGAAGACTTGGCCGGTATAAACATATTTCTAAAAACTGGACTGACAACAAATTTTGTGGGGATTCATTCGGATCAAATATCGTGGGGAAAATTGCAAATTTTGGCTACAGGATCCAAAAATGTGAAGCAAGGTTTAAATAAGTACAGCTAATCATTGGAAGTATTGGAGCAAGCAATTCAAGCGAAGTACTGCCATGCCATTGTTATATATGGTATAGTTGATGAGCTGATTGTGACCCAAAAACTGTTTACTCGACGTAAGTTTGTGCGTTACATTTGGTCATGACGTCATTAATAATGTGGCGAGGTGATCAGACAGAATGATGCATGAGTTTCAGTGGTGATTTTAAGGCAGGGGACTGGGGAGAGTTCTAAAATATTACAAATGTAATGAATATTTAAATTATGAACATTTGTTACTATAAACGCAATATAAGAATAATATTGTTATATTATCGCTTCATAATTTTTCCAAACATGAAATTTCGAAAATTGATAAACAAAAGACAGTTGAACCAATTAAGTACATGATCATACTAATCGTTTCTAATTTGTAGTAAAATCGACGTTCTACATGAGTTTCGATATTTCAGTTCTAAAGGGCCTGAAGATGAACACCGTTGTTGTTCGAAAGCTCGCTGTAATGAATAAAAATGTTTAATCATGAATAATGAGTTTCCATATTTTTCAAAATTTCATTCGATTCAAAAGACATTTGGACTAATTACGCCATGAACCTATTGAGTTTCATCTTCAAACTCTTTCCGCTCAAACGCCGGGGAGATGAAACTTGGGAAAATTTACGAAAGCGCTTCGCTTTAAAAATATTGTTCCTAGTGACAAGATTTTGAAATATTTCATGACCGTACGAAACATTTTTGGTTCCTGCTCAGGTCGAAACTTTCGACTTGTACCAACGATAAACCCGTGGGAATATGACCGTACAGCCCTTCAGTATATGTACACCATCCAGTCAGTTAATCTCTCCATTACTAAATATAGTGCTCATACACCAGTTACCACAAAGTTAGTTACAAGGTGCTTACAAAGTTACCATACAAATTAGAATAGTAAATGATTGATCTACTCCTAACCCGATGGAACTACTCGTCTATTTTTACGCGATGGTTTGCCCACTCCCAGGACGTCTCCAGGACTTCGGAGTAGCAGATACGCCACACCTTCGCACCTCTTGAGGATCTCCAGCTGCAGAACACTCTTACGAGCCTCAGTATCGAGTTGTGTTTCGGTGCGGATCCAGTCGCGGATCGACATAAAGTCCCGCAAAAGCTGAACGGCCCCCCACTCACTGCAACATACATACTGAGTATCATGAATCATGACTCATAGTGAATTAATCTATGACATCTTTTTCTGTCTTGGCAATGACCAACTTTTCCTCACCTGAAGTGTATCTGCTTTTCCAGAATGAACTCGAGCCATGCTTCACATGCGGCCTGCACAACTTGTTTCCCGATAGCCTCCTGAACAGGCCCTCGCACAAACTCCACTACGGCCGAGATCACCGGCTCCATCACTCTCTCTAAATAAACCAACATTATTCAAAATTCAAATTCAAGAGTCAAATTAACTTGACTTAATTATCGTAAGGTCATCTTTTCATGATTTCGACAACGTGTTATGTCCATATTCAGTGCCACAAGACTGTACTAACATCTGCAACACGGATTTTACTTAAAGATAATTACTTCAAAATTCAATAATTCACACTAACAATAAGAGTTAGGCCCCCTGGTAGTCATGATGTCATGAACATAATTATACCAGAATAGCATGTGTAGCCATTTTGACGAGGAGTTTCGAAGATTTTGTCTATATTTTGATTATACTGATTACACCAGAGATGTTTACGCCCTGTTAACTATGCCCAAGGTTGTCAATAATCTTCGCTCACCCTATGTGTGCCCTCCAAGATCTTCTGATTCTGCAAACAAACAAAAACTATCTACCACAATTGTGGTAGAATACCTAAATAATTATCAACTAGCACAAATTAAATGACTTGGTTTTTCACAGGGCAAACCTCCCACATTGTGTGTCCTAAATATTGATAATAATTAATAACCAGGGCAGGGTTTAATTATCCTGGGTTTTATGCCTGCCCGCCTGAAAACTCCTTACTTTAAAAATGCCTGAAAATGTTTGACATTTTGTAGAAACAGTGGACCTTTTGAAGTTTTGAAAGGCAATACGATAAAAATCAAACAATTTCTACCGCTGCTGTAATAAATTTCAAGCACAAAGAAATCCTGCTATCCAAGATCTTGTGACTAATAGGTTCCGAGATATTTAACCTCGAAGTTATGACTCAAACTTGAAAAGTTTCCAAATGACTCCTAAAATTAAATGTCCCCGAATGGATTTTTCTTTATTCATGATTTATTTCCCATCCATAGTTATATTATTGTACTCCCAGGGGTGCTGTCATAGAAAAAGTTTTTACCCTGGCCATGAACATTAAAATCGAAAGGTGGGCCAGGTATTGTCATTAAATTTACTACCCTTTCATATTTTACCCTACCCAGGCCTGGATGGTCCTACTCATGGCTGCACCCCTGTAGTACCCCGAAAAATGTGAATGCCTACAGGTTAGAATTCCCAAAGATTCGATTTGTGTCTCATAACCTCCGGGTAAGAAATAGTCCTTCTATATTAAAACTAAGGTACGTGTGTAAAAACACCCCCACCCTGTATATCGAATACGTTCTTAAAAAGCGGTTAACTATATAACGAGTCTAGACTACGGTGTTAAACTTTGACGACGGCTAATTGAATTTGACACTTAATCACTATAACAATATCGAGCCCCCAAAATGTAGAAACTCTGTACTGTACCAATGAAGACCCGGACATAGGGTGAAGGCTTGTCCGGGTCAAGTCCAGAGGCTGGACCAACCCGTCGCCAATGAGAAGCTGGAGGCATGTATGACTGAAGCGTGGCCAGACTGAGAGTTTGAGCGACCGGGCCAACCGCTCCTATTAGGTCTTCAGGCATCACCTTAATTTACAATACAAGAGCAATCATGAGTTTTCCATGATTTTGCTACACGAGAGCTCCAATAATAAATTATTATTCTTGTCTTTGAGTGAGTTACAGTTAATTTTTTCAGCGTGGCCTGTAGGTCTTCGGAACACATTTGTCTGAGGAGGGCGGACAGCCGTACAAGAGTGATGGGGTTCTCGACCAAAACTTGTGCAGTCACCAGAACATTCTACGAGTAGTAAATAGTCAAAAACTGTCATAATAATTACATTACAATAGCCGCAATGTAGCAATGGAACACTAGAACTTTAGAATCCCTGGATAAATTTTCCAAGCAATACATGTCTTATTTTAGGATTTTCGAGGAAATTGTTTTTCAAGATTCCAAGGAAGGAAGTTAGTGCCCAAGAGTCATCAAATAATCTCCCTTAATGTCTCCAAAAGCCTGGGTTTTGGGAAAAGCCATCGTCACCAACCATTTTTTCCTAACACATTGATAAATCAAGCCTTCAATGCTATTTACCTTCCCTCAGCCTTCCTTCAATATTAAAGTAAATTCATCCTTTCTTCAGCCTCCCTCCAAAAAATAGCCTATATTCATTACAAAAGTTTATAAATGCTACCAAAACACACGATTTCTCAAAACAAAATACCCCATCGAAGCATGAAAAAATGATGAATTAAAGCACATACAATACAAAATGATACAAATAATTTTAGCATACAAAATACATTTTAAGTTACTTTGTGCCCAGGCTCCGATTACAAGTACAATATTACGAATTATTTTCCAAACACTTGGCAAAGTGTGATTTCTGATTTTTCGTGGTTTCGTAAAAATTACTCTTGGGAATTGGTACTAGTGTGGGAAACTCCACTAATTTTTGTAGCGCAAAAGTGTAGGTTATTGATCATGTATAAATACAGCCCCATACTCTCAACTATAGGGAATCAACCAGGATCTTTCAGGATATATTTCATCTCATCACTTCATAAATATGTTGCCACTGGACCATATTCCCAGGTAAATTGTCCACATATAATCTTGAAGCACCACCTTTAAACATACGTAATCACTCAGAGTGAAAGGCCCATTCAGAAGATATGTATTACCCAAAGTGTAATTGTTAAAATAATAAAGGGCTGTTAGAAGGGGCATGATGAGATGAAGCTCCCAAAGGTTTATGATTTATGTAAACGTACATGGCGAATCGCCCTCGGGTGATTCAGGGCACTCAACTTAACCCTATTCTCTACATATTTTATTAAATTATTATATATATTATATATTCTATATATAATTATATATATTATTAAAATATCATATTTTGATGATTGTCTGTGCTAACAGGCCTATCTGTAATTTTGTATTTTAGTAGTGAATGTAAGAGAAGGCAGTTGCCCACATTGGGTATGGGGACAGGATTTGCGTACTAATAAAATGAAGGAAGAGCGAGAATTAGTTTACCTGGTTGCGCTGAACGGACGAGACCAGAAGAGCTGAGTCTCTTTGAGAGCAAGCGACAAACTGACGAATGGACCATGCATTTAGCCAGGCCTTCGCACGGCGAACCATCCAGCTGTTGAAATAAGCGAGCGTAGCATCGAGTCGGAAGAGCAGAGCCGCCTCATCACACAGACAAGTCTCGATTGAACTCTGGAGACTGCTGTGCTGGAGGGACTCAAGGCAGCTCAGTGCTATGTCTCCAAATCTCCGTCCAATGTCAGAAGACCAGTCTTGACTGAGTCCTGGACTTGTGAGCATCACTTGTTCGGGCCGCTTGATCTTGTATGCACATGCTCCGCCGATCAACATGTTCCAGTCCCACATACAAAGTTGGCTGAAGGAGTGGACAGCTTGTGTCACAGTGTCCATCGTAGTTGGCGCGTCCACCTCCTCTGAGGTGCTTGTTGTCTGAGTGACGTGGCCTGAGCAGATGGAAATTAAGTGTTGGGTCGGTCTGAGAACTACGGGAAGTAGACTGGACTGACCTTGCCACAGGAGGAAGTCGGGACAGCTCTCTCCAACAGATGTCCACATGACCTGCTCAAAGTATTGCTGGAGCTTAGTCCAAATCTCACCCGCCCGGTCCTTAGACTCGCGCTCGCTCTGACCTTTGACCCTGGGCAGTAGCGACGGGAGCTGACTCAGAGCTGACACAGCTCCTCGGCTCTCTTTCCTCATCCTTGCATTGAGACCAATGAGGAGATCATTGGTCTGGGCGGGGGGTCGGTCAGTGGAGAACCAGCTATGCTGTAGCAGTTCACCTAAAGCCAAACAGTGACCCAAAGACCTCTTTTTGGCCAAGGAATCCAGAAGACGCGTGCCACTTTGAGCCTTTAATGACAAGCGCAACAGAGGACTGTCGTTGTTATTCGCACAATCCACTTGACAGACTATTTTAACCCCATTGAGCAACTCTTGCATCTTGTTCTTCTCCCGCATCCCCTCAAGACCATGAGTATTAACTAGCTTTAAGGCTGACGGTTTGGACAGGACGAAGGAGGACTGCACCGGCCATCTCCATACAGACTCCAAACAAGAGTTGTAGTGCTGAGCGAGTTGGAGGAGTTGTGAACCTGCCCAGTTCGGGTCTGGATTCGTCTGGGTATGAACATCTTCCTCTACATTTTCCCCCTTCCTGGCCGCATCTGTCCCTTCACAATCTCCAACCAACAACAACTCAGTGCATGCATCAATCAAGGCCGACGTGTGGAAAAGGATGGACACTCGATCCTGACTTAGAACCTCTTTGGCTTGCCTAATCTGCAAATCCCATAGGTTGATCAGCACAAGGATTATCATAACTAGAATCGGCAAGAAGCTTGATTCAAATTAAAATTAGTACGATTTACTCTAACCAATAAAATAATTATAGGGAGACGAAGATCGTTACCAAAAGTAATCCGACACAATCCAGTGTCATAATTGCTATTAGTACAAAATCATACATAGAATTATTATTATTTTTTTTATATTTTTTTATTATTTGGGGTTTATACTCCGATTTCTTGCCCTTAAGGCCTTACAGAGTTTTCTTTACCTCCTTTATTCTCTTTTTAATTTATTTACAAATTGGAGCCATTCTGGCCCATTAGCTGCGTACTGTGAAGTGGGGCGGCCGCCCATTCCACACTTACTCAACCACAGGCCTGCATGTAAACTCGTCATCATATGACTAATAACCGAAGGTAGAGGTCTAGGCCCCCGCTACGTGTGCAGTCCGCTATACATTAGCACATACAGTTTCAAAGCACATACCCGGTGTCACACACAGCATCCCCGCAGTCTTGCAAGCATGTATATCACCACACACATACGCAGACTTAGCTATAGAGAGAGAGAGTGAAATGTGAAGCTACAGGTAGAGACAGAGGATATGCAGACAAGGGAGGAGACACGGGACATGCCACGGACACAATCTTATTCGAGATATCAGCAGTCGAAGTATATACAAATACACCAATTCATCTTACGAATCATTATCAGTGTACGGCACACACTACTCCTGCTGATACTCTTCCAAGAATGCGCAACATGCCTCCAGACCTCATTTGCATATCGATAGTGTATAGAGAAAGATAGAAATGACCTGAAATTATTTTGGGGTGAGCTAGAGTCGAAAGCCGACTCTTCTGCAACCTTACAGATTCACTACACCACCAGACCGCAGGCCCGGTCTACATAGAATTATACCGGGTCATGGGCGAAAGCCTAAAGGACCTTAAATAAATAAATACAAATACATAGAATTATATAATATATTGCTAAAATTTGTTTAACTTGGTAAGCAGAAAAACCAACTGATAACAAGAGATCAAAAAATAGTCTAATGGGATTGTATTTTCTCAACATGCAGTATCGGGTTGGGATTTTGTACAAATGTTTAGGAATCACCTTGGTTCTTTTACCCTTGACCTTAACAGAAAATTAGATCTAATTGTGAGTGATGTTGTTTATATATTGTATAATAATTACAATACAAAAACACGTCCAATTATTAAAGAAGTTCCAAAGGCAAGTTCCAAGGGGCAAAGTTCCAAAAATGATTTAGATACGTAAATATGTAATATATAATAAACATAATATATAATAAATATACATAATAACATATGCCCTCCAAATCGCGTACATGATGCTGAGTGACTTTAGAAGTACTTTCCCTATTTCATTTTCCAAAAATTGAAGCACTGGCCTTTTATGCTTTAATGAGCTGATGAGTCTAGTCCCACACAAGTATAAAAATAAGAGATCCTTTATTCTATGTACGTTTCTGAAATACAGAGGAATAAGCTTGATTTTGTGTGAATTAGAAGTAAATGTGAGACTGCCTCTGCGAAGGAGAAAAGATTTTTGGGAGGAAACACTCTCCAGGAATTTAACGTTCTTTTTCATGGATTCGATTGGTAGGAGAGTATAACATGAGCTAGGAAGTTCCAATAAGGTAGGAGGTCACATTATCTTTAAGACCCAAATAAGAGCAAAGATCATTGGAATTGAGTTTGAAAATGTTCATCATATTGGCATAATTACCAATAAGACCCAAAATTATTGAAACAAATTTTTCTGCTCTGGCTGGCCCGAACACATATAGTGTTGCATATCAGTCTTTTGTCCCCTAGCCCTAGCCCAAGGGATTAACTCATAAAATATATGAATCTCCCAATCTGTAGCAAATTCTCTTCCATATTTTCACATTTTCACTGACCTGGGTCAATTTTGCGATCACACCACGCACCTGAACCAGACTCACATTCTTAGATCCTGAGGCTGCAAGATTTGACCTAAAAATATGAGATTAGATTCAAATGAATCCTCTTGAAATTTGTACATTTACAGCATTCTCTAATGTTATTACGAACGACAGGCACATGGTAGAGCATCACCCCGTGGGATATTTTAGGCCCGTGCCCGCCCGTGGCTCGTAACGTTTTACCCGTACCCGCCCGGCCCGGAATTAATGTTTATCGAAAAAGCCCGGTCCGGCCCGCAAAATTAAAAAAAGCCCGTAGCCCGCCCGCAAATACCATACATCTTAAATACTGAAAAACAGTATTTTAAAATATTGGTGTTCTTGACTGTTACATACAGTCGTTAAACTACCTTGTTTATTAAGAAGGCAATACAAAAGCTTATGCTGCTATTTCGGCTTTGGTAAGCACTTCTGGTGGCGTTCTTGAATTTATTACAATGTTAACTTCTGGATTCTTATTACAAATACTTGAACTACTAGCAGGATTCATCTTCTAGACTAAATAGAATTTTCCACAGTAATGAAGAGCGAAATGAAACTTACTAAATAGCAAAGGCAGGTATGCAAGAAAACTTTTCTTGTATACCTGCCTTTATTATTTAGTAACAGTCGTACAGACGGGCACGGGCCTAAAATATCCCGCGGGGTGATGCTCTATCGTATACCAAGCCTTAGTTTGTTTGAAAGCTAAAATTGCAAACGTCTGAAATTCGTTCAAGTAATTCAAGTCTATGTACATTCACAACCGCTGCTCCTGCATTCACAACTAATGGAATTTATCACGGGCTTTTACGGGCTTTCACGGTCTTTTTTAACCGCGATGAAAAGACCGTACCCGCCCGTAACCCGTCAAACGTAATAATTTTTACCCGTACCCGCTCGAAGCCCGTGCGGGCCGGGCTTTTTGCGGGCTTACCCGTAAATTTTAACCGCCCGAGATGCTCTAGCACATGGCGACAGGTATAGGTACGGGACAAAATGGGTAAGTCAGAAAGACGGGGACAATACTTATGTCCCTTGACCGTTGGGACGTCTTGATCAGAAACCCTTTCCACTTTGGCTCCTGGAGCTAAATTTATCCAACCTTGATCTCTGTTCCTACTAGTCATGACTCAAATTCTCAACGTTGAGACCTGTGATAGCTCCCATATGACCATACTACTATAAAATAACGGCAAAAATATTTTAGAAAAATAGTTGTGCTGAATTCAATAACCGCATAGCATTCCGAATTTTATTTACCCCTGTGACCGCCACCGTTGACCGTGGGCAATGAAACAAATTTCAGAAATTGTAAAAAGAATTTGCTTCAAACTGGCAGAATCAAGTACTTATTTTATGAGCTATCCCTTATGCTGGGTTGAGGGAGGACGACGTAAAATTTGTGAGACTCTCATTTTCAAGGAAATTATTTTTTAGATTTTAAAAAATGTGTAATTATTATTAACGTGTGCCAAGAATTAAGGTCAGAATAATCAAAACTGTGAAGCAAGGTAAAAATTTGTCAACGGTAATAGAAACTACAAATTTGCTTTTCCAATAAACATTTTTTCCCGTACACTGCTACATACAGATACAAAAATGAAAAACTCCGTGTAACTCCCGAAAGTACATACATACTAACCATATAGAACCAACTGTAACAACTCATTCGAATAGTATTTGCAACTCCGAAACAAATTTTGATTTTGCTAAACGGATTTTCAAAATTTTGTTTGTCAATTTTTGAGAAAAACTGAAAATCCTGACCTTTAATTTGGCACGCCTACCAATTGTTTCGATAGATTACACAAAATTTAGAAACTGTTTGACTGCATACATAACGTGGCTGAAGAGGCAAAATGACCTGTGTTTTACAAAATCATGCGCACATGTTCCATTTTGCGTCTTCAGAGACAATAAGCTCCACCTGAAACATTTTTAAACAATTCCAAAACACAACTGGCCTGGGTTAAAAATGTCGAAAAACTGATTTTGTAGTTACTTAGGACTAGTGTTTCTGAACGGTACCAAAACATGGACTCGACCCGACTCGTTTTCCCGAACCGAAAAAAATCCCAATTCTGTTCCCAAAACCGGAACCGGTATTTTCGAGTCCGGGACATTTTTGGCTTCCCGGAACCGATCCGGAAAATAAAAGCGGTTCCCGAACCGGTTCAGGTTCCTTTCCGAACAGTCAGAAAATGTATATGATTCATTTTTATGGAAGCCAAAATTGTATCGCCTTTTCAAATGATAGTTGATAAATGCTAGCCAAATGCAAGTTTCGCGTTTTCATACAAAACGGCAGCTTTAACAAACCATTCCCGAAAACTTTCGGTTTTGATTTTTGTACCCGAAACCGGACCGAAATTTGACGGTTCATAAACCGATGACCCGAAACCGGACCGAAATGTAACGGTTCTTTAAAACGTTGACCCGAAACCGTACCGGAACCGAAACCGAACCGGAACCTCGGGAATTCCCGATACCGAACAGAAACACTACTTAGGACTGTCGAAAAACTGTAATAACGTTTGGCTGGTATGTTGTATCGCAGTAATTATTACCTCATTTGAAAAGTATTTATTCACTCGAAAAGGTAGAGTCATCTTCACTGAATTTCCAAATCCTAGTGTAAATTTTGGTGGTAAAATCAAAACTCTCAATTTTGTTTGACCAAATATTCATTATTTTACTTGAAAAGGAAGGATTTTTCTGAGACCTGGACCCCTACCACCAGGACAAATGGTTATGGGATGAAGTCTAAAAACTTTTCATGTGCGGTATGGTTATTCAGAAAAAAATTCATGCCCTGTGGGTTTTAGCGAATTTCGTAGGGATTTATTTGAGTCTTATATGATCTTCCTAAGTCAAAAAAATTTGATAAATTGATTTAAGATTGAAAAATATTATTTTGATTGGCCGTGCATTGACAGCAAGGTTGAAATGAAAATCTGAACCCAAGCAGGAAAAAAAATGAGGACACACTCTCGGCAATCTCGTATCCCAAGGAAGTATCAAAATGTAGTTCCTTTTACAAGTTTTTGGTTTTATCATTTTGGAGGACTTTTTTGTTCTCTAAAAATTTTGAAAAACTGATTTTGGAAACATTTACAATAGAAGAAAGAAGTTACTCTTGACATGTGCAATGAGGACATGGAATCCTCAAAATGAAGATTCTTCGAGTTTAAAAACTGAATGTAGCAGACATTGAAAATACTAAACGAATGTTACAGTTGTGCCAACCCTCAAAATACAGCTTTCAAAGTGTTTCCAAACGACAGAAAGTTTTCGAAGCGTAGTTTTCAAATAAAATGGCGACAGATTTTTCAGCTGATTGAAGAAAAATGGTAGGCGAATGAACGTGTTAGAAGTAGACTTGGGAAGTACGACAGACTTTACGCGGATGATGCCTGATTCATAGAATACAAGGAAGAAGTGTAAATTGTTAAATATTTGTAAGAACTTTCATTCATCACAGACGTTAACGTTGAACAAAACTACTTCGTTTTTCAAATTCATGTTTGCGTTCATTCAATCCATGTTGCAAACTACAAGTTTTGACACCATGTATAAAATGTTGTAATGAATGAAGGTTCGAAATGAAGGAAGGTTTTATTGGTGGAAGGCTGTAGGAAGGGTGTATTTATATAAAAATTAAAGGCTTACTGAGGAAAGGCAAATAATTTTAATTTTAAATGCTTCATTAATTGCTACAAAGAAGGAAGGGGTCTTTTTTAAAAATTCGCCTTTGAAGGCTTGACGAAGGTCAATTAATTTGGACATCCCTGGCTATAGCGGGAGCAAATAATATTAAGCCATCCTGTTCAGTCAAGCTAAATAGGTACTTAAACTTAGCGGAAATAAATACGAATTAGGCAATTACAAAGGATGCCCCACTCTAAGAAAAAGTGGGAGGAAGAAAGTCCCACTCAAAAAGCCTGCTGTTAGCCCTTGGGTTATACTATGACTACTGCGGGCTCCACCGGCTAATGGAATTGATTGCATACATACATCAGTTGCTTTTACCTTGGAGAAGAGAATAAGTTTGCAATGGGACTGGAATTGGGAGAGCACGAGGAACTGGGACAAGGCACTCGTCACACTATCACATGTCCACTTGATCTGCTGACCCAAAAGCTGGAGATGATGAGGGTGAATGTGCTGCTGAAACGTATCCTGAGTCATCCTCCTTGCCTGGGTTACCATGAGTCGGAGGCGATGAAGGACGTGGTGACAGTCCTCGTGCACGTTCCATACCAGCCTCAATAACTGCAAACATTCTGTGTTGACTGCATTCTGGACTTGCTCCACGCTCCCGCGGATGCCCGAACCTCGATTTCCAGAATCAATCTGTTGATCCACCAGTGCACTCATCCCAACAAACTACTCTTACAACCACCTCCTCTTCATTTTCTCCGAGCTCTGAGGGTTCACCGTAAGGTCAGAGCAGGTAATAACTATGTATAGGAGTTGTGTCAAGAAGACAGCACTCCAACGAGCCGCACCCGACTGACACAACTTCATCAAAGAACTGCAGGAGCAGGATATTCAACCAGAAACAGCTACGGAACGAGAACCGTTGCCCGGCTACCACTCGGCTCTCTCAGGCCAAACAAAACAAGCGTATGTATACGAACTTACTTGTCATCTATTTAAGTATGTACATGCATTTTCCTATCTCAACCTCATACCTATGTTATTCAGATCAGATGCACACATCGTCCTCATAGGTCCCATCCCGTCCTCCCTGCGCCTCTTTGCAACTATTCATTACCCCTCATCTCTCAAACCGTCTGCGTTAAGGTGTCATGTGCCCTGATCGTCTATCTATCGAATGCCCAATTGTTCAAGTCCATTTGTGGCAATTTAGAATCAGTATTTTATTTATTAACAGCTTGTATAAGTTGTATACTACCAAATAAAATGCATGGGGAATAAAAACCTTCACTGCTGGACAAAAGTAAATCAGCTCGTGAAATTTTGTA
>CAMXBY010000031.1:0-60075 GCA_947179485.1 Allacma fusca | reverse complement strand
TTGGTCAGCATTCAAATTTTAGAACAAATAATTTGAAATTCATTCAAGATTGACAAATATGGACAAACGAAGTAAAGCAAAGAAAAATAAAGTAATTGCTGGCACGTTTTTTAAAAAATATGACTTTCACTGCATGCCAATGAATTATCACCCCATTGGATAAACAATTTAGTTGCTTTTTTTTTGACAAAATAGACAAATTTATAATAAAAAAAATGTATAATATGACTTGGGATACTTCTACATAAATTGAACAACTAAAAAGATAATGATTTTGACTTCCAATTTTGTTTATGCAAATATTGCCCAAATGAATTACGGAAACAATTCTTACAAGATCCAATAAAATTCAACAGTAAATTAGCAAGTTCCTGAAAAATACAGTAAAAAACTACACACTCCAGGTTTTTTCGGTTTGTGCAGCATGACCATAATAATCTGCCATCAACTGTAGCCCCCGTAAAGAAGTATCATAAAATATTTGATTCAATCTTTAATGGAAACAGCTTCGACGCCATATATATATTTTTTCTGGAATTCGTGTTAACAATGAACAACTCTAACGTTGAAGTAGCTCATATAGGTCATAAACTGCTATAAATCTTTAATTTGCTTTCAGAATCCTGTACAAATAGCAATTAATTAGAATTAAAAAACTCAAAGCAATCCATTTCTTCTAAACAAATATGTTCACACCGTGCTGGCACTGTTCAATTCCCGACCAAAATTTTGGCCTGGATCAAAAGTTGAACAATTTAAAACTTTGGTTTCAAACTTTGTCGCAAATGAATACCAGTCCAATAAATGTGTTCAAAATGTCGGACCAGAAAGTTAATATCATTCCTATAAAATGAGCATAACAAACAATTTGGTCAGAATAAAATAAAGACTATAGGATTTTTCTGTTATATTGAAACAACAGCGAACTAAAACGTCACTTAAAGGAGTTCATTCCAGTATTATTAATAATTATATAATATTTCCGTTGATTGGTGCAATATTTACTTCAAAAAATTCACCGCCGTATATTTTTTTTGAATGGGTCTGGTCCAACCGTTGGAACAGGTCATGCACTTAAACCAATGAATGTACCGGTGAATCTTAACCGAAGTCAGTAAAGTAAATTTGAAAAAAGCTGGAATTAAATTTTCTACAAACTGAAGGAACAATTACTTTTTACTTCCTTATGTTCCCTAAAGGGCAACTTAGCTAGACGGGAATGAGAACTCGTTTAAGATGAAAATAAAATGTGCTAACAAAGTGAAGTCTAGTATCTGTTCTCTTTGACTATCCTATAGAGCAATTTAATCTTGAGGCTTGTACTAGATCTTGAACATATTCGGAAAATTTGATTAGCTTTAATACAAATATTATGATTTGCAAATAAGTTTTGTTAAAGCATAGAATGCCTTCCCAACTTTCATGCATTTTTGACAAATTTGAAAAATAAATGATTCACATTTGTTCAACTGTGAATTTATTTTATAATCTTATTGTAAAACCCGCTCGCTGGTTTCGAAGTCCTTTTGCACATTTTTGCTCCTACTGTAAAACCTCTCTGAACTGGCTTTCATGCTCAAAAAAAATTCTTAACGTAACGTACGAACTGAAAAATTCTAAGTGACAATAAAATTTCCTACAAAAGAATGTCAGCAGTTTTTTTAAACAAATTTAAACATTTGAGTAAACACTTTGTAACTTTAAAATCATTTTTCTAAAAAAAACCTGGCTTATAGGTTTTGTTAAGTTTTAATTGTGGTTGGGATTACTTAACTTGTAAAAATGAGCAGGTTCGTGTACGTAACGAAAAGAGTAAAATAAATAGGGGGAAATGTAGCAGGTAGAGAATACACTCCCTTGCTGTGAGGGATTTCGGGAGTTTAGTCTCTTGTAATATAATGTAAAGTAAAATATTAACTGAGTATTGCCAATTATAGTAATATTTATTCAGTGTACAAAAAGAATTGAGGAAGAGTGAGAGCTAGAGAAGGAGAGTGGAGTGGAGTCCGGCAGAGTAACAGTAAGTTACAATGGAGAAGATCCGAGCCAGACTCCCCGAGTGTGTGAAGGAGCTGGGTTTATATACTGAAGGGTTAGCTGTAAAACAGGATTTATCCAGTTCAAACTGGTTTTGTTTCCGTTACATTTACATTGTTACTCTTGTTCCAGAGCTAATGCCAATCAGACTACAGAGTCCAAGCTTCTTAGATGAAGCATCCTGTTTTAACCAATAGTTGAGCACGATACAATAGACAATAAGATTCTCTTTTCTTTACAAATGTAAGTAATATTCCTTACGTGTTACAGTTAACAGTAAGAGGCTTCATTGCTACTCTTTACATATAATGTAATATTTTTCTTAAAATACAAGTATGGCTTAACAGTTTGCTTTATTAACCTCTGGATTCATAGTTTTTGAGCTAGTGGGTATAATATTTCTTAATTCCTTACTTAACTTCGACCGTAATTACGAATATGAAACGTTTATTCCGTCCCATTAGTATTCGTCAAATATTTTAGCAATATTTAGCACAGTCAAGAAATTGCGTCAGAGAAAGCGGAATTCCATGGATAAAGTAATTGAGACTTAAAAGACGGAAATGCGAACTCATTAAACGGGAAAATATGAGGTATAAACGAATTGATACCTATAGTCCTTTGATTACACTATAGGCAATTTAAGCCTGAGACCTGCACAGCTTTAACCCGTTTTAAAGATTTAATTAGCTTTAATACTTATTTTATGAACTGCAAATAATTGATGCTGAAATTCGGGATTTTAATGCATTTTGACAAATTTTAAAAAAATCATGTAAATCCGTTCAACTGACAATTATATTTTAAAATCTTACTGAAAAATCCACTCGACAATATTTCAAGTCCTTTTGTACATCTTTGCTCCAGCAGTTGTATCTTTGTAATAAATATTATAATAATTCATAACTCTTCAAACTTCACAAAAGTCCGGAAAATAATTTGCTCAATCATGGGGGAACTGAATACATATTTTCCATCACCCTTCCTCACTTGACCTAGAGGTGATAAATCTATTTTTGAGTCCCTGTACAATTGGTTCCTCTATTCTTACTAGAAATTGTGGGGGTTGGTTGTAAATCCTCATATGGTTACAGGTTCAATTTTTTGTTTGCGTCAAAAAAATATGAACCAAAATGACCAGGACTCAGAAGGTGGCTGCCAATAATAATAGTTGAATTAAATGAATAGTTTACATGCCATTTGAAATATTATTGGTCATATACCTGAAACAATTATGTTCAGTTGCGCAGCCTGTTAGATGTGAAGAACAAATTAAAAAATGTGTTATTGGAGAAAAACATACGCTTACAAATATTACCACGTTTTCCGATTCAATCTTGAATTCGGATTCAAAATTTTAACCCTAACAAAATTTTATTTTGAACTCAAAATAGTATAAAAAATTATACCTAAATCAAACTTGTAGAATTAGAGATTTACTTAACGGTAAATACAAGCGCTCTAATGATCAATAGTTACCACTGAATATCTCGAAAAAAATTATCTATGGTATGAATTTTGTTGTTTTACAAAATTACAAACTTTTTTTTCGAAAACTACCTATTAACTAAACGCACGTACTCTGTGGGAGGTCATCTCTCACATGATTTTATCGCGTCAAAAATCAACGAATTTTGATGATTTTGAGGTTTCGAAGATCATTGACCGGGAATTTTGTGTTCAAATATAGCGGTCCGCCTTAATATAATCAACAACAATGATATAGTAAGAAAGATAATTTGTTCTCAGGGGAAGTACTCACCTAATTTTTTCCTGTTTTGACAATTTTGTAAAAAAATTGGTGAATTTGAATATCCCACCAAAATATTGACAATTTAAACATAAATTATGTTGGCATTATTCTAGCTGTAGTAGGACTTACAAGCAGCTTTCAAATATCGTGCCATTTAAAAGGTATTGGGAATTTTTATGTCTGAAGTTATCCAAAAATCAACTTTTTAGAAATTGTGGAAACCAGTTGACATACATTTATCTATTATGTCTTTATGTATCTTTTATGTAATTCATTCCATAACTTCATCCAAAGACAATGTTTCCTAAGGTGAAGGAGGGGGACAATTGTCAAATCATCCCTTCTTAGCATACAATAATCTCGAATACCGGCTTACATGATTTTATCTTGTAGAGTAATTAAATACTTTTTCAGTGGCTAACATCCACCGAGAAGTGTCTTATGAGATTAAACCTTTTTTAAAAGTACTTTCTGACCTCAAAATTGTGTGTTTCATAATTTTGAATCCCATGATGCGGACATGAATTAAATACACGTTTTTTCAATTATTTAAAAACTCCGGCATATGACGAACACAAATCCGAGGTTAAAGAAATTATTTTCTTCAGTGTATTTTTAAACAATATCCATTTTGAGACAGTAGGAAATAGCATAGTCCATTACAGGATGATTATAATTTGGAGGGTGCTTTCCTATTCAGTAAATCTTAAATAAAAATAAATTTCCAAAAATCTGGAAAAGGAATTGCTACATGAAATGGAACTGGATATTTCTCACTACCTTTCTTTACATGGGCTGGGCGGGGTAAATCTATTTTTGAGTTCCTGTAAAATAAGTTCCTCAATTTATTTTATAAATTTCGGAGGTGGATATATTTTCAAATATGTATATATGTATATAACTATAGGTACATTTTTAAATATTGTATCAAAAAAAGTTAAAAAAGCCAAAGACTAAGAGAGGGTGGATGTCGGTAAGTAAACGTTGGATCAAATTTTCAAATTAACACGCCGCCTGAAATATTACGTTCTATTAAACGGTATCGTTATGTTAATGCATAAATGAATACGTATAAATGTGGCCACGTTTTCCGATTCAAACTTGAATAATTATTCAAGTAACACTCCCGGGAATTTATCTTATTTGCGGTTTTAAAATTAAAAAGTAGTTCGTCAATACTTGCAAGGAACTAGAAAAGTGCAGTTTCTGGAAATAAAGATATTCTAAATAACAAATCTGAACAATGCACTGTATTAACTTTGGCTTTCCTAGGCAATCATTTGTTGTATGTACTACAATCCAAAAACGAAATTTGAATGTTTTCCAATAAAAAACTACATTTTTATACTCGAGTATGTACTATATAAAATAATAGGATTGAACGCCACTTCATATATTGAGCGGGAAATTAATGCGTTAATTTTCAAAGTTGAATTATGTCTGCATCTTCAAAATGGAAATACATGGGTAGGAGGATTTTTGCATAACGAAATTGTAATTAATTTAGTATATTCTACAGATTATTCTTGCATAACATTTGAACATTTAAAATCCTGGGTTGGCATTTGTTTCCAGTTTAGGATTACTAACTTTGACCCAAATTTGTATCCTGCCAAAGAGGATCTGCTTTATGTCCAGAACCTCTGGATTTATATCCATTCAGCGAAATTCCATAAACCCAAACCTGTGTCCGTCAATGGACTGGAGAACCACAGGGAGAGTTTAACATTGCAGTAAATGAGATTGGTAATGTATTTTTAACTAATGGGAGTAATTTTATGTGAACGTTGTAGAAACTTAAAGGAGTGTTTGTATTGGTCAGTACTGGTTCTGTTCTATTTGGAGTGCTTTAACCTAATGTGCTGCACAGAGGTAAAAAGGAGTCATGTCAAATAGAGCATCACCCCGTGGGATATTTTAGGCCCGTGCCCGCCCGTGGCTCGTAACGTTTTACCCGTACCCGCTCGGCCCGAAATTAATGTTTATCGAAAAAGCCCGGCCCGGCCCGCAAAATTAAAAAAAGCCCGTAGCCCGCCCGCAAATACCATACATCTTAAATACTGAAAAACTGTATTTTAAAATATTGGTGTTCTTGACCGTTACATACAGTCGTTAAACTACCTTGTTTATTAAGAAGGCAATACAAAAGCTTATGCTGCTATTTCGGCTTTGGTAAGCACTTCCGGTGGCGATCTTGAATTTATTACAATGTTAACTTCTGGATTCTTATTACAAATACTTGAACTACTAGCAGGATTCATCTTCTAGACTAAATGGAATTTTCCACAGCAATGAAGAGCGAAGTGAAACTTACTAAATAACAAAGGCAGGTATGCAAGAAAACTTTTCTTGCATAGTTGCCTTTGTTATTTAGTAACAGTCGTACAGACGGGCACGGGCCTAAAATATCCCACGGGGTGATGCTCTATCGTACGCCAAGCCTTAGTTTGGTTGAAAGCTAAAATTGTAAACGTCTGAAATTCGTTCAAGTCATTCAAGTCTATGTACATTCACAACCACTGCTCCTGCATTCACAACTAATGGAATTTCTCACGGGCTTTTACGGGCTTTCACGGTCTTTTTTAACCGCGATGAAAAGCTCGTACCCGCCCGTAACCCGTCAAACGTAATAATTTTTAGCCGTACCCGCTCGAAGCCCGTGCAGGCCGGGCTTTTTGCGGGCTTACCCGTAAATTTTAACCGCCCGAGATGCTCTAATGTCAAACACCTTGTCAGAATTTACGTTTTTATCCTTAAATTCTGTTACAAATCTTCTCAACAAAATAAAAATTTTACCTTTCGAAACATTTTAAAAATCTTGACTTTCAACTGAAAGTTAAGTTGCATTTAAGATTTATTTACACGCCACTTGAAATATTATTTGGTAGAATCCATTGGCATGGAATGATAAGCTTTCTATAAATTGCAATGTAAATAGTCTTAAAATATGTTGAACAATGACATATTATTTTTTATTTGCTCAGAAATTAGATTTGAGATGACTGCACTGTTTGAACCCATAACCCATTGAGTGGAGCTACTTGTGGGAACGAAAAATTTGATACCATTCTCGAACCCGATCCCGAAAATCGGGTCATCAATATTTTCGGACTCACACCCGAACCCGTTCCCGAAATACTGGGATCGGGTGCACAATAACCCAGATATTAAATATGCTTGAATTGTTGATCTCAAACCCGATCCCGGTCCCGAACCCGAAATCAGATAAAATTTGCTCCCAATCCCGATCCCGAATTCCTTGAACCCGGGCTCGTTCCTTGGACCAGCGCAGTTGGTGTAAGTCAATTTTTTTCTTCACATTTTTATTGATTTAGCAAT
Organism: Allacma fusca; assembly: GCA_947179485.1. NCBI lineage: Eukaryota > Metazoa > Arthropoda > Collembola > Symphypleona > Sminthuridae > Allacma > Allacma fusca. The sequence continues at coordinate 52,946 of CAMXBY010000031.1, read as the reverse complement.
ACTCATGCATGCGTACCTTGGTACAATAGATTTAGGAACTATTAAAAATGGTCATCAAACTAAACGTTTGGTCTGCGTTGCCACAAAAGCTGCAGGAAGACTGCTTTAAACGATTCCCACTATGAGTTTTGCAATGACTTTCATCTTGCAAGTTAGAGTAGGCGGAAAATTGTTACTATGCGATCCCAACTGATAATATGCGAAACGGCTCAAGTCGCCTACGTAAAATTATTATCTCAAATCAACACTTTAACAAGGGAAGCCGTGCATGCTTTGTATTTTTTTCTCCGCTAAATGGTTGCATAGTTCCCGGGAACGTGATGCGTGTAACGGGAGTGGGAACGAAGATGTTCCCGGTTCCCGACGGGAACACAAATACCTTCATCAAGTTTGAACCCGTTCCCAAACCCGGCCCCGAAATCCCGGGTCTGCTGAGCATGTTCCTGAACCTGGTCCCAAAGTATTTGGGAACATTAATTAGACACCCAAACTCGAACTCGCCCCCGATACCGAATCCAATTCCCGGGTGTATCCCGATCCAAAAATTAGCTCTAAGGTGGATGTCGTCTCTCCCTTTGCATGTTGTCGAGAGATACGATATATTCTACAGCTCTATCTGGTAAAGCTTATCATGAATTTCTAAGAAATTAATTATTATTTCAATAAAAATATTTTTAAATATTCATTTAATGTTTTGATGCAAATATTCATTTAATGTTTTGATGCAAATATTCATTTAATATTTTGATGCAAATATTCATTTATTGTTTTGATGCAAATATTCATTTAATATTTTGATGCAAATATTCATTTATTGTTTTGATGCAAATATTCATTTAATGTTTTGATGCAAATATTCATTTATTGTTTTGATGCAAATATTCATTTATTGTTTTGATGCAAATATTCATTTATTGTTTTGATGCAAATATTCATTTATTGTTTTGATGCAAATATTCATTTAATGTTTACATGCAAATATTCATTTAATATTTCGATAAAAATATTTATTTATTATTTTGGTAAACATTTATTTAATACTTCGAAACATTATTTATTTACTATTTTGATAAAAATTTTTTTTAAAATTAAACTAAAAATTTTTTGCTAAAAATATTGTCTATTTTTAAAAAATATAATAAATAATTATTTTTTGTTTTTAATGTAAATACATTTTTTATAAATTAAATATTCTCTAATTTTTTCTAATAAGAATTTCTTCACAACTTCAATGCATTTGTCAATTTTAAAAGTAAATAATTCAAATTCGTTCAACCCTTCCCTGGTCAAAATCATTGTTGTAACCCTGTACTTTTGCTTCCTCAATTTGTAATAGATGTTATGAAGGTTAAATAAATTTACCAAAATATGAAACAGAAGGACGAATATTGCCAATTAGTGAAAGTTTAAATAGAGAGAGAAAGAAATAATTGATTTCACTGATACCACAATAGTATTTGCCTTACGACACAGTACATAATAATTTTAAACATTTTTAACATAAAAAAATATTTGTTATAAATTTGGATATAAATATACTAATTGTGCAAGTGATGAAATGCTATCCTGTAAGATCCAATTCAGAGTCCAATAACTTCAATGGTTTTCAAATTGTATTTCTGCTTAAAGAAAGGAACAAAAGGTTGATAAATCTGCTTCTTTTCATGATCCACTTCAATTGGTTGATTTCTATTTTTTTTCCATCTAACAGTTGGGTCTATTATGTAACCTACTTTGGTTACTTCATTAAAACATAAAATGTCAATTCGTCTAGTAGAATCATTCTCTCCAATACAATGTACTTCTTCGACCACCATCCATTGCTTGCTGTCTCTCAGATATTTTGCAATTATTGACCTAATATCATTATGCCTGTTGTTGCGTAAAAGACTACCCTTATCACAGGAACCAAGGACGTGCGCAAGGGTTTCTCTCCAAAAGCATCCATTATGTCTGCATCGGGAACCGTCCGGACTACTACCGGGAAGATCTCTCACAGGTAAAACTGTAGTTGACATTTTTAATAATGAAATCCATTCAGAACCAGTAAGGCCTTGCTTATGTAAAATAAGCTTATTTCCAAAAGTACATTCTTAGTACGTCACAACTTCAGCACCACGATGTAGTTTACTGCACCATTCTACGTATTGTTTTCTTAATTTATCTCGCATCATTTTAGTAATTTTTATTTTAGTTTTTGACTTTGAAATTAAATTCCTCCAAGAAATCATATCTTCAGTGCTTATTCCTAATGCATTCCTGCATTCCTCCATTTCAGCAAAGCAGTTGCGAACATAGGGAATAGCACTAACCTTGGAATTCACTAATGCCACACAAATATTACAATGTTGTGAAAACACTTCCCATTGAGCATTAAACATATGCAATCCTCGTAAACTTCTTGAGGTGTAAAGCATTGAAAACGGAATATCATCGGGAAGACCAACAATTTATTTTATAGACTTAGTTAATACGTTATTCAAGTCCAATAGAAAACGCTTTGAATTTTGTTCATGGGAGCACATTGTAAGGGATAAATAAGTGTTGGCAAGATGTATTGATAGATGATGGATAACTTCTGATCTGGCCGGAGCATTTGTGTGCTCACTTGGTTTTGCAAATCTTTGCCAAAATTTTTTATTGTACCAGCGAAATCAAAAATAATTTCATTATTGAAATTAACACCAAGATATTTGATGGTTTCATCTTTCCGAATTGATGGTATTATAAAATTCGCATCAATTATTATTTCATCTTCACATAATTCTCCATTCACTATATTGATTGATTTACATTTTGATGAATTCGAACTGTATCCAACTTTGTCCATATTCATTAAAGCTATTTTCCCTAACTCACATGCTCCTTCTACAGATTCCGATATCACAGCTAAGTCATCAGCAAATCCCACATTTGTCATTTTAGGAATGTTAGGATGAATTTCAAATCCATATGCATTAGTAATTTCATTTTCTGATAATTCTTTATGGATGTGATCTACCGACATATTGAATTCTAATGGCAACTTGGGCAAACCTTGAAATACTCCTTTGTTGACATCTATAGGTTTTGACAATCCTTTCTGAGTTTGAATTTTCGTAGAGTTGCCTCTTAGTAAAGATTTTAATATTTCTCGCAGTCTTGATGGAATCAAAGTGTGATCATAGCATTGGCAAATATGATTATGACTACTTCCTTCCAAAGCCTTGTTTACATCAAAAAATAAAATACAACATGAAGATTTCTCCAGTTTGGCCTTTAGAAGAATTTCATTGATGATTGTTGTATTAATATGACATCCCGGTATATTTGTGAATCCTCTCTGGTTTTCATTTAAATGTACAATTGATCTCAAACGCTTTTCAAATATTCGTTCTATAATTCTTCGTAATAATGAGCAAATTGATATAGGTCTCCAATTAGTAATTTCCTTCAAGTCACCCTTCTTTGGAATTAAATCTGTGCGAGCTCTTCGAAATGATTCGGGAACTAAATTCCATTTTAGCATAATGTTGGCAATCGTAGCAATAATCTTCTTGTGGCTAATAATTCTTATGCTTCGAATTGTTACTCTATCCAGTCCAGGAGATATATCATGATTGATACCTTTTTATGAACTAACAACTTCATCCTCTGAAATATCATCATCCTGATTCGCCAATTCCTGATCATTGTCTGCTACTGTTGGACCATATTCATCTAAAATCTTATCATTACTAAGGCTCCATCTTTGACTATAATGCTGAAATATTTGGTCTTGTGGTATTGAACAACTTGGTAACCTCATCGTACTTTGCATTACCATCTGAACAGCCTTCTTCCTTGAATTTGTGTAAAGATGTTGCATCAAATTATGATTGTATTTAGCTTGATTAAGATCACGTTTTTTCTTCGACTTTCTCATTGGATTTGATTGATTTTCATAGGTCTCGTGAGAATTTAGAAAAATAGCATTATTTTTTCTTGCTTGATAATATTTGGTGACGGGATGTTTTGGACCAGGTAACACATTAATGGAGTCACGCCATGTAATTGAAATTGTGTCAACAATTTTGGAGAATGCCACAAGGGTTAGTTTAACTTCAATCATGCGAGATAATTCCACATTGTATTCATTCATTTGTAAATCAAGCTGTTTGACAACATCATCATGATGGTCTGAATTTGTATTTTCTATAGTTTCAATTTCGGAAGGTTGATAACTTGCGATTAGGCCTCCGCTCATGTTCAACTCAGACATGAAACATTCATGTCTGACTCATGTCTCAACTCATGTTCATGTATCTGATTATCGAGTCACAAACCATTCATGTGCATTTAAAACATACTTGACAACAGACATGATTTTTCAAGTCATGTCTTATGTCATGTGCAGGTTACCTTGAAAACATGACAATATTTTCATGTACACTTTCATGTTCACAAAAGCGGAAGACATGAACTCAAGCTCAAAAACACGAATATTTTCATGTCACCACAAAGTATGCTACTAATAGCCAAACGTTTCCATGTCGTTCAATTCCTTTATCGTATTAGGCGTGATTTTAAGTTGTGCACTGACACTATTAAGGAAAAAGAAGGTTCAAATATGACCGAAAAAGCACCTGGAAGTAGCATTATTCAGGAAATTGACATTTTTGGAAGAACTTCAAGAATTGCCATTAAAAAACGTTAAGAAACAACGATCAAGTGTAGTGTGTACAATTTAGTTAACGGCAAGGACAATGAATACTTTTAGATACTCCCTTCAAGTTGAAGCAAATTCGGGAACCGGATATTGAAGAAGGCCTTTAGTGCAGCATCACAAATCAATTGATTTAAAGAAAGAACCTGTCGCAGACCACAAGGGTGCAATTGTAGAAGCATTTGCTAAACAAGCTAGTGTTATTCCCTTATTGCGGGAATCCGAATCTCTCTTGTTGTGTACTTTCTTAAATATAAGATTAATAACTCTTCTGAAATTTAGTTCATGTCATCATGTTCATGTACATGTTCATGTCCAGTTCATGTACTTGAAATTACCAATTTTCATGTTCATGTAAATGTCATGTTCATGTGTGCTTTATTCACATGAAATAAAAATCAAGTATTCGTTTTGAATCACATGATTTACTCCGTGTAATTTTGAAAACAACTCATGTAAAACATGAAAATTCATGTTCATGTTCAAGTTCATGTTTAAGGAAATTGTACATGTGCGGAGGCCTACTTGCGATTATATTCTGACGGGCCATTTCTTTATGTCTTTTAGCAATGTGTATTCCAAGGCCTTTGTACATTCCATGACAGTGAGGGCACTCTGTTTCTTCGTTACTAGGTTTAGTGATTTTCGTTTTAACTTTTTTTGTCATTTTTTTAAGAAACTGGTTTAATTTTTCTCTTTCTTTCTTATTTAAAAAAAATTCTCTCTTTTTTTAAGGAAAAAAACCCAACCATCCTAATATTCTGCCATAAATATGATTAAGAATACCCAAATAATTCTAAAATCCCCTTGTACCACCAAAAGGTGAAATTGTACCCCAAAAGTAATTCAAAATTCGTATTCTACATGTCTTATTTGTATAGACCGAATATATGATTAATGATAACACAATCCATCTTCTCCATACAAACTCCTAAATCCGGAGGAAAAAAAATGTGCTGCTTCCTGTTCAACTTCTGAACACCATTTTGTTTATTTATTTTTAAATATTTTGATTTACACGCCACTTAAAATATCATTTTATGCAGTTGAAGTTCATCTGAAAGTTTGTATGATTTTATGTCAATGTATTTAATTATTTAGGGGCAAAGGACTATGATCAATCTGTACAATCAGATTAACAAAATCAAGTATATAATCGCCATCTCCATTGGAGAACGTCTGCTTAGAATTTAAAATATCGTTTAAAAATTGTAACGGACGTTTGGGAAAATGGCATAAAAATCAATCACTTTCATTTACTGACTTTGGAGAGAAGAACCTTTTTTAAATTATTTACGTTACTGTATTTATTGTCAAACCAGTGTTTGGAAACTGGAATTTTCTTTTAATCAAACGTGAATAGACGGCAAACAGTTTCTGTCGTCATTTGGAATTTCTTAATCGGAAATTAATTTTCTGCTTATTATAATATTAAATAATTTAATTTTAATATTTTTTATGTTGAGGTATATACATAAATCAACTCACTCCATACCGGTTCAGAGTATCCACGCCACTCAATCCGTTTTAACCGATAATTCAAGGTCCTATTTAAAACATATAAAATCAAGGATGTCTGTAGGATCAAATGAACAAGTCGCTACTTAAGAAATCAAAATTTCAAAAAATTGCATACATACATTTTAAATCTGGTTTTTGCTTTAATTAAATTTAAATAGACGATAAATAATTTCTGCCATGATTTTTAATTTCTCCTTGCAGTAGTCTCAGTGATATTCTTGATCACATCATGCCATTTCCTCTAGCCTCCGTTAGGGACTTTGTATTGTAATATTTGATTCCCCCATTATGTGGCAAATTCGGTTTTCAATTTCATTCAGTTTCATTGAACTTGGTCGATATTGCGGTCACAGGGTTAAGGGAATTAATTAAGAAAAAATTAGTTATATCAGAATCCTGATTTTGAACAAAAATAACGGACTATGCCTTGTTTATTCTGGCCGATGTTTTTCACTTCACTCGATGATTCACGCATTTTAACGAGTTTTTTTAGCTCGTGTTTATAGTCGCATTCTTGAAAATATTTTTATTCGAGTTGTTAGCCATTTCATTTCACTGCGTTTTCACGAACTGCCTGCATTTATAGTTCAAACTGACGTGACAGTTTTCGCTCAGTTTTTCTTTTCCCCAAAGTTCAAACAGTTTCAACATTTTGATTCAAACTTTAATTTTGATTCGAGCATGAGTTCCGATTCAAACTTGAGTTCCAATTTAAACTTGAGTTCCGATTCAAACTTGAGTTCCGATTCACACTTGAGTTCCGATTCAAACCTGAGTTCCGATTCAAACTTGAGTTCCGATTCAAACTTTGAGCTTGAAATGAGATCAAAGCTTGAACCTAGAAGGAACCAAGCTTGCGCTAGTAAAGTACTACGCACCAGTAAGTACATAAGCTCTGACAGAAGCGCTGTTCAAGGTATAACGCTACAAGGACCAAGGAAATCAAATCTTTTACGGATGTCATAACAATGATAATCGAAATACAGCGGGATTATATAATATTGAAGGAATTCACATTCTAAAAAGAATTCGACTTTAGACTATTATTTCCTGACCCCTATTCAGTGAAATGCATTTAAGAAAATTTGGAATTAAATTTCCTACAATCTTTGGGAATTAGTTACAATTCACTCCTTGATGTGGTCTAGATTGGCTGGGGCAAGTTTTGATGGTCTCCCCGTACATTCAATTACACAATATAAATACTGCAAAACAAAATTAATAAATGGGATTTAAATAAAAAATTGTCGGTTTAGTATTGATTCGTTGAAGTCTAGTGTCTGTTCAATTTGATTATTTCATGAAAATATGCACAGCTTTCATCTAATTTCAAAGTTAGATTAGCTTGAATGCAAATTTCAAAACTGTAAATAATTGTTGTTGAAATTTGGATTTCTTTCAACTTTAATGCATTTGTGACAAATTTTAAAAATGAATCGAATTCGTTCAACTGAGAATTTTATTTTAAAATCGTGCAGTAATTTTCAAGTCCTTTTTCATCTTTATTTCTGCAGTCGAATTTCCACAAACTGACTTTGCTCTTTTTACGGACTGTCCTCAGCATTCGGAATGTATGAACTGAAACTGAAAAATCTGACTTCCGAACGACAATGAAATTTCCAACAAAGGGTGTCAGAAGATTTTTGAACATTTTTACAAATTTGAGAACACAATTCATAAATGTTTTAAGACCTTTTCGAAAAACAACTAAGGCATGTACATAGGTCAACTTTCTTATACCATGAAGTGAGATGAAACAATTTTTTCAAACATCTGGAAGCAGATTTGCTAAATTCTGGGGGAGCCGAATATTCCCTACTACCCTTCCTGACATGGCTGGAGGGGCAAAACCATTGTTGACACCCTGTACAACAGGTACTTCAATTCGTATTAAAAGTTGTGGGGGTAATTGTTTTAAAATAAGTTGCATTGTGATTGTAGGATGAATATTGCGAAGTAATGAAAGTTGAAATAAATGATTAATTTACACGCCACTTAACATAATATTTCGGTTTTGGGCAGGAAAAATCAGTAGAATGCCTTGAATTGCAAAAAATTACAATCATTTTTTGGTTATTGCGCATGGTCGATGTGTACATTTAGAAAAACAAAATGAAGTACAGATATTTTTACCTAGAAGATATTGGTTCTGCAAATAATATTCTCTTAGTCATTTTTATTTTTCCCGCCAAAATGCTTTGACTGCAATTCAAAATCTCATTCAAGGTCTCATTTCACATCAGTGATGGGCGTTTCAGCAAGCGCTATTCTATTCTACTCTATTGTACTTTTCAACAGTTGCCGCCTCTATGACACTCTACTCTACCAGCGGTTTTGGATAGAATAGAGGACCTCTACTGCTATTAAGTTTATCTGACTTGCTAGCTATTATTCTACTCTATTATGTGTTAAAGTTATTGTCGCTACTCTACCTCTACTCTATTCTCTAAATTTTTTTTGGCTCTGCTAGCTACCACTACCTCTACCAAAAAAATACAGTATTTACAGAGAAATTCATGGTGTTTTAGAATAAAGTAGCAGAATGTAATATAAACAGTAATGAAGTTAGAACCAATAGTCCTCACTTGTACCTATAAACGGTTCATTAATAATCTGAATTATCATTCAATTTCTACCAGGGCTGGATATCGGAATTCGAATTGCATATTGCCCCGAAAACTTTGACCCTCGTTTGTATTCAAATGGTCATTTTCCATGAGTAATTGTGAGCAAGAAAAAATAGATCACTGATAGTAGAATTGGAATCCAAAAAGAATTTTTGAATTCCGGTGCTCACAATAGCTGTAAATCGGGTTTTTAAAACATAATTCGAATCGGAATTGGTATTCAAAAAATCCTCTCCAAAATTGAAAGTTTGTCTCATGAATACCTAGCTTTGTGCTAAATTTTCCCGTCGTATCTCAATAATTAAAAAAGTACCGGTATTTAGGCCCGTGACAGCCCTGATTTCTGCTAGTTTAACGTTAATATTGAGGCTTTATTGAATACAATAAGATCAGTACCCCATTAGTACAGCTAAAAAATTACCACAAGCTAAATTAGATAAAAGCTTAAAAACTAGCGTGTTTATAAAGGGAATTACGTGGTTATGACATTTGGTTATGTATTTCCAATTCCCTTCTATTGCATTTGCAGCTACAAAACACGTTCATGAGTTACTGTAATGATGAAGTGAAGTGAGGTTGTATATACGGACACCAGATGTCATTCCGAGTATTAAATTGGGCGTTCAGGGAAATGGTAAATTTATGTATTACTTCTTATTACTATAAGCTTACTACTACTACTACCTCTACTCTATCATTAGAATACGATGTACTGTTCTACCTCTACTCCTACTACTGGTATCTAATTTGGGACCCTAAATAACGCTCCTCTACTCACTTAATTTTATGTTAGCCTACTATTTTCCTCTACCTCTATTATGCTAGAATTTCTGTATACCTCTACTACATCTCTACTGATGTTTTGCTGATTTTAACGACCCTACTCTATTTCTACCACTACCTCTATTTTCAGTAGAGTAGAGGTCCCAGCACTGTTTCACATTGTACAGGAATTAAATTGCTTTTGTACGAACCCATTAAGCCAAATGGGACATTCTTGTCAAACGTTCTTCCAATTTGTACAATCAAACACAAAATGAGGCTTTTAAAACTAATAAAACCAAGCCAACGTACACATTGTGGTAATATTCAACGAGATACATACGTGCCTTAGGGAGGAACCAGTGCTGCGGACAAGTAATACTTCCATTTTTTAAATCAAGTTCAAGTAATACATTAATTTTCAAGTCAAGTTAAAGTAATACTTGCATTTATTAAGTCAAGTTCAAGTAATATTTGGCTTTTCAAGTCAAGTTCAAGTAATACTTGAATTTATTAAGTCAAGTTCAAGTTCGGGTCAAGTTCAAGTAATATTTTAATATGTTAAGTGAAGTTCACATTCGGGTAAATTTCAAGTAGTACTTGAATTTTCAAGTCAAGTTTAAGTAGTGCTTGCATTTATTAAGTCAAGTTCAAGTAATATTTGAATTTTCAAGTCAAGTTCAAGTTCGGGCCAATTTCAAGCAATACTTGAATTTTCAAGGCAAGTAGCGTAAAACTTGACCATGAACTGCAGATTTCTCGGTCAAGTTCAAGTTACTTTAGATTGCAAATTTTTACCGGGATCGGAAGTTGAACAATTGAAAACTTTTGTTTTAAACTTTGTCTCAAATGCATACCAGTCCAATAAATGTGTTCCCAAATGTCGGACCAGAAAGTTTAAATGATTTCTATATAAGGAGTATAACCAACAGTTTGGTAATAAACTAAAATAAAACTCGATTGGATTTTTCTGTTATATTGAAACAACAGAGAACTAAAACGTCAATTACTGTAAAGGAGTTTATTCCAGTATTATTAATAACTATATAATATATACATACGTTGCTTGGTGTATTTGCTTCAAAGAATTCATCGCCGCATATTTTTTTCGAATGGGTCTGGCTCAACCGATTGAACAGGCCATGCACTTTCAAACCAATAAATATACAGGTGAATGTTGACCGAAGTCAGTAAAGTAAATTTTAAAAAATCTGGAATTAAATTTTTAATAAACTGAAGGAACATTTACTTTTTGCTTCCTTATGGAGGGCAACTTAGCTAGACGAGAATGAGAACTCGCTTAAGATGAAAATAAAATGTACTAACAAAGTGAAGTCTAGCGTCTGTTCCCTTTGACTATCCTATAAAGCAATTTAAGCTTGAGGTCTGCACTACATCTTCAACCTATGCGGAAAATTTGGTTAGCTTTAATACAAATATTATAATTTGCAAATAATTGTTGTTGAAGTTTGGAATGTGTTTCCAACTTTCATGCATTTTTGACTAATTTGAAAAATAAATTATTCACATTTGCTCAGCATGAGGTATAAACGAATTGATGTCTAAAATCTTTTAATTACACTATAGGCAATTTAAGCCTGAGACCGCACAGCTTTAACCTATTTTAGATTAGCTTTAATACAATTTTTAAGAACTGTAAATAATTGATGCTGAAATTTGGGATTTTAAGGCATTTGAATAAATTTGAATGAATAATTTGCGAGCCATTTGAAATATTATTGGTGATATACGTCAAAGTATTACGTTCAGACATGCAGACTGTTAAGTTAGGTGTGAGGAAAAAATTAAAAAATGTGTTATTGGAGGAAAACATACGCATACAAATACTACCACGGTTTCCGATTCAATCTTGAATTCGGATTCAAAATTTGAGCTCGATCAAAATAAAATTTTGAATCCAAAATAGTATAAAAATTGAAACCTAAATCAAATTTGTAATGTTAGAGTTTTAATTACAGGTAAATACAAGCGCTCTAATCACCAATAGTTAACAGTGAATATCTCGCAAAAATTTATCTATCGTATGAGTTTTGTTGTTTTACAAAACTTATTAAATTTCTTGAAAACTACCTCTGAACTAACCGCAAGTACTCTGAGGTAGGTCATCTCTCATATGATTTCTTCTCGTCAAAAATTCAATGAATTTAACTTCCACCCCGAATTCCCAACAAGATTTTGAGGTTTTAACCTTGAACTTGATTTTTACAATTAGCGGCCCACCTTAATAAATTCAACAACCTGATTGAAAGACAATTTGTTTTCGGGGGAAGTACAGTTAATTCTTTCCTGTTTTGACAATTTGGTAGATAAATTGGTAAATTTGAATGTGCCACCAAAATATTGACAATGTAAACATAAATTATGTTGGCATTATTTAGCTGTAGTAGGGCTTACAAGTAGCTTTCAAATAGCATCCCTTTCAAAAGATATTGGGAATTTTTGAGTCTGAGGTTATCAAAAAACCAGCTTTTTCGACATTCGGAATACCAGATAGCATAAATTTGAATTCTTTTAATTCATTCAATAACTTTATCCAGAGGTCATTTGAAAAGATGTATATCGAAATATTTATTTATACATATTTATAGGTTCATGTTTTAAATGGTAGATCAAAAAAGGTTCAAAAATGACAAAGACTGAGAGGGTGAATACAGGTAAGTAAAAGTTGGGACAAATTTTCAAATTAACACGCCGCTTGAAATATAAGATATATTACTCCGCACAAACGGTTTTTTAAATCTTAAGACACATAAAGAAAAACAAAGAAAATAAGTGCTAGAAGGAATACGTAAAAATCCGCATTTTTATACTCGAGTAAGTACTATATAAAATACAGAGCTTGAACGCCACTTCAAATATTAACCTGAAAATAAAGATTATTTGAGCTTAGATTAAATAGGTTGGAGGCGGAGTAGTCAAAATTGAAATACAACGTTTGAAGGATTATTGCATAATGAAATTATAAATAATTAATTATATTCTACAGATTATTCTTGGACAACATTTGAACATTTAAAATCCTGGGTTGGCATTTTTTTCCAGTTTAGGATTACTTACTTTGACCCAAATTTGTTTTATATCCTGCCAAGAGAATCAGCAGTATCACCAGATCCATTGGATTTATATTCATTCAACGAAATTTCATAAACCCAAACTTGTGTCATTCAATGGAATGGAGAACAAGAATTTAACATTGCAGTAAATTTGATTGGTAAAGTATTTGTAACTAATGGGAGTAATTTTAAGTGAACGCTGTAGAAAATTAAAGAAGCGTTTGTTATTGGTCAGCTCTGGTTTTTTCTATGTGGTTTGGTTTAACCTAATGGGCTGTAGCGAAGTAAAAAAGATGTCACGTCAAATATCATGTCAGAATTTACGAGTTTTTTTAGAAATTCTCTGCCGATGTTTAAAATGCTTATCAATAAAAATAAAAATTCATCTTCGAAACATTTCCAAAATATTGACTTTCAACTGAAAGTGAAATTGCATTTAAGATGTATTTGGATGCCACGAAATATGATATGATTGAATGTAGGGCGTAGTAATTGCAGTAGTTTGTAAACTGCAATTTTAAATGGTCTTAAAATAAGTTGAACAAATTGTACAACATTTCTGTGAAGTCTTGTGTTTTGGGTTTTCCCCAACGGTAAAGATAGGTAAAATAATAAATGTGTGCATTTTTTAATATACATTTTTCAAAAAAAAATCTCAAAACGTATTTCTATATCGTCACAACATCTTATTTCCATAACCTATTTTTGCTCCAGAAAATAGATTTGAATTTTGAAGATTTGAAAAATCTACGTTTTAAAATTTATAATAAATAAAAACTGTATATACTAATTTGTTATGTAATTTGTTATATCATTTTTTATATAAATAAATTTTTTATATATAAAATATTCTCTAATTATTTCTAATTAGAATTTCTTCCCAGCTTCAATGCATTTGTGACCAATTTTAAAAGTAACGGTGTACTCACATAAAACATGTTTTGCCCGTGCACGAAAAATATTTCTCCGTTACGGAGAGACCTCTCACATTAGTTCAGACCGAATGTAAATACTTGCGTAAATGCGAATGTGGGATGTCTGTTCATAAGCGGTTGGAATGTTGTTCCCGTTTAGTTCCTTCCGTAATGCCGTCTAAAATATTTAAGGTTACGGAAGAAACCTGTTTTACGTGAGTACACCCTAAATAGTACAAATTCGTTCAACACTTCCTTGGGCATTCATTGTAGACACTAGGGAATGTCGATTGAAAATGCCCTCGTATATATGCCCGCCAAGCTGAATATGCCCAAAATGCCCGCCAACGTGCCATATTTTTGGGCACGTTGGCACATTGGGAAAATGCCCTAAATTGGGCATTTTCGACAGGGCATATTCGGCATTTTGGGCATTTTCAGTAGGGAATATTTATTATTTTTTGTAGACAAAACTCAGCAATATAGTCAAGTCAAAAAAGCCACTATTCACTATTAAAATGAAATATTCTAAAAAGGCCTACATGTCAATTTTGCTCAAATATATTTTATTTCAAAGTATACTTCATGTGTATCATACAATCGCCTTATATTGAATTGCAGAATGCAATACTGTTGCATTTTGTATAACGTTAATCAGAATGCTCTATTTCTTCTCGCGTGTACGGTTCTTCAATGATAAATGCGTCCTCAAAAAAATCCTCCCCATCAGAACTTTTATTTGTGTAACTTTCAACCTCTGCCGCCGTTGCTCAGCCTTCGGCTGAAATAATATCGGCATAAATAAAATTTCTCATATCAACTTTTTCTAACAAGTGCTTCGAGGTTGCAGAGTTTATTGCATTCCAAAATGTGAGTTATGTTTGACTACTAAATTAAAAATAATTCGGGAACAATTTCAATGTTGAACTGTGAAACCACCCGTCAATTAGCAACAATGCAATGGTTAGAAGTTTCAAAACTTTTACAATTGTCTACTGACCAGATTTATTTACCTGTATGTTAAAACGGCGAGTAATCGTTTTTAGTTATAACAATGTGTGCTGGGCAGTTTAACGTCTGGAAAAGGTAATCGGCCGGAAAATTGGAGTTGAATATGCCCAAAATGCCAAATATGCCCAGGAATGAAAATGCCCAAAATGCCCGTGCCGAATGTGCCCAAAATCTACGTATTTGCCCAAAGTTGAAAATGCCCAAAATGCCCTGGCATTTTGGGCAGGCATGATGCCCAATATGCCATGGCATTTTCAAATCGACAATCCCTAGTTGACACTATACTTTTGTTTCCTCTATTTGTACTAGATATTATGGGGGTTAAATAAATTTACAAAAATATGAAACAGAAGGACGAGTATTGCCAATTAGTGAAAAATGAAATAAATGTATGATTTGAATACCACTTAAAATATTATTTAAGCTACAGTGTAGAATTATCTTATAGTTCGTATTATTTTGTGTCAATGTATTCAAATATTTTGGGGCAATGGACTATGGTCAATCTGTTCATTCAGATTAAAAAAACCAAGTATATAATCATCATCTCCTTTGGAGAACGTCTGCTTGACATTTAAAATATATTTTAAAAATTGTATCAGACGTTTGGGGAAATGAATCAAATCAATCATTTATTTCAATTTACTTACAATTTATTACCTTTTTTAAAGTATTTACGCTACTTGATCTATTGTCAAACCAGAGTTTGGAAACTGGCCTTTTCTTTTAATCAAACTTGAGCAGACGGTAAACAGTCAGAGCTGCGTTCAAGTCAAGTTATTTTACACAACTTGACTTGAACTTGACTTGAACTTGAAAAAATTGACTAAGCGAGGTATCCGCACTTGTACTTGATCAATCAAGTTTATCAAGCAACTTGAGTATTCAAGTACTCGATTTTCAAGTTCATTTTATTGAACTTGAACTTGATCATAACTTGACGTTCAAGTTGGGCACATAACTTGACTTGAACGTGAACTTGAACTTGTACTTGAACTTGATTATTCAAGTATTTTTTCCTAAATGAATAAACAATACTAGCAATTTCGTCCACAACTATTATAGCTAATAATGGCTAGGTCGTAATTAGGATCAACTAAACGGCATGAGGATGATATTCTTCACTTTAAAATTACTAAAAAATGTAAAAAACTTGATCAAATAACTAAACATTGTAGTCCAATCTAATTTACTAATTTGCACAATTAGGAGTTTAGAAATCATATTATTGGCCTGTTGACATTAATGGTACACTCATCTGGTGAGTGTAACCAGAAGTTCTGTATATTCATAAATATTTGTCTTCGTTAATTTTACTTAACCATGGTTGATTTACAAGATTGTTGGTTGTTCGTCTGCGTCATCATGTTTAATATTAGCAAAAATTATTCTTACATGACATAATAAATTATTCTTTAACTTCTTCTTAGCCTCAGAACAGGTGAAGTGAACAATAACTTCATTTTTATAATGGAACAAGAACCCCGAGTATCAAAAACATCTTTATAAAACATTAAGTCCGAAATTTTAATTATTCAAAATTCAAAGTATGGAAACACAACATAAGAATTATTCTCGGCCACTGGGCATCGTAGGGGCAACTTTAGTGTCGATGGAATGAAAACAATACGAAGATGTCATTACTATGATGATTGACACCCAGTATTATTTTTAGTGGGATGCAATGATGCCCCTAATTAGGCAACATTGCTTTTCAGTGACAAAAACTCAAGTTATACTCAAGTTTTATTCAAGTACTTCCATTCAGTGTACTTGAACTTGACTTGATTTTGAAATCAAGTAATAAATTATTAACTTGAACTTGATTGAATTTGAACTTGAAAATTTAAGTTAAAATTATAATTTCACTTGAACTTGATGTTCAAGTTTTAAGTTATAAAATTGTCTGCACTTGACTTGACTTGAACTTGATACGCACTTGAACTATTCAAGTTATTTATTTTATTTTATTTATTCAAATTACGGAACGTGAGCTGACAGCTCTTTATCCCAACATTTTGTAACGTCTTTATAGTATAACATGATCTTTTACCTTACAGCCAGACGTTTGTTTTTCTCAAAGTTTATAAATATACCCTAAATCCAGTCACTTTACTTAACTCTATACCTCTGTCATCTTACAGACACTTTTCTTTTAAATTGCATAACATTTCCACTTTGTTTCACATCAGATTTTAAAATGTTCCAATCATTAACAACCCTCAGTGTAAGGAAGTTCTGCCTCAACGCACAATTGAATTTTGGCTTGACTATTTGTGGGGGTTTTCTCCCATTCATGTGGACGTTGAAATAGTTTCCACCTTCAATGTCATAAATTCAATTTATAATCTGGTATGTTTCCGTTAACGCCAGCTTTCTAACCCTGATGTGCACCGGTTCTCAGCCCAGGATCTTGCATCTCTCTTCGTAGCTCTTGCTTCTCAGCGTCTTGACGAGTTTGCTAGCCTTTCTTTGTACTAACTCTACTAGATGTTGTTCTCCCTTTAAGTGCGGATACCATATGGTGATAGCATACTCAAGTATGGGTCTCACGTATGTTTCGTACAGTTTAGTTAGGCAGTCCTTATTCAGATGTTTGAACGCCCTAGCAATGATACGTAGCATTCCACCAGCTTTCCTAATAATGTGTTGGATATGGTCCGAGCATTTCAGGTTACTTGAGACGATTACTCCTAGGTACTTTATTCTTGCCTTGAAGGGTATAGGGACTCCGTTTAGCTGGTATATAAATTATGATCTATGCTGCCATCTGCTCTGGTGTGTTGCCTCGCATTTTTCTAGGTTTATTTTCATTCCATTTTGAGCTGTCCATACGTAAATTCTGTCAATATCATCTTGAATACTAATTGAGTCCTGTGCTGATTCAATTCTGCGGAAAAGCTTCAAGTCGTCTGCATACGTTGGGTGTTCATTTTTAATAACCTTGAGCATATCATTTATAAATATCACAAACAACGTGGGACCCAGTACAGAGCCCTGCGGAACACCTGATATTACACTCACGATATCGGAAAATGTACCTTCTATACATGTCCTCTGTATTCTACCTCCCAAGAATGACTCTATCCACCTTAGTACGTAACCACTTATATCCAGCTCGAATACCTTATTCCCTAAGTTCTGTGGAGGCACACAATCCAATGCCTTAGAAAAATCAAAAAAATATGCAGTCCACAGATAGCCCGTCGTCCACAGCCTTCGACCAGTATTCTTTCGATGCCAACAGATTTGTAAAGCATGACCGTCTTGGTAGGAATCCATGTTGTGACCCGTTCAACTTTCTGTGTTTTAGGAGGAAACAAATAATTTGGGATCTAATGATTTTCTCCAATACCTTACATATTACCGATGTGAGGCTCACTGGTCGGTAGTTCTTAACCTGCATCTTGTTTCCACCCTTAAAAATTGGTACTACGTGGGCCGTTCGCCAGTCCTCTGGGAGTACCCCTGAATTCAGGGATTCAGTAAATATTTTTGTGAGTAATTGAGACAGCTCTTTGGCACATTCCTTCAGCACCCTAGGATGTATTTGATCCGGTCCTGGAGCCGATGATGATTTTAGAGATCGTAGTACTTGTAGCACCATTCTACTGTTTATAGTAATGTTGTTCAACTCTGGGCCTCTTTGTAACCCTTCGATGTAGCTCCAAAATTCACCGAAGTATACTTCAGTTTGTATTGTTTCACTGCTAAACACTGAGTCGAAGTACTCGTTGAGTTTATTCGCAATGTCTCTCCTGTCGGTTTTTACCCGATTGTCGCATTCAAGAGCAGTTATACATTCTCTCGTTTTTGTTTTGTCGTCTATTCCTTAAGAGATTTGTAAGTCTGTTTCGGGCGTCTCTGTACTAATTACGTTTTTCCGAATTCCTCTTGTACAGTCTCCAGCTGCGTCTTCTGGCGGTCATAGCGGCTTTTATATCCATTGGACATGCCTTTGCACGCCGGTTGGGTGCAACAACAGGGACATTTGCTTCAGTTGTTTCGATTACCATGCGTTTAAATACATCACACATTGCACATACATTTTCATCACCACTTATTACTGCATTTCTATGTTTTAGAATATCCCTTTTCATAGCTTCATAGTTTCCTTTATCATAGACGAAACGCTTACGGTTATTACTGGCCACTCTCTCTGCCTTCTCATTTAGGTTTGCTGAAATGACAACATGATCGCTGTTCCCAAATGGCGATGAAGATTGTACCTTTGTTAAAGTGGTCGAAGTACTCACAAAAATTAAATCTATTAAAGATGGATTGTCCAATCCCCTTTGCCTAGTTGAGAAGTTGACTTCTTGCTTCAGGTTGAGTAGGTTGACACTGGTTAGGAGCTCACACTGAAAAGACTCTGGACTACCTTTGCACTTGTTCTGGGTCCAGTCAATATCTGTGCAGTTAAAATCACCTATTATTACAAAGAGATTAGATAAAGTTCCCATATGGTTTAGTAGGGATAGCACTTGATTATTTGAATATCTGAGCTATATGGGCTTCTATATAAGCAACACAAGGATAGCATTATTTCCTTACATTTAATTTCGATCATTACATACTCCAATTGATTAAAACAGTCATTATTAACCCTTTTTGCTATTAACTTATTTGATGTAAAAATAATTACCCCTCCTCCTTTGGTTTTCTCCCTGTCCTGTCTATACATGTTGTATCCCTTCATACAAATATGTGTATCTCTTGGCTTTAGCCACGTCTCACTTATACAAATAATATCGGGACTTTCCCTTACACAATACTCCCTCAGGTCGTCAATTTTGTTATGTAAACTATTTACATTACTGTACACTATCTTCAGTGGTTGTCAATTCTTCGATGTCTTCGGTTCAGGTTCACCCTCCGGGTTTTGATCTCCGTATCTCTTCTGAGGTCTTATTGCAGGTCTTCTGGCTGGAGTTTCAAGAGCCGGCGGTTTGTCCGCCTGTTTTTGAACTTGGTCAGGTGTTCTGAGCTTCATACTCCTACTGCGTTGCCGGTTCTCCCTCTGAGCTTTGGTTAGGTCATACTTCAAATATATATTGGAATATTCCGTGATATTTTGTAAGCATGTCCTGGCTCGACTCATGACTTCATACTTTTCCTGATCTTACCTCATTGTAACTAGAATCGGTCGGAATTCTCCCTGGCTTCCAATTCTTACTTCCTTCAGCTCGAATTTCTTCTCTGGTTTCACGGATGAGCATCTCCTCAGAATGTCTTCAACAAGTTTTAAATCTTCTTCAGTCTTCTTGTTGTCCCTCACTCCCATGATAAGAAAGTTCTGCCTTTTCTCCTTAATGTGTTCTTGCTCCCTCAGCTCCTCCTTTACTGTTTTTGACAAATTATTTTCATAGTTGCATTTCATTTCCTCAAGAACTTTTCTCACCTGGGTCATATGTTTTGTTACGTCACACCGCAGTTGCTGCTGGTCATTCTCAACGTTTTCAACTCTTCCAATCAGAGCTGATGTTGTTTCTTGCAGTTTCTCTAAAATGTTTTTATTTCCCTCAGTTATGCTTTTGTTCAGCTTGAGAAACACGTCCTTTAGTTCCAAGTTTACAGGCTCATTTGTCTTCGCTTCCATTGTTCTTCCTAGATATATATACACACTTTGTGCCAGTATCTTTTGACTTATGATGAGAAAAATTGGTTTTGGCGCCTCCAGCACCACGTATACTTATAGATTTATTGGACTTACTTTTATTTGTCCAGTATCTCTTCAAATCTTCGACAAATAGTTAATTATTTGGTGTTAATCTTAAGTCCGGTACTTTGGTCTTATGTTGATTTTGTCACTTTTCAAATCTAATAACTTTCATACCTGAAATTTCGAGAAATAACTGGAGTTGAATTTCACAAGCTGTTCATGTGGCGGTGTTGCCGCTGTTATGCATGGAATGGGCGGAACCGTCAGGAATAATTAAAGTTATAATAAATCAGTTTGCAGCAATAACGAATCTCATCATTTATTGAGAGCTTATTTCTCTTACCAAGTTATACTTGAACTTGAACGCAGCTCTGGTAAACAGTTTCTTTGGTCATTTGAAATTTCTCCCTCCTCCGAAATTAGTTTTGCGCTTATTATAATATTTATTACTATAATATTAACTTATTTAATTTGAATATTTTTTTATGTCAATTCACTCAATACCGTTCAGAGTGTTCGTTAGAGACTGTTCGTTAGTAGTTAGGAATTAGGGGAAATCGTTAGTCGTTAGTCGTTAGATTCGTGTCGTTAGGAATACCTGAAATTGCAAGTTCGGGTTCAAGTATTTTGATTCCGGAGTACCGAACTTGTACTTTAAATTGAGCTCAGGTATATTTTTTAAACCTGAACTTGATCGTAACCCGACCTGTAATCTATTTTGACTATTGACCCGAATCTCAGGTACGTTTTTTTGTAGCTGACCCGACATTGACCCGAACCCGACCCGACGGGTATTTATAGGTACTATCGGTTACCTGCAAGCAGCTCTGAGTACTACTCACCATTAAGTACATTTAAGCTCTTACAGAAGTGCTGTCCGAGGTACAACGGTACAATGACCCGCCATCAAAGCTTTTATGGACGTCGTAACAATGATAATCGAAATATAGCGGGAGGATATAATAATGAAGGAATTCACATTCTAAAAATAACTCGACTTTAACCATCAATTTTCTGACCCCTGGTCAGTGAAATGCATTTTAGAAAATTTCTTGGGGAATTAGTTACTTTTCCCTCCTTCATGTGGTCTACAGGGGCTGGAGGCAAGTGATGATGGTCAACGTGTACATTCAAATTACACAAAATAAATACTGCAAAAAAAATAAATAAATGGGATTTAAATTGAAAATTGCAGGTTCAGTATTGATTCGTTGAAGTCTGGTGTCAATTTGATTATTTCATGAACTAATTTTAGCCTAAAATATGCACAGCTTCGATCTATTTTCAAAATTATATATTAGCTTTAATGCGAATTTCAAAATTGTAAATATTTGCTGTTGAAATTTGTGTTTTTTTTTAACTCTAATGCATTTGTGATAAATGCTAAAATTGACTCGAAATTGGTCAACTGAGAATTTTTTTAAAAATCTAATTGTAAAATCGTTTTGTTAGAATTTCAAGTCCTCTTGCACATCTTTGCTCCTACAGCGGAATTTCCACAAACTGCCTTTTTACTTTTTACGCACTGTCCTCAACATTCGGAACGTATGTACAGAACTTGAAAATCTGACTTCTTGACGACAATAAAATTTCCAACAAAGAGTGTCAGAAGATTTTTGATGCACACTTTTAAATTTGAGTACACAGTTCATAAGTGTTTTAAGTCCTTTTCGAAAAACAACCCTGACATGTGCTTAACTTTCTTAAACCCTGGAGTGAGATGCAACAATTTTCAAAAATCTGGAAACAGATTTGCTAAATTCTGGGAGAGCCGGGTATTTCTCACTACACTTTTCTACATGGCTGGATGGGCAAAACCGATGTTGACACCCTGTACAACGGGTTCCTCAATTCGTATTAAAAATTATGGGGGTAATTTTTTGAAAATATGTTACAATAGGATGAAGATTGCCAATTAATTAAAGTTGAAATAAATGAGTAATTTTAACGTCACTTAAAATACTATTTCGGATACAGGAGAAAAATCATGTACTGGTGAACCCTTAATTGAGAAATGATTTTAATTATTTAGGGGTAAAGGCGTGGCCCGCGGGTAAAAGCTCGGGTTGGGCCTCGGCCCGACCTGTGCGGGTTAAGGGTGGGTTCGGGCTTAATATTTTGTTGTTTTGCAAGTTGCGTTTCGGGCTGGGTTGTTATCGTATTTCAGTAGGGCGGGTCGGGTCGTACTTTATGCACATTGTGCGGGTTGCGGCGGGTTCGGGCTGGGTCTAAATATTTCCGTGGCCCGCAAGCAACCAGCAAACCGTTTAAATTTCAATCAACGATGTTTAGGATTTTTCCATTAGAATTATTACTTCCATTTGTACTTGCTCACATGAATGTGTATTTGTTAGTGTGGGTTGTTTCTTTTCCTGTTTTATCGTTTTCTCGCTAATCATGGTGTGACTTGTCAACTTAAAAATGTGTTTTAATTAATTTTACTAATTGAATTATTATCGTATTATTCATATGTCTTACATTTGGTGTCTTAAGTCTAACTTTACGAATTTGCTGAACCTTGATTTACTCAACTTTCCCCCTGTAGCGTATTTGCCCCCCTTATCCCCTCGTATTGTTACAAGTTGTACTACAAATTATAAAACTCGATGTTCTTCGATCTTCCAGATGAACTGTCAGTAATAATTTTAAATGAACTAAAATGCTATAAAACACTTGCGGGCCCGCAAGCTTCCGTTTATAAATAATAAAAACTAGTTCCGCATTAGCCATACACACCCTGAGGTTGGCCATCTGTGATGTTATTTCTTTTTGACAGAAAAGATGATACTTTGGTAAGAACAAATCAGTGAATTTGATTTCACCTCCCAAATTCACAATAGATTTTCAAGATTTTGGAAGACTAATGGTCATGAATTTGATTTTTATTCAACAACCACATTGAAAGGTAATTTGTTGTGAGGGGAAGTACTAGTTCTCATAAAATTGCTTGTTTATAGAAAATCCTGAAGTCTGGCCGACAAATTAACGTTTTTGAATATCCCGCTAAAATTTCGACTTGAATTTCGAGTTCGAAATTGCCGTTGACACCATATAAATTTTATATGACATACATTACATCATTTATATTTTAATTAAGACAATTTGACTTGGGGAGAGACAAGTCTCAAATTATTCCGTCTTGTTTAGCAATTAAATATGTTATCAATGAAATACATATGTGCCTTAGGGAGGAATTGCAGTGCTGAGTACAAGTAATATTTGAATTTTCAGGTCAAGTTCAAGTAATGCTTGAATTTTCAAGTCCAGTTGTAGAAATGCTTGAATTTTCAGGTCAAGTTCAAGTAATATTTGAATTTTCAAGTCAAGTTCAAGTATCGCCTGAATTTTCAAGCCAAGTTCAAGTTATGATTGAATTTTCATGTCAAGTTCAAGTAATGCCTGAATTTTCATGTCAAGTTCAAGTAATGCCTGAATTTTCAAGCCAAGTTCAAGTTATGATTGAATTTTCATGTCAAGTTCAAGTAATGATTGAATTTTCATTTCAAGTTCAAGTAATGCTTGAATTTTCATGTCAAGTTCAAGTAATGCCTGAATTTTCAAGCCAAGTTCAAGTAATGCTTGAATTTTCAAGTCAAGTTGTAGAAATGCCTGAAATTTCAAGCCAAGTTCAAGTAATGCTTGAATTTTCAAGTCAAGTTGTAGAAATGCTTGAATTTTCAGGTCAAGTTCAAGTAATATTTGAATTTTCAAGTCAAGTTCAAGTAATGCCTGAATTTTCAATTCAAGTTCAAGTAACGATTGAATTTTCAAGTCAAGTTAGAGAAATGCTTGAATTTTCAAGTCAAGATCAAGTAATGATTGTATTATCAAGTCAAGTTCAAGAAATGCTTTAATTTTCAAGTCAAGTTCAAGAAATGCTTGAATTTTCAATTCAAGTTCAAGTAACGATTGAATTTTCAATTCAAGTTCAAGTAACGATTGAATTTTCAATTCAAGTTCAAGAAATGCTTGAATCTTCAAGTCAAGTTCAAGAAATGCTTGAATCTTCAAGTCAAGTTAAAGTGATGATTGAATTTTCAAGTCAAGTTCAAGAAATGATGAAAGCTCAACAAATTACTGTGAACATGTTTTATTTCTTACGAAACTGAACTTGAATTATCAAGTTCAAGTCGCGTTTAAGTCTTGGTCAAGGCAAGTTTGAAACTGTAAATACTTGATCAAGTTCGGGTCTAAAATTTCCTTGATTACCTGAGCGTGACAAGTCAAGTAATTACAAGAACGCTGGTAATCAAAATCAGGTTGTGCTTTTGAAAATTACTTAAAGTTTCGTTGTCAAGTCAAGTTCATGGTCAAGTTTTAAAATTGCTTGACTCGATCGAAACACTCGGAGGAACCAAGTTGTTCCCGTTTTTTTAAAGCACTTGGAGCCTTCAAAATCAAAATTTTGGAATACCAGTGTGATTGAATTATATATATTTAAAATTACTTAATTATTCCATCGTCAGTCAATTAGTCCTGAGCGAGGGGTTAGAAGATTATAAATCAAAAAATCTTCTTTGGAAAAATATTTCATGTCAAAAACCTTGCCAAAGTTTGCAATTTCCCCCACAATTTCTCAGTGAAAATGCTAAAAAACCTAAATAAAAACCGAAATCTGGTCTTCGGAACAAAATAAAAATATTGTCCTACAACTGCAACTTAAGAGATATTTACGATACATATACTTCGCCGCCACTTGAAATATAATTTCGCAGCGGAATAAATATTACAAACTAGATTGCTCAAACTTGGTATTTTATGGTCAAGTAAAAACTTGCAGGACCACGTTCATGGCCACAAGTACTTTCTGCCAGAACTTGAACTTGGTTTAGTACGCTCGTTCAGTACATTTTTCTAATCTGAACATGAACTTGACTTGACCATGAACCTGAACATGAATCTTCAAGTAGTTTAAAAATTAAGGAATAAAATGTATTATGTCACATTAAATCGACAGTTTTATGATTTTATTATTAGCAAATTAGAAAATACAAACAAAAAAGAATCAGCCAACCACAAGCTCAAAAACTAGTTGTGCAATACGACTACGTGCCCAATAACTACCTAGTACTATCCGAATTGTTTCTCCCACCATTTCGAAAGTAGGTGTTATAATTTAGTTTTACTTCTAAATAATTAATTAATTTTTTCTACGGGTAAATATTTTTACTTTGGTATTAAAGTAATACGACACTATCGCATGTACCAACCACGAAGCTGCTGGCTGACATTCCTTGTATGATCTGTGTCAGGGCTTACAAAGAAAACGTAGCAGAAGTTTTAAAAAACGTTTTGCAATTTGTATAATTTCCGTGCAAATCGTGGGGAAAGTACGTGAGCTTGAACTTGAAAAAAGCCAGTTCGTGGTCAAGTATTTGGCAAATGAATCTTGAACACGAACATGACTTGACGTTCAAGTCCAAATACTTTACTTGAACATAAACATGACTTGAAGTAAAATGTTTTGTTCGGGTTCCACCTTTTCTTGCCATGACCCGATAACTTCAAGTACTTGCGTAAGTACCATGCCATCTCTGTTCTAAAGAGAACTTGACTTTAAAAGTAATTTCTCCTGGCCCCTGTGTCCTAGCATCTTTACCCCGGTCAGGGAAGTGCAATTGAGAGAATCTGAAATAAAATTTGTTTTAAACTGGGGAAATCCAGATTTTTTCAATCCCTTATGTGGGATAGAGAGGTAGAGTTGCATTTAAATTTAAAATTGTCGGTTTACAATTCGTTAATTTAAATCTAGTCTCTGGTCATTTTGATAATTTTATAAACGATTTTAGTCAGAGATCCGCACAGCTTTAATCGTTTTCAAAAATTGAATTAATTTCAATGCAAATTTTATGAATTGCAAGTAATTGTGGGCGAAATTTTGCATTTCTTCCCAACTTCAATGCATTTATGACAAATTTTAGAAGTAATGATTTAAATTCATTCAACCCTTCCTAACATGAGCTAAAGGGGCAAAGCCATTATTGACAACCTGTACTTTCGCTTCCTCAATTCGTACTAGATGTTATGGCGGTTAAAACAATTTACATAAATATGAAACGGAAAGACGAACATTGTCAGTACTGTAAGTCAAAGTTGAAATAAATGATTGATTTACACGCCATTTAAAATAATATTTCACATGAGGCAGAATATGTTTTCCAGTTGGTGTGTTAAGAGGTAAAATATGCGTCAATCATTCAGGGGTAAAGGACTGTTACTATGTGTATTCAGACTAATAAAATCAAGTAAATGATCGTCATCTCCATTGAAGAACGTCTGTTTACCATTTAAAATATGGCTTAAAAGTTGTTAGGGGCGTTTAAAAATCAATTAAATCAATCATTTAGTTCAATTTACTGACTTTGAAAGGAATTACGTTTGTAAAACTATTTTACGTTACTTTATTTATTTTCAAACAAGAGTTTGGTAAATGGTCTTTTAGTTTAATCAAACTTGAATAGACGGTAAAACATTTCTGTCGTAATTTGGAATTTCTCACCCCTCCAAAATTCATTTTCTGCTTCAAAAGCACGCATTCACTGTTTATTGGATTCTTATGACTCTTATCATCGAATTTGTTTAAAAAACATTAACTTCAGGTTCAAAACTTCAAATAAAATTACTGGTTAGTTTTCAAAATTTGGAAATAATTTAAAATCTATTCAAAATTGACAGATAAGGACAAGCGAGTGTGAAATGGAAATAAATGAAAAGTGTATTTTGAGTATGTAGTATTTTCTTTAAGATAATTATATGTAGCACCAACAGCACTTGGGCTGCAATGGCTGCATCTAAATGATTCAGACAACTAAAATAAATGATTTATAAATCCGTTTTTGACTTCAATTTAATTTTTTACATATATTTCTCAAATAATCTTTGGAGACACATCTTACCGGATCCGAGAGTGTGTTGGTTCACATCACAGATGCAGCGCAACTACTAATGTTTCAAAATTTTGAAAAATGTGAAAATCTCACCCCTCATTACACGAGCGACATAAAAGCTCTTTTTTTGAACACTAGTTGACATGAGTTTCTAATATTTTTATTCATTCAACTACTACATTCAATGAACATTTGTCCTGAACTAGTGGGAAAATTCTCAGATCATTCCTTCTAGGCGAAAAAAAACCTTGAGAACATATTGACATGATTTGTAAAGCAGTTAAATAAATGTTCAGTGAAATAACATCCATCGAGATGTGCCTTGGGAGATCTAAGTTATTTTAAGTGTTTTTTACAAAGTACTTTCTTAAAACCTGCCTTAAAGCACAGGTTATAAAAAATAATTTTGTCGACATGAATTGAACGTTTTTATAAATACATAAAACCTCCAGCGTAATACGAGCTCACATCCGAGGTTGAAAGAAATTTAATTTTCAATTGCGATTACATATGAGGATATTTTTAAAAGTTACACAGTAGAAGACTGTATTTAAAAGTGGAGCTTTGACGCTACTTCATATATATGTCTAGGAGATGGCAGTGAAGTGTGACAAGATTCTTAGAATTAGTGGTACTTTATCAAAATTTAAAAACAGGACTCATACTCTCGTTTAAAACTAGTTAGATTTAGATTTGATCATTTTATCGTTATTTTGAATTTGTTTCCGTGGCTTTCAGAACAAATAGCTTCCAAGCGCAGGTTCTGCAAATGCACTCAGAAAATTGCGGCTGTCACGCCCAAAATTGCGATTTTAAAATGTTTTCAGGATATCCAATGTAATTCAAGAAATTGTAATCTTAGAACGATGATAGCAGACCCAAAAGTGTATCAATCAAATTTGCTAAATCTTGGACAAAATATCTTGCTCCGATTCTGTCCTCAAATAACAAAATATTGATTGGCATTTAAAGAAGCAAATTTTAAATTCTGCTTCTATTAAGATACCGCTCTTAAATGGACCTTTTTCGTAGAGACGGACATCCCGTATTATATATGCTTAAAACTGCAACTGTTTCCATTTAATTCGTGCCATGAAAAGCACATTAGCTTTTTAACACTCTATTCAGACACCGTGGAATAAATTATCTGGTGACGTAGTTACTGAAAACAATTTTAGAAAAAAGCCAAAGCACTTGCTTAAAATGTTTTTGTAGCGTTTTAAAAAACCAATGCAAAATCTGAGCATTTAAAAGGAGACTAGTAAAAGCCCTGTGCTTCACAGGGGCAATTACTTGAGAATTGTGATAGTAAACAAAACAGTAAATGGCTATAGATCCCGTATCAAGGCATGTCGAGAAGGCTTAATGATAATTGCTCGCTTCGCCGGGCAAAGTAATCTCATATAAGACATGTGAACTATTAATTGTAAGACTAACAATTCGTTTCATATAGCTAGTTGACATTACATCATCAAAAAATTATGGTACAACACCCCGGCTCACCAATGTTCTCTCCCAAACTCAATATTTGGCTAAATACGTGGAAGACTACCCAGTTAGGTAAATAATCCAGAGGCGTTGAAATTAATCAAATATATTCCAGAAATTTTTGATGTCATAATTCTCCCCTTTTACAATATTTTTTTGGTTGGGTTTGGGACACATTAAAATATTTGTAATGACGCTTCGATTTAAAATTTAGTGCTAACTAAATCCATAGATAGAAAAAATTCTGTTAAATTAAACTCCAAATTAATTTTTCTTGCCGAATGTACATATATCCATAAATTGAGACTGGAATAATAACCAATCTAATCCTTACTTTGAATGTGACGTACGACCCATTCACTGCCTGTGTTAGCAAAAAATTGGGTAAATAAACCAGGGGGGTTAATTTTAAGGGAATATATTCCAAAAAATTTTGTTGCATTTTACCTTTCTACTCTAATGTTTTGTATGTGTCTAGAAAACATTCCTGCCTCTGTGGGAGCTTGTTTTCTTCACTGTAGAGCAAATGTTCAGATTGTAGGAATTTTTGTTGAGATGTTTTTGAATATCCCCCCAAAATTTAAGGCGAATGATGATGGTCTATCTGCACATTCGAATAAAATAAAATAATTTCAGCATACAAAAATTAAGAAATGTCATTTAAATTGTAAATTGTCGGTTTAGTAATGATTAATAATTAAAGTCTAGTGACTGTTCCCTTCTAATATTTTATAAAGTATTTTAGCCTGAGATCTGCGCCGCTTTAATATTAATTTAACAACAACTCTACAATAATTTAAAAACTAGATTAGCTTTCTTCAATGCAAATTTTCTGAATTGCAAATACTTGTTGTAGAAATTTGGAAATTCTCTCCAACTGAAATGCATTTTTGCTCTCTTCCCAAACAACCCTGGAATTTGGCTTTACTTCCTTATGCTCTGGACCCATAATCTTTGATCTAGTGGGATGAAATACATTTTTCAAAAATCTGGAAACATATATGATAAATTGTGAGGGACCTGGATATTTCCCACCGCCCTTCTGAGCACGGCCTGAATGGGAAAGCCATTATTGATATCCAGTACAAATAGTTCCTGAATTTGTATTAGAATTTGTGGATTTAAAATAACTTACAAAAATATGAGACAGAAGGACAAAAATTGTCATTAATTAGAAGTTGAAATAAATGATTAATTTACTCGCCAGTTGTAGTAATATTTGCGATACAGCAATCGATGAAGATGGAAGTAACTGGTCTACGCCACATTTATTTAACGATTAATATGATTCTATGGATTGCGAATAAAGTACGATCCATGGACAAGGATGCATGTATGGGAATGAGAATAAATAAGTCACGAGCTGTATGAATTTATGGCAGAGATGTTGATAAAGGACATTTTACTTTTTTCAGACTGACTTGTCTCTCTATTCTCTTTGCTCGTAGTATTCTCTTACATCTTTACAACTGTTGTGTACACTCATGACCTTGGATTGAATATTAGATAAGTAATACAAGTTATATTACCCCCTCCAATAGAACGATCGCCACCCGAGCTCTGGATTAAATATTATAGAGTATAGCAAAGGTGGGCACATATCCTATATTTATGCATAAAAATACGCAGTTTTTGATGTATGCTTGCATATTTTTCGAATTTTTGTATGCAATGTATGTATGCTGCAAGTTTCTACTAAAAAAATGTATGATATATTTATGCTGTGAATACGGTATGTAGGAGTATGTATGCATAAAAGGCCGGTAGATTTAGGTATGTATGTAGTATGTACCATGTATGTTCAGCGAGCTCCATCTGTATTTTATTGGCACGGTCTGTGTCTATTGGTGTATTCGCATTTGTTATTTTATGCCGCAATACAAACGATTTCTAGACGTTTTGACTGAAACCTACGACACTAGAAATTAATAATTTTAAACTTCACTATAATACATTTTATTTAGTTTTTATAAAGGTTCATAACGTTCAACATACACTTTTATAGGCACGTGTACATAAATTTATGCATAAATTTATGCATAAATTTATGCACAAATTTATTTATGTGCAGCATATATGTATGAATAAATTTCTGGAACAATTTATGTATGCAAAATATATGCTCTTCGTAAACTATAAAATGTATGTATGATGTAGGATAGGTAATGTTTTTGCCCAGCTTTGGAGTATAGTAATAAAAAACAAAGTTCAGTTACTTAAACATAAGTAAGTTTTAAGGTGTCTGCACACCATCTCTCGGCACAGTGCCTAACTACAAACCAAATGTGAACTGCGGCAAGGAGAACTACATGCAAGGTACGTTTGGAAAAATTAACAATATAAAAAATTTAGACCAATTTACTAATTAAGAATGAAGTGCTTTTTTAAAATAATTATGTTACTTTAATTATTGTTTCTAATTGTATTGTCAAACCAGAACTTGGAAACTTGACTTTTGTCTCGAACAAACTTTGAACTTCAAAATAGATGAACAATTGAACCTAAACTAGCTAAACTTGTATTATAAAAGTACCGATATACTTAGATAGATACTTACCAGTGTGTACGTCTAAGCTTCAACATCTTACTGTTTTACAAATCTTACCCAAAATAAATTCAAATAATAATAGAATAACCACGTAAAGACAAATCTTGTCTTTTTAAATTGTCTACAAATTTTTTCATTGCTCTGTCTCCAAATTTGAGATCACATGGTCAAAATACGACAAGAAATGTCGGACGTTTTCATTTTGTAATCACATCATCAGAAGGGATTTTGAAACGTTTTGTCTCATCCTTGTAGGTCATCTTTCCTTATATTCAAAACACACCGTCTAGTTTAATTAATTTAATAGCATTTTTAAATGAGCCAAAATTTTGAGTCCATTTAATTGTCTATGTGCGTACATTCCGTCAACGAAAATTTTTTATTTTCCACTTGTCTTCCAAAAAACATCCTCCCTTGGTGGTTTTAGTTGTATCCACAAATTATTTATATCATTAAAGCACAAATTTGCTTTAAAGGAGCAATTTTAAAATTGTGCGGCGCGGAAATCTGTTGGGCTCCTATGCAAATTCGAGATAATGCTCTGAAATGTACTGTTGTAGTAGAAACGGTCATCCCACATTAATATTTTAAAAATCGTTACCACTTCGGTTCGTTTCGTAGGATAAAATCTTTCCAACTTTAGCAGTCTTTTCTGCCGAAACGAAGAGTGAATTATCTGTTGGGGAAATTACTAGTAACATTTTTGCGGAAATTTAAAGCACTGCTATAAAATAAATTTGTAGCATTTTAAAATTTAAATTTAAAAACTGAATTGAAAACATTTCTGCTTTTGATTCAAGTTTTACGGCATTTTTCAAAAACATGCAAAAATTTGGTCTCTCTAGAACATACGCATTGCTCCGAAAGATAAGCATATCTAGAAGCTTAATTACTAGTACCTTCGATGTACACATTTTGAATTATTTGGCGATTTTGGTTCGGTAAATATTATTCTCGTATTTATTTTTATTTATCATGCCAAAATGCTTTGACTACGAAATTCAAGTTTCAGTCACGTTTTCATTTCGGATTGTACAGGAATTAAATTGCTTTTGAACAAACCCATTAAGATTGGGATAGGATATCCTATTCAAATTTTTTTCCAGTTTTTCGCAATAGTACCAAAAATCACGCGCTTAAAGTAAAAAAATGTTTTTATCGTAGAGCCAACGTCCAAATTGTGGGAATTTATTTCGTTTATGTTTTTGAATATCCCACCAATATTTATCTACAGGATGACTGTTTTTGTCTTGCAATAATTATTAGATTTCTTGAAAACGAGGTCTTAACTCACCACACCTACGGTCTCAAATATTTTGTCAATTGTGGATGACGAACGATCATAGAGGACTCATAAGAGTACCAATCAAATTTGTTAGGATTTTTTCTCGACTAAAAGTTGCAATTTGGTAAAAACAAATCTGTGACCTTACCGCTCCAAAATTCCCACTAGGATTTCGAGATTTTGATTACCTGCGACAATGACTTGGATTTATAAAATTTATTCAACAACTTCAGTGAAAAATAAGTTGTTCCGTGGGGGAAGTACAAAAACTCACAGGATTCCTTCCTGATGAAAAAAACTGTCAAAATGTATACAAAATTTGAGCAAAATTAATGAATTTGCATATTCTTTCGAAAATTTGACCTTTTACGTAGAAACGTGCATTAAGTATTTGATGCATTATGAACACTTCCTTTCGTTTTGTCTGACGAATACCATGCTATATGACTTCTGCTACCAATGCTTGTGCATACCACCGAGTAATTTATCTGTTGGCGTAATTGTTAAAAACATTTATAGGGAAATTTAGTGGAAGCACTGGCATAGAAAATATTTTTGTAGCAATTTAAAAACAAATAGGTTCAAAATCGGAACATTTTAAATGAGCTGAATTTTCTCGTTTACAGACAGAACGTTCAATTTTAGTAACTAATATATATTATAAACATATATATGTTATAACTAATATACTTTATATTTAGCACATTTAACTGTTCTATGGATTTGTGACCCAGTGACCTGAAATCTACACCCAGATCAGTGAAATAAATTTGAGAAAATCTGGAATTAAATTTCGTACACACTTTCCGTAGCAAATATTTTTCACTCCTTTATGCTGCTTTGGGGGGAAATGATGCTGGTCACCCTGCACGTTCAAATTAAACAAAATACATGCAGCATAAAAAGAAATTGATAAATGACATTTATATGGGAAATTCTTGAGTTCCAAGCCACTTTTAATATTTTTCATTCTCACGTGCACCCAAGGGTCAAGTTTCAACAACTGAAGGAAAATAAGGATTTCAATTAATAGATCCTTCAGAATACTAAGAAACATGTGAATAACATTTACAATAAATAGAAATTCGGACATTCAAGTTTAATTAGATATTCTGGTGAACTAGGGAAGCTCATGGGAACAGGACCAACCCGGGTATTTGGGTACAGGAACTGGAACAGGTCCAAAATGGGTACAGTTTAAAAGTTCCCAATTGTAACAGGAACAATACAGGTACTTTTATTTTGTACCCAGAAACCCGTGACTATAGCTCCTTATTGAGTGATTACCTTGCGGAACCGTACTCGAACTCGTACTCGAAATCGAAGCATCGAGTACGGACTCCAATCCAAGGTACTCGTACTCGCGACATATACGAGTACTCAGGAAAATACTTGAAATAAGCGACCGAGTTCCAGTTCAGAACCCGAACTTGTTTCATACTCGCGAGTACGGAACTGTAAATACCGAAATCCCGTACTCGTACTCGTGCCGTGACTCGAGTCTTCATACTCGAGTATTTAATAATAACAAGACCACAACTGAACAGTGATTTTTTTAGATTCATTTAATTTCTCACAAATAATTCCCCCAAAATTTTAAATTGAACATGCAGTTGGTAAAGTGTCTCTGTAAATTTAATTACCATCCAAGGAATCAAGACATCCCAACATTCTCTTGGACACCAAGCTGGCCTTTTCCTTTAAAAATTCCTCTCGTGACTTAAATTTCAACCATGCTCTTAGACAGAGACTCATTTTTACAGTTTCTCCAGCCATGGACATTCTCTTAGGATCCAATAAGTCAGTTCCCATCGTAAACATTGATTCTGCTGGTACTCCAGTTGCAGAGACCCCTAAGAAATCTCGAGCCATGCGCGATAAATTTGGATACTTGCTTTGGTTATCCTGTTTACATACATATTAATACATTATATTAATGCTACTATAATGTACAGATTTAACGACAAAATCCAGTTACTACCTTCCACCACCCTAGCATTCCGTTGACAAGTGATGAAGATTTAACAATCCCTTCAGATAAATAAATTTCCATCTCATCACGATTGTCAGGACGGGCCCGCTTTAATTGTCGTTCAAAAATATCTTCAGCATCTTCATCACAGTTAGCAAGACCAACTGGTTTATAGTGCTTTTTCCAATAATCAATCACCGTCCTGCAAATAATATTAGAGTAATAATTACGTACTAAGTAATTCATACCGATGGAGCATTGACAAATTAACGAGTTGCATATATTTCATTGAAACTTTCGAAATAATTTACTGTTTGTATCCCTTAATCACGTCAGGTTTGAAGTTTACTTCCTTGAACCATTTCAGTTTGCAGCGAGGGTCTAAAACTACCAAATAAAAATAGTGATATGCAACTATGCGTATTTTTGTGGAATTTTAATTTCATTACTTTACCTTGTCCAACTATTTACACTAAGCCATCAGAGGAAGGATAATATTTATCCATTTTTATGTACGCCAGCTTTGCTGCTTCAACAATAGGAAGTTGGGCACGGGAATTCGACTAAAATTTAATTCACTATTAGTGTGCTGTAATAATTATTGAATGTAGTAAAATTATAATTCTGGAATTTTATAAGTATTAATTGTCTATTGTTTTACCTTGTAAGCTTCAACATGGCGAAAAAGCTGGATGTAAACTAATCCAGTCAATGACATAGTTGGAACCAGCTGAACTGATATGGTTTTTGTCATATCGTCAAAGGGCTAAAATGATTTTACGAAAGCTATTACATTACAAAACGCATAGGCAATAAAATAACTAATTTAATATAGAAATAATTAAATGCTTTTAATATTCTTGCCTTTAGAAACATGACCATTTCATTTACACATTCCCATTCTTCAGCTGATAAAGCAAACTTTCTAAGGCTATTTTCGGCTTGAATGGTTCCTTCCAAGGCCTAAAAGTTTAGATAACAAGTATTTGTTACATTACATCTGTACATTATAAATACAATTATAATTGCATTTAAAAAATTTAATGACCTTTTGCAAATACAGGCAGCGATTAAGCATTAGGTAAGTGGAATTCCATCTCACTGGCATGTCAATCATTAATTGTCGAAAAAAAATATTATTTTGCTCACAATAATATTTCAGTGACTCCTCCAGCTGCTCAGATTTTCTAATCCTCTTGACAACTCTCTTTATCTATTTTAATACTGCTTATTAGTATATAGCATGCGACAATTATTTAAAAATAATTATATCAAATAAATCTTACAAATTGAATCGTCTTACTTTTAAGTAAATAGATAGTGAGGTATTCTTTTTGTTGCCCTGGAGATCCTTTTCGTCGTCGCTTTCGTCGTCAGAATAATTGTCATTATCAATATCATCATCATCCTTATCCTGGGAAGTTCCACTTATAGGTGTTTTGGTAACTACCTTTAAAACGCTAAGTGAAGCTTGGCACGCTAAGTTTATAATGTGAGCTAGGCATCGAACCCGCCTGTCAGATTCGCGAAAATCAATTCCCTGAAAAATTTACAATTACAGTTGCAAAAAAATGATTTTTTCATTAGTTTCAAAACGCTTAATAAAAAATATTACTTCGTTCTGGAAATGACGCTCTAAAGCTTTGAACATGGTATCCATGTTACTGGCGTTATCGGTAGTAATTGCCAAAATTTTGTCCGTAATGTTGTAAGATTTAGCAACATTAATCAACGACAAAGCCAAATCCTCTCCAGCATGGCGTCCTTTGAGTATGTCAAAATCAAGCGCAACTTGATTAAAATCATAATTTTCGTCGACCCAAGAGGCTAATATGCCATGAAATGATTTTCGGTTCGAAGAACTCCAGCAATCGGCGACTAGCGATACTTTTGATTTGACAGCCTGGTACAAAAAATAATTACGTCAGTTTAATTCTATGATACTTAAAGAACTTGAAAAATTAACCTTTAATTGTTCTGAAAGTTTCAGCTTTTCAGCTTGATACATAGCGATCATCCCTTTCTTAATGGTGTCTCCATTTGGAATTTTTGGCTTTACTGTTCTTCCATAGCACATCATTTCCATGTAGGACTCAGTTTCAGTGATTATAAAAGGCTGGTTGGTAGAAACAACGAACTTTACAATAAGCCGCTGAAGTTCGTCTTGTCTAAATTCCTGAAAAACCAGTTGCCATGTTTAAATATTTAAAAGATTATTTATAAGTCGTATGAGTTTTAATTAAAGCAATTAATTAGTAATTACCTGTCGCTGCTTATCGAACGCTTTTGCTAAAGCACCCTTATGGCTTGTACTAGTTGCCTTTTCAGACGATTCGTACTTGGCTAAATGAAACGTACGCAAATGCTTGAGACGATTACTTGTGCTTCCCTGCTTTTCCGGTTTTAGCAAAATTCTGCATTTTTATTAAGTACAAATAATCCAAATAAATTCCATAAATAAATAGCCTGCATAGATCTAAACAATTATGTAGTACGATTCCAATAATTTCATCAGTAACTTATATTAAAATCAAAATACTGAATCTTACTTGCAGTGGTTGCATTTAAAATGTAGTCCCTGTTGGGTGAAATGGCTGTGCACTTTTGATTGTTTGGTTCGGACCTTCTTATTTTCTTCCGATGAGGGGACAGAATCTTCTGTTGCATCATCTTCGTCTATCAATTCAACGACGCCTGTCGAAGAGTTTGTGTTAATATGTCCAGCCATTAGAATTAACTAATTGTTTTAACTTTAATAGTAATGTACTAAATGGAGAGAGATTATACTTTGAAACCTGAGAGAGTCGTGACTGATGGATACAACGATTTTTTGTGATAATTTCATATTAGCGCCTTCGTCTCTTTACTGGAAATTCAAACGTTTGCAACATTTGTGTGCACGTGTACGCGTACTCGTATATTGAGCATGTGGTACTCGAACTCGAACTCGATAACCCTTATGAGTATTTTTATTGGACTCGTACTCGTTTGATACTCGTACTCGTAAGTATGTGAAAAATCGTTACCCGTACTCGAAACCCATTTCAAGTATCGAGTATTCACAAAAATTTGACCGTACTCGACTCGAACTCGTACTCGTACTCGATACTCGCCGGTATACTCGAACTCGATAAGGAGCTATACCCGTGACCACAGTCACAAACAGGTACAGGAACAGAAGTCGCTCCTGTTTGTTTGTTCCCAATAAGAACAGGTCCACACTGTTGAATGACCCATATTTAAACGTGTGGACCCGGGTACTTTGACGTTTTTAAACTTTAATCATTTCCAAAGCACCAATGAACTCTCGAAATGAAATTTGAACATTCCAGTGCAATTACTGCAGGAAGGTTTTATTGTAATATAAAAGTAGTAGTAAAAATTATTTATTTATTTCCACTGGAAACATTCGGAAGCATTTACGAAGATAAACTTATCAGCAAAAAAGCTTAAAAGTAAAGTTGCTTTTCCGCCCTTAAAAGTAATAAACAAGTTACGGTACAATAATTATTTTATAGTACAAAAATATGCAGGAACAATGAAATTATTTATTGAAAAAGCAAAAAAATAGTAAAAAAAACGTTTAGCTTAAATTCATATGTTTAAACTAGTGGTCGGACCAGTTCAGTTTGGTTCGCAAAATTCAGTTTAGTTCGGTTCACAAAGTGGTCTGAATCGAAAATCAAAAATTCAGTTCAGTTAGCTATTCTTCGGTTCAGTTCAGTCCAGTTTCCTCTATGAACTGAACTGAACTGATTACAAAACAGTTAACGCGCCAGGTTAAAACTATAACGCAAATAGTTTCCGTTTTGGTAAGTACAATATATATAATATATGTTTGTACATATATATATGATATGTTCTTATATATGTATAATTATATAGCACGGCAAATACAACCGTCAGAAATGAGAAGTGCGTCATGACAGAAACAGGCCTTATTGTGCATGCGTAAAAATCAGTTCAAACGATTCAGTTCAGTTCAGCTTTACGCTAAAACCGAACCATTCAGTTTGGTTTGTGTATCGAACTGAACCAAAATTTGTATGAACCAAACTGAACTGAACTGAACTGAAATTTTCAGTTTTGAACTGAACTGGTCCGAGCACTAGTTTAAACTAAAGTACCCGGGGACGCACCCGGGTACTTTAGTAACTTTTGGGAATGGGTACACGTTTTGGGTACTTTTCAGGAACGGGTACAATTTCAGGAACAGGTACAAGATTTTAGATGTGTGAACAGTTACAGGAACGGAAAATTTGTACCTACAAAAGTTTAGCATAGGTACAGGAACATCAATTTTGTACCTGTATTTATGGGTTCGTGTTCAGGAACAGGAACAGGAACCAAGTTTTTGTACCTTTGCGCTTCCCTATGGTGAACGCATTCTAATTTAAAAACCATTCAGAATTCAACAAGTGTCAAATAAAGTAAAACCGACGAGAAATGAATAAGTGAAGGATTTGGTTTTCTAGTTATGACTCTCAGGCTGTCTTCCTCATTTTTCGTGCTACTTAAATATAATCCAGCCAGGTGACAGTGCTTTGAACGGTATAAAATAATTTCACAAATATTCGTGGATGGACACAACCCATACCCGGGTCATTAAAATTGTATAGCAAATGAGTATGCTCCACAAATGGGTGGTAAAATTGATGCACTCGTTGTTGCTTGCACTATAAAAATAAAACAATATTAAAATTGTGCCATTCATTTTTGTACATAAATTATAATAGCATTGACACCACAGAAGATATATTCAAGACAAACAAATTGTAAATTACATTGTAACTGCAACGTGGTAAGAAGAAAACGAGAAATTAGCAAACATGAATGGATGTTGCAAACATAAGTTGAATTGTAGTATCCATTGATTATCGTATAGAGTAATTTGATACAAATTTTATGAATTGTAAATAATTGTTCGAATTTGGTTCTTTAATGCAATTTTTGCAAGTTTAAAAAATAAATAAATTCAAGTTAATTCAAACGTGAATTTTATTTTAAAAGCCTATTTTTAAAACGACTCATTAGTTTTCAAGTCCTTTTACACATCTTTGCTCCTGCGGCTTAATTTCCCCAAACTGGGTCTCCACTTCTTGCGGACCGTGCCCAAAATCTAGAGCGTATGTACAGAACTGGAAAATCTCGTTTCTGAACGACAATGTAATCTCCTGCAAGCTGTTGTCAGAAGTTTTTTG
Source organism: Allacma fusca (assembly GCA_947179485.1). Taxonomy (NCBI): domain Eukaryota; kingdom Metazoa; phylum Arthropoda; class Collembola; order Symphypleona; family Sminthuridae; genus Allacma; species Allacma fusca. The sequence continues at coordinate 13,310 of CAMXBY010000031.1, read as the reverse complement.
AAACAAATTCTAAAATTTGACAATAATTCACAACGTTTTTCAAGAACTTTTCCAAAAACTTATAACTCTACTTACTTAAACGCCTGGAACCATAATTTTTGAGCTCTCGGGATGAAACAAATTTTCTAAAACTCAGGAAAAGAATTTGCCAAATCATGAGAGAACTTTGTTTTTCCCACTGCCATTCCTTACCAGGGTTCGGGCAGCAAATACGAACTTACGTGGGGCTCCGACCGCGTTCGGGCTGCACTAAAACAATGAAACCGGGTTAAGATCGGGCTTGGGCCTGCATTTATTTTTCACTTCGGGTTTTCGGGCGGGTCACAAATTACAAATGACCCGACAATTCTACTAGAATATGATTTAGGACAGATAGGTGGCATGAATATTTGACGTTGCGCAGAGTTCAAGCATTGCTTTCATGTATATTAATGCAAAGCTAAATAATGTTTACTGTATTTAATACGTACGCATGCTTAAACATTTTGAAACGATCCCTTAAGTTTGATAGTTTATCTTAAAAAAATTTCAGAGCTTTTTTTGGAGCTTTTTTCAGAGCAAGTTTTGCTCCGTGTGTGCACGTTTATTGGGATGGACAGCACGTGCAAATAAAATAGAATATGTAAATAAAGGTTTTAGAGCGGATTCAATTGTTAGTAAAAACCGGATTTTCATCGAGTTTTAAAACTTTAAATATCAGGTTTTTAGCGGGTTCGGGTTGTAAAATATTTTGGGGACCGGGTTTGTAACGGTTTCGGGTTTTACAAAATGTGAAGTGCATAAAACGGGCCAGGTTGAATATCGAATATTTAGCCCATTGGTGGGCGGGGTCGGGCTAATTGAGTATTTGTTCGGGTTTCTTCTGGATTCGGGCCTGAAGTCAGACCCGAATCCCACCTCTAATTTGAAACTTTAATGCATTCATGAGAATTCTCGTCCTCCATACACGCATGCAACGTTGGTGGCATCAATTGTTCAAATTCTTCGTGAATTTGTTGTTACATTTTTAATTATTTTTCTCAGTACTTATTTCCAACATGAACTTAAAGAGTTGGTGGAAAAATATTCAAGACAAAAGAATCAAGGAAAGCCGTGTCAATTATACAGTATTGAATGCATAATCTATTTGTTTTCAATTTTTTTGGAAGCAAAATTGGTTATGCATCTAACGTGGTAATTATATCGATACAGCGGAATTTAAAAATTTTCATATTGATTTGAATGTGATAAAATTAGAAACATGTCCAATATATAAGATATATCTCTTTTACGGTTTCTTGAAGTAAGGTTCGGATATCCGCGGATCGAATCGGATGCATCCGTAAATGTATCCGACGGACCGGACCGAAAATTTTATCCGATCCGAACATTCCGGATCGGATACGGATACTTATAAAATGGTATCCGACTCTATCGGATCGGATAGGATGCGTGTTTTTGAAATCCGGAATTTACCGGATCTGATAGGATCGGATACGGATGAGACCAGAATCCGATCTGTGAAGACCTTTAACTAGGCATGAGCAACTAGCTGCCAGGATTGACCCTAATTGACGTCACGAGATGAAGGGAGATGGTACAGCCCAGGCTATTGGTTAAATACGATGTTTAGAGGCTCGGGGATGTCTCAAACTTGTTCATCGGCATAATTACTAGGAACTTAAATTATTATTTTTAGACCGATCGGGTTACAGGATATCGGGCCTGGTTTTGGCCATTTAGAATTGCAACCCTAGAGTTCTTGTATTCCGATTTTTAACAACCTTTTTTGCTTAAAACTAAATCCCGAATCTAATTTTGGTATTAAATTTTTAATCCCGGTATCAGAGCCGGTTACCATGATGCACGGAATTATCAAGCGGGCAGAATTCGTACCAAATCATTGAATTTTTAGAAAGGGAAACTTTCTTATGCACGAGTGCATTCCGTCCGTCCGTCCGTCACTCTACAAAATCTTGTGGTAGCCATATCTTTACAACGAATTGACATACGGGCATGTGACCTTTACCAAAATATCGGTCCTAAAATCTGGTTCTGCCTTCTGAAAACTTCGGCAACATGGTATCAACCGTTTGACCTCAGAAAATTATTTTATGAATAAAAAATCATGCATTTGCTATCTCTTTCCAATGGCCTGACGTCCGGACATTCTACCTTTAACGAAAAAATCCAAATCTATTGTTAGGTATGTATATAGAAATTACATAAATTAGTTAAGTCTCACATGAATAATTAATTAAGTTGTGAAACACACAACCTTAGGTTAAGTCAGTTCAAAGTTACTTAAACACTTATTGTAAAGGTGCAATGTAAGCACTTCCCATCGGCTAAAGCCGACGAGTGTCAACGTCCCGTTACATCCGTTATGATGTAACGTCTAGACTTAAGATTGTAAAAATAGGCTCAAGTAGCCACTTGTTAAGTTTAAGATTCTTCCAGACTCTTCAGTGAATAACTGAGAGTCATTCCAGTAACACCTATTTTTAGTTGTTAATCTTCATTTCCTTTTCCTTTTGATTTCAATTATAAATAAAAGCAATTAGTCTTCGGATTAATGTAAAATCATACTCAATCGTTTATTCATAATCATTCCTTTCATCAGCACGATTTCCAATTATTTACAATTTCTTGACAATCACATAAGTAAATAATCCAGGAGTTAGGATTTCATGGTATGACCATAACCTACTCTTACATGGTGGCCTTTGTAAAACATTGCCAAAATATAATTTCCCTGGCACTGCTCCCGAATTACTCTCAATTATCACTCCCCTTGGGAAACAATCGATTTACTTTAAGAATTGATTTCATTACCAGGCAAGTTTGACTAATGTGTCATATTTCGTGAGAATTTTTGAGATTTACAGTTTTGGCCACGCAGAGGTTACATTCCTGCATTTTTGACGTTGCAACACGCACAGCTCATTCGGGACTACCCCCAGAGGAGTCAACCTTATTGACTGTGACCGGTCGAAGAACCCCTCGTAAGTTTTTATTGATAACCGGGGTTATTATTTCTTGTCCACGGAAGGCAGACGGATTTACCTGCGCTTCACCGACCGATGCCCTGAGGATTTGGGTATACTCAACGGACAGCCACGGAGCTCAGTACCGTTCCCACCTCATCCAGGAGGAATTTTATATAGTAAATGCACAGTGTTAAGTTTCATATCCATGAACCACCGTCACGGTACGTACATACTTACGTTATAATTTATGTCCGATAAAAAGAAGCCCTCAGCATCCAAACCAGACCCTAAACCTTCTACAAGTAGAGTCACTCGTAAAAATTCTGACCCTGATTTAAAAGACGCCTCAGAATTAGAAAAAGTCTTACAACAAGCAAAAGCAAAAGCAAAAGCTACAACTAGCACTAGTAAAAAGTTACCACTATTACCTCCACCATCCCCTATAAACACACCACCTCAACCGCCAGTTCCTCCAGTAGTTCCTCCAGCACAAGCTTCTCCTCCGAGAACTCCCAGTCCACAATATTCTACTCCACCAGGCACTCCACCGCCGATCTCCTTACCTCCGCCACTCCCTCCACCGTTACCTGCTCTTCCATTAGTTACTCCAGTTACACGAAGCGTTCCCTCTTTTAAGCGACAAATTTTAAAAGCCCGTAAAATCCAACATTTTTCCCGTCACGGACCCTCTACCAAAACTCGCAAAGTCAAACCATTCAAAATGGCCGCAGCAGCAGCAGCAGCAGCAGCACCAGTAAATCCAGTCAATGTTACGGTAAATACCGCCCCCATTCATTCCATTGTTGACTTCCAAAAGATTAAACAATTCCTTCCAGCAACTCATGATGTTCATGATTTTATTATTGACGTTCAACGTGTCGTGGCCCAATACCAATGGGATTGGCCCACTCTCCAAGGACACACTCCCAATTTATTAGCCCGTGACCCCTTTCAATGGCTGCAAACCCAACTCGCCATTGCTCCACCCATTATTGTTAGTATTGATACATTTTTCACGGCTCTCCGTGAACGCTATGCAAAACCCAGACAGGTTTACCTCAATCAATTAATTTCCCGCAAACAAAAAGACAATGAATCAAGTGCCAAATTTTTGTATGATGTTGATAGTATTTGCACTCGCTATGACCCAACCATGACTCAACCTGACCGTGTTGCTTGGGGAATGGAAGGCCTCCTTCCCAAGTACAAATCTGCAGCGGCAGGTTTCCCATTTACAAGCATAGCTGCTCTCGTTCGTTTTTGCGAACAACGAGAATTTGCAGATACAACTGCTGGACCTTCAGATATGGCTGCAAAAGTTAAGTCTTTGGAAGAAACCATCCAAAAACTTACCTTGTCTGATGCGCCTAATGCCCAAGCTAATTTTGCTTTTGTCCCTGGCCGCGGACGAGGTCGTGGCAATGGCCGCGGCAATTCTCATAATAATAATCACCGCGGTAATCAAGGTAACATTCATCAACCAGTTCCCCACCAGCCCCGAGGCAATAATAATAATAATAATAATAACAACAATAACAGAGGACAAAATCAAAATCCCCACAAAGGCATGCAATGTTATAATTGTAATAAGTTCGGTCACATCAGTCGTGACTGCCGTTCGGGAAACCAACAGAGGGGGCCCAACCAGCGTGGTCAGGGTCCCCGCCCGAACTTTCGGAACAACAATTTCCGCGGAAACAACAATGGCTTCCGCAACAATCAACAAAACCACGGCAACAATCGCCGGAACGACCAAAATGCCCACAGATTGGAAATTTCATTCAATCCCAATCCGCCCCAAAACAATCAAGCTCCCCAGAATCACTTTGCGAATCTTCAATATCCCTCCATAACTTACCCACAATAAATCTATCACCCGCCTCATCAATGTGCCCATATATTATGTGCTATTTTGATGATGTCTCCATTGATGCATTAATTGATACAGGAGCCTCTCATAATTTAATACAAAAGAATCACATCCCCTCCAGTGCAGTCATCACTCCTTGCCCACAAAGATTTGTTATCACAGCAGATAAAGCTCGCATTCCTACGTCCCATATAGCCTCTTTAACGTTCCAACTTGATAACTACTTTTACACAACAGAGGCCCATGTCCTTGAAACGCTCACTCCTCCACTCATTCTTGGCTGTAAGTTTATTACACAATTTGACTTTCATATACATCTGAACTCCAACTCCCTATACAACTCACACGTATGTCATTACTTTCGTAAGCATGCATACTCAGCCACTTGCTCGTCTGAGTGCGGCTGTTCCTCTCCCGTCAAAACATTATTTACTATCCAACTTCCCCCTCGACACCAAATGTATGTACCTACTACACCACTACACACATCTCACACGACATTTTTCAACCCTCATCCACTCATAGAAAAACAATACAAAGTAATTTTTCCTCCGGTTATCAATCCAGCGAAAAATGTTTTACTAGCCACGAACATCTCCACATCTACACAGATTATTCCCGCTGATACTCTTTTAGGTCATGCTCAACGCTATGATTTTACCCAAAGCTTAAACACAGCTCCGGTAATTCCTCCACATCCAACCCCATTTACTCCTGAACAGTTACAATCCTTAAATATTAATCCCAATTTAAGGCCAGCTGAACGCGCCTCGATCATTAGTCTCCTCAATAAATATTCATATTTATTTGCGTGGACACTAATGGATCTTCAAGTTTGCACCCTGCCCCCCATGCGAATTAAATTAAACTCTGACACTCCAGTTCAAGCTAAACCCTACCGCTTGAGCACCACGGAGCGTGAGATTTTAAAGCAGGAATTAGATAAATTAATTCAAGCAGGTATAATCGTCCCCTGCGAAAATTCCAATTACTCCACCCCTGTATTTTTAGTCCGCCAAAAATTGGGTAAATGGCGCCTCGTCTGTGATTTTCAAAAATTAAATAAAATCACAATAGACGAAATTTTCCCTCTCCCCAGGATTGATGACTTGCTTTTTCAGTTACGAAGTGCTGCGTATTTTTCCCCCTTAGATTTATTTAGCGGTTATTACCAAGCCCTCATCCACCCGGATGATCAACATTTAACTGCTATTGTCACTGAATTCGGACTATATATGTACCTACGAGTATGTTTTGGTCTGAAAAATGCCCCCGCCTACTTTCAAAGGCTAGCTGCTCGTACACTCGGTACTTTAAGATACACACACGCTGTATCTTATATTGATGACATTATACCCTATAGTAAAGACTTTCCCTCTCACCTGGTCGCCATAGAACTTGTATTTCAACGCTTAGCTAAAGTTAATTTTCGCATGAATCCCAAGAAGTGTTTCTTTGGTATGCAAGAACATGTAGTGTTTGGATTCTTTTTGTCCCAAAAAGGTCTATCTACTGAATCAGCAAAAGTAGCTGCAATTATGGAACAGCCCAAACCTAATAATTTAGAAACTCTACGAAAATTTTTAGGCACTATAGGTTATTATCGCAGATTTATTTGGAACTTTGCTCAAATAGCTGCTCCTCTCCAAGGATTATTAAAGAAACATTCACTGTATCATTGGAGCCCGGACTGTGATAAGGCATTTTTGACTCTCAAAAATGCGCTATGCACAGCTCCGGTACTTAGACATTATGACCCTACACTCCCGTGTATTTTATACACGGACGCCAGTAATTTAGCCATAGCTGGCATTTTACATCAACATTTTGAGGACGGTGAACACCCAATTTATTTTATTTCCAGAGCTTTGACTCCAGCTGAGAAAAATTGGGGTGCTACAGAAAAAGAATGTTTAGCTGTGGTATTTGCCACGCGAAAGCTTCGAGAATTTTTATATCTCAAACCTTTCATAATTGTTACTGATCATCATGCTTTGTGTTATTTAAAATGCCAACGTAACCCCACCGCCAGACTCACTCGTATGGCTGTAATTTTAGAACAATTTCGCTATGTAATTAGGTATAAGAAAGGTACTCTACATAGGAACGTAGATGGTGTCTCTCGTTGCCCCTACGCCCTTTCCACTACAAAAGACACGGAAGATGATCTTACAATCCCAGGTCTTACAGCCCAATCTCCCACATCCAGTCCCAAGCCACTCCCAGCAGTACCTCTCATTAATCCTGCTGATTTAAAGCATGCTCAAGCTATTGATCATACTTTAAATAAATTATTGCAGAAAAAGCGCTCCAAATTAATTCCCAATGATGATGGTATTTATTTTATTCAATTTAATCCCCGCAATCCTAAACTTTTAGTCATCCCTAAAGCTATGATTCCCATCGTGTTACAAAATGCTCACAATCATCCTCTTGGTGGTCATTTGAATTTTCAGAGGACTTTGGCACGTCTCCGTCCATTTTATTGGTGGAGATCGATTACATCAGACACATTTAAGCACTGTACTCATTGCCCAGAGTGCCAAAGTCGCCAGCACCTCACCAAATTACGTATGGACAGTTTGAAAAACATTCCCATAAAAATTCCAGCCAGCACTTATGCTATGGATTTATTAGGCCCCTTTCGTGAAACTCCGAGAGGCAATAAATATGTACTCGTCCTCACCGACTTATTTACCAAATGGGTACATACTTCACTCCTTCCAAACAGAGAAGCTGCTCATATAGCCATGCATTTGGAATCTTTTATCTTAACATTTCCAGGCATGTCTATATTAATTTCCGACGGAGCTGCGGAGTTCAAATCTGCAACTCTACAGGAATTATTAAAACGGTTTAATATTACCCATAATGTAAGTATGCCCTTTCACCCCCGTTCCCACGGACTTGTAGAGAGATTAAACCAAACTCTCGCAATTATGCTCAGCAAATTTGTCTCGGACAATCAGTTAGATTGGGACATATTTGTACCGTATGTAATCACTGCATATAATACTTCCGAGCATTCAGTTACAAAAATTTCCCCTTTTCAAGCATTTTTCGGTAGAGCTCCTCCAGCCCCTCTACTCAACTCCATTCCAAATACACTTTTACAAATGACTCAGCTCAGCGCTTCTCAGGTCAAAATTATGCACCAAAGAATATCCCAGTTAATTAAAAAGGCTCAATTACAAGCCAAAGAACGATTTGATGCTATGTATCAACCCTTAGAGTTTAAAGTTGGTTCCCACGTTCGATTTTATCTCCCTCAGCGAAAAATTGGTTTGTCTGACAAACTTCTTTGTCGTTGGGTTGGACCATATACCATTACTTATATTGATAAGAACAATAATGCTGACTTAGTTTTAACCTTTCCCTCTACTAAGCTTAGACCTAGTATTAAGTGTCACCTCTCCCAACTCAAGCTCATAAAAATTGATTTGGGGGATGGCATTATTCATCCCGAGTATGTATATACTACGGAAGACCAGCACGAATTTGACGCTTGGTTGACACAATTTCCCTCCGACACCCCAAACTCCGAATCCTCTCTCCCTTCTCCCATCCGTAAACCTTCCACACGTCCTTCACGCAAAATGAAACTACAACCGTCCACTTCTTCTGAAGACCGTCCCGTTAAGCGTTTAACTTCTCCTCCTCCAAACTTCTCGCCACAAACTTTTGGTTATCACTCCACAAAGTTAAAATCAATTCTCAAACCGCCCCAACCTATTGATACGAATCATCCACTTCGACGTTCCGTACGTTTAAGAAATAAAACAAAGAAAGTTACATTTTCCCATGTCTGACCACAATGACCAGCAACAATCCCCAGTCCCCGCCTGTGTACCCTTATGTGCCAGGCATTGTCCAATACCCGACAACTCTGGGTATCAATCCTGCTATCCGCCTCTCCGACAACCCATGGACGGAATTGATCAAAGTTTATCTCCCCGGCACCCCGGACACACTCATCTGTTGCCCGGTATCAATCTGCACAGTTCAGATATTTCCATATCAATTTGCCGACGCGTCTGGGAACGAACTACATTGTTACGACTCCTCAACTCCTATTCTCAAGAGGACCTTCCGCCATGTTGCTGTCGGAATTGTATTACCAGACCAAGTTCCCTCTCTTCTGGATCAGTTGAGCGCAACTTACTTTCAAGCAACGGTGAAACAATCACAGATGTGGAACGAATTTCTTCTTCAACTACGCGACGCCCCACCGAATTACGTCTCAGCGACGCCCGTTATTTCAATCGAACCGCAAATTCGGTTCGAACAAATATCTCGGGCATGGTTGGAATCAGCCAACACTTGTGCCATCCAAACACGTCGATCCAATTGGGTCAAGAAACACGGGCCGCGTCAAGGCCCGACTCTGACATTGCCTCAACAGCTCCTGACAACTGCCCCACCGGACCCCATTCAAAACCCTCTCGCCCAGCCGCCTCAACAAGGCCCTGTACATATACCTTCACTTCCGAAAGTGACTTCAGCGGAAGTGATGACGACAGTTTGCCAAACTCGCCCTCTCCCAACTCTGACGCCCGGCCCCCCGCCAACGACTCATATGATGACTGGTACGACGCCTGTCAAGCCGCCGCAGCAATGGACTCAGACGACTGGGACGGTGATCGACCTCAGACCCCAAACGATAATGGAAACCATACAACTCACTCCTCTCCATCAACCTCACCGAATCTACCCGGAACTCGTTCTCAACGAACAAGGGGAATTTGTGGAAGCCCCGTCAACTTTTCAACCCTAATCGTTATGATTTTTCTTTTTATTTTTGCTTGTGAAAGTGCTCCACTAGGCATTTGGGGAAGCCTCCCCAATCTCTCAAAAATCACCGGTGCCGGAAACAAACTCAACATGGCCCGGACCAATTCAATGCATAAGATGGTACCCCTTCAACGGTCAGTCAGTATCCAATCATTACCTTCCATGGCTCAAAACGGTAACAAAAATTTTGATCTTCCCATGCAGGCTGCACCTGCCAAGAAAAATAATGCAGTCAAAGTTATGGCTGCTGGAGCTGCTCTTATGGTAGCCCCACCAATTATAAGTAAAATCTTGGATTTTATTCCCTCTCGCTCCAACACCTTCCCCGAAATTCCAAAACCTGACCTGGAAACTATTCCTCCTCCTCCGCTCACTCCTTCCCCTCTCGAAAAACGACTCATGATAAATTCACCGATTACGATTGACGATTATAAAGACGATACTTTTAAGCCTTTCAAAGATGTTAATAATTATGATGCCAACATAACTCAAATGTTAGAGGAATGGAAATCTATTCATAATTCTTTTCTCAACTTACAGAATAAGCAGGATGAGCCCGGCCAGACAGTTACTCTCACTACTACCCTATCTCCGCCTGTCCATGCCAAACAAACAGCACCGGAGCCCATTCTCCCCGTTCTTCCGGTTCCAAAGATGGAAATTGGCGTTGGCGAGGGAGATTCCCAAGTTCTTCTCCGTATTTTCACTTTGTCAAGTACTGCCCTTTCAACCATTATTGGTTTTGGTTTAATTGTATATGGTTTATATTGTTATTACCGGTATCGTCAGCGAAACCGCCAGAACTCCCGAATCTCCCATGCACTACCCAGCGCATACTTCATCAATAATCCCCGCCCACACAACCATGACCCGTACCCACCCATCGTGGCCCTCAACAATTTATCCAACCAGCTGTCTGCCCGGACTCCAGCCTAGATTTAAGCCAACTTTGATTTTATATCGATAAGATGTACTAATACAACATTGATTTTACACCTGTTATCACCTTCGCCTTAAATGATTCCAGTATGTGTACTAGCTTGTAAAGAAAAACACAAAAATAATTTTTTTTGATCTGTCTCTTCTTTATTCTACCTATCTTTCGTTCAAACATACATACCAATTGTACTAACACAATATGAATTTTAAATACAAATTATTAAATTTTGGGGACAAAATTTTCCCCGACCGAGCGGGATGTTAGGTATGTATATAGAAATTACATAAATTAGTTAAGTCTCACATGAATAATTAATTAAGTTGTGAAACACACAACCTTAGGTTAAGTCAGTTCAAAGTTACTTAAACACTTATTGTAAAGGTGCAATGTAAGCACTTCCCATCGGCTAAAGCCGACGAGTGTCAACGTCCCGTTACATCCGTTATGATGTAACGTCTAGACTTAAGATTGTAAAAATAGGCTCAAGTAGCCACTTGTTAAGTTTAAGATTCTTCCAGACTCTTCAGTGAATAACTGAGAGTCATTCCAGTAACACCTATTTTTAGTTGTTAATCTTCATTTCCTTTTCCTTTTGATTTCAATTATAAATAAAAGCAATTAGTCTTCGGATTAATGTAAAATCATACTCAATCGTTTATTCATAATCATTCCTTTCATCAGCACGATTTCCAATTATTTACAATTTCTTGACAATCACATAAGTAAATAATCCAGGAGTTAGGATTTCATGGTATGACCATAACCTACTCTTACACTATTTCCCTACCTTATTATAAATCTTTTAATATAAGTTTCACTTTCCTGCACTTGCAAACAAAGTTTGCCCAAATCAGTGCAGTGCCCGGATTTTTTTTTGAAGCACGGCTTCCATATAAATCTGTTACTATGGATTTGCCAATATGGCTGTAACCGGGTAGCACGATACCCGGGACTAGACAAAAACAACCAAAATCGGCAAACAATGAAAAGAGGGAATTTTCACGTTACTAGATGGAACTCGCTTTAATTCGTATAGGCGACATATACCGGGTAACATAATACACGGCACATCTAATTGTAAGTTGTACAAAGCTTTTTTTTAGTTTACAACTAGTTACATTTATGACCCGATTGTTCCTCAATTACATTTTAAATAAATGTGGAAAATTAATTAATTAGAACTTTATTTTTAGATTAAATTAACGCAAGTATGTAATCTTGATTATTGTTTGAATAAAAAAACGAACATTGGTTTAGGTCAATTAAAGGGTATGAAAAATTACAACGAAGAAAAAATGAATAGTGTACGTTGTGAAAGATGAAGAGATATTTTCCCTGAAATTATACGTATAGTTCGGGAAATTCCAACTAAGTTGTACCAGTCTTTAAAATTGGAATGCAGGTTTTCAAAACTTGAACAGAGATTATTTTATAAAATTATCCTACGAATTATTCTTTAATAACATTGAAATAAATGCGGGAAATCTTGTTGCGATTGTGAGGTTGCCTACTTATGCGGTTGTCTGTCCGGACGATAGTTGCCGAGTCAAGAGTACCATGTAGCTCGAATACTGTGTTGGATTAGATAAAAAGTAATAAGCGTATTGTTTTTCAAGAACATCTTCCCATTGATGTCAAACAAATGAGATCACGTATAAACACAAGGAAATACATATATAGATAAAGTGGGAAAAAAACTGACGCCATCTACAGTCGGATTCGTCGTTAAAAATAAATGGTATTTTACATGAGTCGGTAGATGTCGCTTGAACTAGGACATGAGCAATTTGAGTCATACTTGCAGTTTTGGTCCAAAGTTCAAATTCAGTTCCATTCACATCCCCACATTTTTTGTGCCGTTCAGTTAAGTTCAGTTCTCCTTGTCCCAAGCCCGTCGTAGTTCAGTTCAATTCACTGCATACTTTGCAGTCGTTACGTTCAGTTCAGTTCACCCTTGCAGTATTTTTTCAAAGTTCAATTCAATTCATTATATACTTTTCAGTCGTTCAGTTCAGTTCGCTTTACCTTTCATTAGCGAGTCAATTAGTTCAAGTCATTTATGGTATATTTAAGTGGCATTTAGTTATATTTTTATAGCTGACTTTAAAATTTGACTAAACACGATTTTTTGCTAAATGGCTGATTAGATAACTACTTTAAAATCTCCGGTGTTTTGAAAGCAGTATTGACTTTGAGCTTTCTGTCAACGATCAATCTAAGAAAACCAAGCTGTTTCAAGTTATTAAATCATATAAATATATTCACAATTATTGCGCGTTTTATTTCATACGATTTCGTCCAAAATGTGCCAAATATGCGTTATTAAATGTATGATACCGGGTTGCTTGAAAATAACTATTTCTTTGCTTTATAATTTAATGTCATTGAAATGAATAGTCAAAACCCAGCGTGCAAGTTTTTGAGATTACAACTATAAAATTTATGGTCATGCAATTTAGAGATAGAGTATATTCGTGTTGTGTTCACGAATATAAAAGTTTATATTCAAACCCGGACTCTTAAAATCAATTCAGTTCAGGTTGTGTTACTTTAACGTACGATGAACGTTCGTTCACATACATAATACGTTCTGCTGAGTTCAATTCAAATTCATTCAATCAAAATTTTGCATCTAGCTAGTTCGTTCAAGTTCATTCAAAAACAATGAAAATATGGGCTAGTTCAGTTCAGTTCACCACTTTATGAACTGAACGACTGCAAGTATGATTTGAGTACTATT
>CAMXBY010000030.1:0-213700 GCA_947179485.1 Allacma fusca | reverse complement strand
CTTACTTGTGGAAATCCGTTCATCTAGGTAACTTCACAAAGTAGTGAAATCGATCATTCTTTGTTGACCCTTTTAAAGGAATATTGTTTCCCACTACTCGTGTCGAACAATTTGATCTTTTACCAGGTAGATTCATACCAAAACTTTGTTCTCGATGAAACGTTTGTACATCTGAAACTTTTGCTCTGAACTTTGTTCCAAATTCATGTAAGACCAATAAATCAATTCGAAAATGTCGGGCCATACAGTTAATATCATTATTGTATTAGGACCATAAAGATCACAATTTGGTTGGAGCAAATAATAAACTCAATAGGTTTATGCTTGCTGATACTATTAAAAAGAATACAGCAGAGTATTGACACGTCCACCAAAGGAGTTTATTTCAAGATATTATTAATTACCATTGAATATAAGTTGTTTGAAGAAGCAATTACTTCAAAGAATTTACCGCCTCAAAATTGAGTCCATTTGGTCTGGTCCAACGGTTGAACCAGGTCATGTACTTCTAAACCAGTAAATCCGTCGGATAATGTTCCTTCGACACAGATTGTGGAACAGATCTTGCTTGGACCTGACCAGACCAAAAATCAAAGAACAGATGGAACCATTGGCGAGCTAGTTAGCAATCAGTGCACGAATCTGTTATACCGCTATTTTAAATTTATAAAATTTTGCTGGGTTTGTAAGAGAAGGTTTCTAATATATGAGATTCGTGTCTGTTGTGAATGTTTGTTCTATTAAAATTTTTTTTTAAATTGCCACTTTGTTGGACGTATCGGGTGCCTGTATTTAGATATACATATATATGTATATAGCCTTAGGATGTATATGTTATCATGCGAAATGCGTGGTAACTACCAACAAACAACTGCCAATCAAACCAAGGGTAGATAAATGTCAATGTCTCCCTCTGCGCTCTGTTTGCGCGAGACCAGCGAGTAATTTAAAATTGTTTTGGAACTTTTTCCAACAGTGCAATAATGTTTGGTCAAGAAGTTTTATAAGTATATATCATCAAGCAAGCGAACGAGATCGTAAAATAATATTAAAAAAATAATATTTTGTTCTTAATTAATAGATAAAACTGATATCGAAAACATTAGGGTCAAAATGCCTATAATGCCGGCCCTCGACTGAATTCGCCCAAAATGCCCAAAGTGTCAGAATTGCCGGAAAATGAAAATGACATTTTCAATTTTGCAACTATACCTACAAGACCATAATTATTATTGTGTGGACCCTCAAGTCCGCACAGGTTTAAGTCTCATAAAATATTTAATTCACACTATGGTTTTAGCAAATGTCGATACAGATTTTCTAGAATTCCCATCATCCACTTGGGACAATTTATGAGCTCACCGAGTCATGATGTGTCAAGCAAAGTTGGTGTTTTTCAAAATGTTAACTTAAAAATTATTTTACAGTTTAGATCTTATTTTCTAAAACATGAATTTTCTAAGCTGTTGTTACTTAGGACTTTAAGGAAAGAAACATGGACATGACCAAAACCTGTTATTTAACTTCTGTTTAGAAATTGTTTCGCAGATTAATTGAGTCTCTGAAACGGATATAAATAAAAGTCTGTACTGACAATGAGTGAATCAAATTAAAGAGTGTTAAGCTTGATTTGATCGTAGCTTTGCTTAACTTAAGAAAAATGAATATTAAGAAGAACATTAGATACAGAGAAATGTAAAGGAGATTAATCAGTATGGGATAGAACATTTAATAAAATAATGTTAAAAAAATACCCGCACTTCGGGTACACATACGGGTAAGGGTACTGATTTTGCGTACCCTGGCTAAGCCGCTGACGTGAAGCAATGCCAGGATTTGTATTGAAAAATTCGACTGTTCAAAAGTCAATTTTACCCAAGAATTAAAATTTATTTTTAAACATGTGCCACAATTCAGCAGTAAATGACAAGTGCTTGTAAATTACTAGAAATGAAATGCATTTCAAGTGGATTTAATTGTTTTACAATAAAATTGTTAATTTTAATAAGTATTGTAACCAAAATATTTTTTACATATTTTAACCCCAACGCCAGACAAGACATGTTGCCGGGAAGTTTCCAATTGTGTGAGTTTCGGTACATTTGGAATTGTAAGGAATGTCAAAATAAAGTCTACAAGAACAAAGTGAAACATCGTGGCTGTCCCATTGCACTGAACAGAAATTTGTGAACCTAAAGGGATTGTAGCAAGCATTTCTGAAAATCTTCGATTCCCAAAGTCAAGTGCAAACTCAGCCCATTACACATGAAATTAATTCCACCTTAATCAATTCAAATGTATTGGTAAACTTGTAAGTTAGATACTCTAAAGTGATCGAGATCCACAGCTCGTTCCAAAAATTCCCGACAAGGCTGCCCGTTTTTTTGAAAGTTCTCTAAATTATCCTATGGTTCAACTGTTCCGACGTCCATTACATCTAAACTATACTGAGGAATTTTTAATACAACAATTACACAATCCTGGCATTTTCATGTCTTCAAAATCAACCGTACGAAATGACAACGATAGTCACTTTTATCTATAATTAAAAGCGTTGTAGTTTGATTTGTCTTTTTAAAAGGATAATTTGAGTGCAATGCTAAACGATTTGATACTAGTTTATGTTAATGTTTATAAAATCCTGACGTGTACTTTTCTAAACATTTGAAACTCAAATGTGAAAAGATTTGACGGTGACTATGATCAGTATTTATTTGAAGTCGAGTTTAATCACAAATTTAATTTTTAACTGGAGCGTAATAATAAATTTGAGTACGAGCATTAGTTGAAGACCAGTTTAAATAACTATTTTTGCCTGACCTGTAATAATTACAGACAGGTAATTAGTAAAAGCTTTTTTTATTGCATTATTAATTATATAAAATATTTGCTTCATCAATAACAATTTTTGAGTTTCACGAAATTGAATATTCCAAAAGATATTAGGAACAATTAAATCACATGTCTTAATTTCCCGCTTCTTTGAAATGAAAATTCTTAATGTGACACAAAATCTGGGAGATATGACAATCATTTATATCTGGGCACTTGAGGTCTTGTTCGTTGGCGGGAAGGGACATAAAATTAGTGTTTTTGTATTTTATTTAAAGAATCTAACGATAATATTTTAAACGTTTGTTAAAACTTGAAAGCAAATTGCCACTTTTTAAAATAGGGCAATCCTGCGAGTCCCGAGTCCTGGCAATATTGCATTTTAAAAATTTGCAAAAACTAAAAATAGCTCATGCATTGACGCCACTGAATGTATTTGTCGAAAAATACGAAAAACTTTAATGAAACTGTGTGAGGAAACGTACTCCTTTGTGTAGTTTTTGTTCACCCTGTACATTGTAAAAGGTGAATTCGATGACAACGTTTGGGAAGCACAATTTTATTACCCCCCATTCAACCCATATAAACGTATAACACGAAATAAGAGATACCCCATTTTGAAGCAAATTCTTTACCAGACTTGTAAATCTCATTTAATTCACCTTGAATAATGTTTTGGTTCGCTGTCACTAAGAGAAAATAATGGGGTTAAAATTATTAGTTTTTACCTTTAAAATTTACAATGGTTTTTTTAATACAATTTTGTTCGGAATATACATATGTATGTAATTATGTATGTATATTCCTACGTTGAGAATTGGCTCGACTTATTGGAACACAGTCAGGTTGAATTAACAATTTCAAACATGTACTTGATCTCAATTTAAATCTTTGTACCTTTACATTAAATGTACCTGTAATTACCCAAAAAGTCTCAATACTGGACCCTTGGGTATTTACAGGTACTTGGCTGTACCCGAACCTGTAAACCAGGGCCTTCTTTTCGGATTCTCTAAATTTGTTGTAACTAATAATCTACCCTGTCAGAAAATTAATCGATTTGATTTTGATGAAACATGAATTTGAAATGATGCACGTAATTATACGTGCATCATTTAACCGTTAAGAACGTCTGGCCTGTGTATGCACAAAACTTTGACTTGTAAATTTCCTGGTTTAAATTAAGTGCCTGGAAAATATGAGAAAAAATATATTTCTGGGAGTTTTAATTGTAATAAAATAAATTGTTTGTAGATAATATCTACATATAAATATACCCGCCGTACTTTCAAATATTTTAATATTAACGCCATACAAGACAGTCTACCGTCAAGTGTCCAAAACACTTCTTCTAGGTATGTAGTAAAAAGATAAATATTAAAGTCTAGCATATTTTTCTTCAATTTGATTCTTAATTAGTTCCATGTTAAAATATGTTTACAATCAAGGAAATGAAATGGAAAGTGGAGAAAAATGAAATATTTGTGGGGTTTAAATTCATTTTTAAATATTTACAGCTTCCTTGGCCCTTTCAATATTGTCTGATATTTACTTCGAAGAAAACTCATGGGTTAATCATACAGAGCTTTAATTATTAATTTGTTGAAAGATCCGGACTGCGCGAGTAAAAATCATATATTGAAATGTATCATTTTGCTAATTTAAGTTACTATTTTTATACTCAGAAATGAACTCCAAACACATATCGTCGCTGAAGAGGCAAAATGGAATACATGCATTTTCGATTAAAATCAAAATGGTCTACATGCAGTTTTACTAAATTCAAAATGGAATAGATGCATCAAGTTTTAAAAGCAATATGGTCTACTTACAATTTCGTCTAAAAGCAAAATTTTCTACATACAATTTCGCTTTAAAGCAGAATGGTCATTATGAAAGTATACACGCATGTAGACCATTTTGCTTTTAGTGAAAACTGCATGTAGTTCATTTTGCTTTCAGGAAAGCTTGCAACTATTCCGTTTTGCCTTTAAGGAAAAAGGAATGTAGCCCATTTTGCTTCTAGTCGAAATTGCACTTAGTTCATTTTGCCTCTTCAGTGACGATATAGTAAGATAGTCGTTACAGCTCATACCCATTTAGCAGTGAGTAAGGAAGTTCCAGGAAAATATACAGGAAATTAAATGTTTTGCTGGTATATTTAATACTGTTCAAATGCTAAATGCGCATTCAAATGACCTTTTGACAGTTTTAAAATGTTTGATTATTCATGACACACTACGTAATACGACCTGAAAAACAGCAGTTTTGAAACAAAATGTATTTTGTCGAAATTAAATACCAACATTTGAAAATACTAATACGTTTTAATTTTTGCTTGCTTTACCACTGGTACTTGTACCAGTCAATGTCGGCTAACGAGAGACCATTTTTTAATTAATATATTAAAATATCGTAGGTTCAACACCACTTGAATAATTTTCGTGGCACTTTACAAAAATATGGAATTTGGTTGATAAGTTTCTGATTTTTTATATAAATATCCATAAATAAGTTCTGGAAAGGAATCACATTTTTATTTGAAAATCTGATCGTAAATTTGTTTAAATATTAGGAAATATATATTGAACCAAAATTGAACCATATCAAAGAAAACGTTTATAAAAAAATGGAAAAATGTTTACTCCATGGTAGAACCACTTCCATTATGAGATACTGCCTGAAAGGTTGCAAGCCTTTTGAGCCAACGTTACAGGCATCAAGTTTTATTTTTAAATTCCAAAAGTTTCATCATTATTATGGAAAATTTGAGATTTAGGCTAGAAAGTTAGTCTGCATGAGAAAGGTGTGAGAATTTTAATTGAGACAATCTTAGATAATCCCTTAGTAAATGCGATGAGCTTGAACTACTGAAACTAAGACATGTTACCCCAGCGTTTAATTTTAACAATCAGTTATCAATTTATTCCTAGTGTATAATCGTAATTCAATTATGTGCATAAATGATTCAAAATTTCATGAAACCAGAATTTTACGCCACAGATATTACAGGGTTTCGTAAAATCTTAATCCCCAGTCCAGCTCATAGAATACAACTTAGAAAACCAATTTGGTTCCATGAATAATATGTGGATGTGGAAAGTAAAATAATTGAATTGTGCCTTTCTTTAAAATTTTGAGCTTTGACGCCGATTCAAATAACTTTCAATGTCGCTTACACCCCATTCATTTGAAAAATTTTGTGTATTATATTTTCGAAACATGGAAACATTGAGTTTACATGTGACGATTTGCTTTCATATAAGTTACGTTTTTAATTTTCTCACACAACATCGAAATTACAATGACATTTAACAATGCTTGTCAAATTTTACGGTAGTGTTATTACAGGGTGCCAGTTCGCTCGTAGAAGGTACAGTTAATTTCCTATATAATGGTTCCCAAGGGATGGCAAAATACCTGCCAATATATGGAGATGTCACTATACCTTACTGCTTTATAATGTAAATGCAGTCACAGGATTTATATAAACATACCGACATAGACTGAATACTGTCTAAGAGGAAACCTCACAATCTCAATAGCTCAAAATCTAAGGATACATCTTACTTGAAAATTGGATGTATTAAAATACATTTAAATCCACAGGAACTCGTGCTCATATGTAATTTACATTTTAAACCCTTGTTTGATATCGTCGGTTACAATGTCCTTTGATATTTTGTTTAGATTTTTTGGGTGCAAATTAAATTTTCAGCTGAACCAGCGTAATAGCCGGGTAAGTACATAATACTGTAGCCGGGGATGAAGATGCATTTAATAAATCCAATCGTGGAAAGTTTCGAGTAGGAAAGAAATGTGCACTTTTCTTTTTAAAATTCCATGACAGTCATGAAAACTACATTGCAAGAGGATCTAATAAAAAAACAAAATCAACGCCCATTTATGTTTACGGTGTTAGAGGAGAAACTACGAATGTATATTCGTAGTTTCTTTATATTGTTTGGAGCCGCTTCTGTTTGAAAAAGCTGAAACGAATAAACAATCAAGTTTTGTATCACTAATATTTGTAAATCAGTTATTAAGCTAACTTACTTGAATAGAATTGGAAGAAAAAAATCAAGATTTAAAAACTATTCTAAACTTACAATTTACGCAACATTATGTTTCTACCCTCAGAGTTTTCAATATTCAGCCTGACTTGCTCAAAGCTATCCTCCACTCATAATGTGAATTACAACGAAGAGCTAAAAATTGCAATCAAAAACATTGGTAACACAGTACATTTGAATTAGACAAAATGAGCGGGTGTAGTCTCAAATTATACGGGGAATACTATCAGTTTACAATTCAAAATTATAGCGAAAAATTTCATTTTAAATTCCAATTAACGTTGAGGAACAGATTTTAATCTGGAGGAGTGAAGTTGAGATTGCTTTTCTTGATAATTTCGTACTACTAGAAAGCAGCCAACAATACTAACATGTATTTAAAAATCAACAGATGCATCAACATTTTATTCCTGTAACTTATCCTGGGCTAATGTTAATTTGATTTATGTCAAAAGAATGTTTGAAAATTAAAGACTATTAAATTAAAAAATTAAAACACCTCTTCCTGTGTATGTCAGGCTGTTATAGAAACTTGTTCGAAAATGCTGTGATCAAAACATTTATTCCTGACATAGGATACAATAGTGTAGATGCTACGTTCTATGTTCACAAATACTTCCACTATTATGTAAGAAGCCGAAAATTCTCAAAAATAGCTTTAAAAATAGGAAATTGTCAGTACATCTTTATCTTAAACTATAGTCCTAACTTTATTGGTACGGTGGTAAAAAGATTCATTTCGCTTAAATTTTCTATCAAATATTCCTTCGCATTACTTCTTGATTTGGAAAAAAATTAATTTATCTAATTTCATATTTAATTGTACAGTGAATAAAAGTACCAAAAAAATTATATTTTAAATTAAATCAAGATTTCGGGATAAATTTGAAAATTGTAATTCACTTTTTGAGCTTCATATATGCAGAGGTAAACAATTGTGTCAAATGTGACACTGGAGTTTGTGCTTACTATATATTGCGGCGATGTGAAGCTGTACAGGTTACGAAACAGCTTTGCAAGTGTGCGTACTCTAGGACTAAGTTCCTTGTGTGGCGTTAATGCTGCAATAATTTGAAACTATGGGACATGTGTATGTTTTGCTAGCATTATTTTCAGAATGTGTCAAAACATTATAAATCAAATGTTTCTACGGGGTACAATAAATATAGTTTGATCTCACTTTTTAGGATTAAATAAAAATACATTTATAATCCTGAAAATTTGGTAAAACGTTAGATACATTGGATTTGTTCGAAACAATGTTTAACAAAAACCCACTCCGTTGAATAATATTTCCAGATTCTTTGAGTCACCTGATGAAATTAATTTTAAAAAATCAAAAATATATTTCACTAGAAAGGGAAATCATTGAATTTATTTTTGCCAAGGTCGCTATTGGCAGGGACAGGTAGAAGACTATGTTTTTTACAGAAGGTAATCTAAATTCATAATGTAAGGCCATGCCAAGTAACATTCCACGCTGTTGGGAAAATTATCGATTTAGGAGCAATATGGTATAGTATAATAGGAGTTACGTTGATATATGATAAATCACCCTTTTGAGTTAATGTGTAAATGGAATAAAAAATCTCGCAACTTTCACGTAATTTGTTTACCTTCATTTGGATCCAACCTTCAATAGAGAATGAGTGAAAAGGAATTCAGAACGCAAATCCTATTAAAATCATTGCACTTTAGCAGTTAATGAGATTGATTTTCGATTGAGATGATTTTAAAATTGATCGATGAGATTGAATTTTTGATAAGAAATAAAGGGAAAGGTTATTTTACATTGCACTCACAAACAGAGGTTTAATAGGCAGGTAAAATTTTTAGTTTGACCCCTGAAATCAGTACACTAATAAATAACAGGATGATGGCTCTGGAAATTTTTGAATTCTGCCAATTGTATTAAAATAAACTAAAATCAAGTATGTAATTTCAGCCTGCTGCTACAGGCGTTTGTGTTTCAGGTGCAGATCACCTGTCAGTTAACATTTTTGATATCTAATTTATTATCTTTCATTTTCGAGGAATTTTTATAAGGCATGTTACTATTTAGAGTAATAAATATATATAATGATTTTATTTATATTAGAGTATAAATATAAATATAATGCCCTAAAAAAATAAATCCCTCAAATTTCTCAACTCTAATAATTCAAAAATAATTGTTTATTTTTAAAGTTATTAATACTAAAGTATATTTTAAAATTGATTTAAAATGAAAGAAAGAAATCCACGAATAAAATGTTGTACAGAAAATCATTGAATTGCACTTTCCTGTCAAATTTCCAGCTTTCTCACCGATTCAAATTATTTGTATGTGGGGCTTACGTGAATTAAGTAGTTATTGTTCTTTCTTTTTGGTGTAATAATTTTGAAACTTTAAAAAAATTTGGTAGAAAAAGATGTTTTCAAGACTTGATTCGCAAACGTAGGCTGGATATTTTATAGGCTACATGGGACAATTTGCTTTCATATACATAAGTAATTTTTAATTTTCTCACTCAATTACAATGACATTATATGTTTCCCAAATTTTACGGTAGTGTTATTAACCTTTTTCTCCAGATCAGCCCAGGGTTCGGATTTTTGTAAATCTACCTGGAGGATTATTTCTAAATTTTTCTTATGCATATTATGTTCCTGCATGGAGGTCCTTAAAAATTTCAAAAATCCTTGCTGAAAAAAATTTCAACGATTTTCAAAATTCCTGTTCGCAAAAAAATAATCCCTCTCCTTTGTGATTTCCCCTGCCAGAAATATTTTTCCCATGGAGAATCTTCCCTTTTTCTCACAAAAATCCGACCCCTGGTCCAGCAAAGCCAATTTAGTCCCCCCATTTTTCAGTTAATTTATTTTGGATGTTTTAAAATTTGCTCACAGTTATTATTGCAGTTTATCGGTATTTAATTCAAAATGTTCATTAAAAAAAAATATTTTATAGATATTTACGAGTATTTTAATACGTTGTGGGTTCAAAAATAGAAAAGAATCAGAAATTATTTCAGAAGAAGCCAGTAAGTGTTATTTACTTTTTAAGGGAGTTTTTTATATTATAATTCTTTCAAGATTAAGCTAATCAAGATTTTTGAATAAGTTTAATAATTTTATTATTGTAATACCTTAATTTAGCTTAAAATATATGCAATGGTAAACAGCTGGGTCAAGCAAGAACTTCAGTTTGTGCTTTCTACAGATACATGCTATGCAATAGTAAGGATTATGAATTCCACAAAACTTCGTAAAATGCATATCAAATTTCGGGTAAAATTTCTTGTACGGCGTCAATGCTGCTCATTTGAAAACACGAGACGCGACTATTTTTCTGCTAGCATTATTTTCAGAAAGTGTTATAGAATAAGTGAAAACATTTATTCTTTCTATATATCAACATCTGTAGTAACAACCATAGTTTGAGCTCACATTTTACATTTACATCAAAAACATTTAAGTATATATCCTTATTATTAAAGACCACTTTATGTCCGTTTATTTAAAGTTCCGCGCGTTCATATCTCAATGGCCTCACACAAAGCCCGAAAGGTGGCATGCCAAGCACTCCTTACTATAAACAAGCACTACATTTCCGTTTATTTAAAGCGCTACAATTAATATAAGCACAGCAATTTAGGCATGCAACAGTCTCTACGACAGGGCTTAATTCGTAAGCCGTTTGGCTTTTAATTTCCACAATTACACTACCACCTCTTCAAGTATTTTGTCCCTGTGAAGCACAGGGCTTTTACTAGTAATATTGAAGTAATGATTTGTTCGATAAAATTCAAAACAAAACTCCACTTCTTTGAATAATATTTCAGGATTTTTTGAGTCACCTGGAGGAAACCTGAAGGATAATTTAAGTCACCTGGGACAGGAAAGTGGGAGTAGCAATGCAAGATAGAGAGCTGTTCCCACATTTCACATAAATACCTCCACTATTGATTACCACTCTGAAAGAGTTACTTCTAGAACGCAGTCCTAAATAGGACACTTATTTTTTTTAAATAAATTATTATAATTCTGGTATCTTTGCAAAGTCAACAAACATTAAATTTTTCTTGCTTTAGAAGCTTAGTGCTATATTTTTTTTTATTAGCACAAAACACCCAATGACACGAAATCCGAAATAACCATCGGCTGAATGAATCAACCCAATTAATTGAGTAACAAAAATAAATTAAAATAACGTTAAAAGTCCGGAAATAATCAGGAAGATGCAGAAAAACATCAGAAATTATATTCGGGTTTATTTTAAAAGTTTTAAAATAAATACGGATATAATAAAACCTTCCCTCGCGTTTTGATTTTCTGAGACAGTTATTTGTGACCTGGAGAATTAACATTAAAAAAAACGAATCCCATGAAATTTACTACAAACACAGCTTTTAAAAAAATTTGAACGCTGAACCTTCCATACAAATTATCAAGCCTAGAGTAGTCCTTGACTTGATAGGTCATTTGGATACACAAACGTGGGCTAGACAGTTAGTCTAAATCGGAAAGGTTTGAGAATTTTAATTGAAGCAGTTATACATAAACACTAATTTGTATTTTAGTAACACGTAAAATTTAGATAGTTGGCGTTAAAAAGTATTGCAGAAAACCTTGGCCCTGGAAATTTCAGTGGTTACAAAACAAGACCTAATCGTGTCGCCCCGATCATTTATCCTCCCAATATTTTTTAATAATTGTAAAAGTTGCATTGGTACTGACAATGTACGTTATTATGAACATATAGATATATTGTATATAGAACGCCTTTATCTTACACTAATATAGTTCTAATTACAGGTGTACCTTCGTAATAAGAATAATTTCCCTCAGATTCTCTACCCAATATTCTTTCGCATTACTTGTTGACTTGAGTATTTTTTTATTAAACAAAATTAAAACCATGCTGATTTTTTTTTTGAAAAATGTGCAGATATTATGAGAATGTACCTTGAAACTTGGTTCTCTCGCAGTTCTTATAGTTGATGTGGATACCATGGGAATAAAAAATGAATTTCCAGCAAATAGTCTTCCATGATTTTGTAAATTTTAATACGTTAAATATTTAATATATTTAGCATTTTAATATGCATTATGTACAAATAGAAAGAAACAGAAATTATTTCAGAGGATGTAAGGAAAAGTAGGAAGTTTTTGTAATTCTTTGCAAATCAAATCAAGATTTCGGGATAAACTTTACAATAAATTATAAGTCATTATTTGAGCTTAAAATGAGCAGACGTAAAAAAGTGGATTAACTGTGTCACTTCAGTTTGTGGTTTTTACATGATATCTGTGATACAGTTGTACGAATAGCATAGACCTTGGTCAATTAATCTCTCAATTTCGGATTAAATTTCTTTTACGGCGTCAATGTTTCATTCATTTGAAAATATGAGACGCACTTCCTTGAATACTATTTCAAGATTTTTTATGTCACGGAGTGGAAATTCATTTTGAAAAATCAGAAGCATATTTTACTGGAAAGGGGAATAATTGAAAATTATTTTTACACAGCGGCTATAGGCAGGAACTCTGCCAGGACCGTTTGGACGCTTTCTACATATTTTTAATCAAAATTAACATCCTTGGTTGTGAAAAATATAATTGAAGTACTTCGAAGTGTTTTTAGTATTGTTCTAGCGTTATTTCGTAAATCCACAAAATGTTGTTTTTGCCAGAATTTTTCAAAACTCACCTGAAACACATTGTAATAATCATTAACTTGGCTCCAAACTTGAAGCTCTGAATTTCTAGACACTTGCAGAAAAATCATCCTCATCTTCATTATCGAAATTTCTGTCTTTGTCAAATGCATCAGTTGTGTTTATTGATAATGATAAACTATTATTTGCGACATCGTTTGAATTAGACTGCAATTCAACCGACGCACCTTGTGTTTTTGTTTATGGAAAACAAGTTAACAAATACAGACAAAGTCAACTTTATGTTCATTACTGCTAGAATAAGATGAACATTGTCTTAAGCGACGTGGAAACTACACATCCCTAAAAATAAAGGTTTGCTTGATTTTAGTTGAAATTTAAACTGAGGAAAATTTTAAAACTAAATCAGCATTTTTTTAGTGTGAAACCAGGAGTCCCACGGTTTTCCTCCGAAACTACTCGGCCAATTTCGTTGAAAATGCTTGCAAACATTGCTTAGACTGTATCATATACTGAAGCTCTGCAGATTTTTTGGTTCATTTTTCCGGAAAAAGTTAATATAATTTTTTAAGCCTAAAGGAATTGTAGCTACTACAGTGTTCCTGAAAACATTTGGTTCCTTAGTCAAGTTGAAACTCATATCATGACGCAAGAAACAAAATCCCGCTAATAATATGTGACGCCAGCTCTTATTTGTTCCGACGTTCCTAACATTTTCATATCTTTAAGATCAGCCGTGTAGATATGAAAATCAGAAAACGTCCTCCCTTTGCTTCACATTCCAAACTCATGTGGCCCCAAAACATCTAAGAGATCAATTAAGTAAAGTTTAGAACAATTAATAGAATTTCTCCCAAAGTAAATAGATACAACGTGTTTGAGCTACACTCTGACTCTAACGAGGGTTAACGTGGATTGCCTCGCAGATAAAAATATTAAAACGAGCTTTGCAACTTTTGTTTAAAATTATTATTTTAGTAAATACAAATGGTGTTGAAATCATTCGTTTTTTGATTAAACTTTAATTAAAAAACTGATATTATGTGACAATTAAGTTGTAAAACATTTATTTAATTTTTTTTTAAAAACATTTAAAATGCTTCCATAATTTGGAGAAACAATAGACTTTTTTGAAATTGAAAGTGCCGGATAGTTTTCGAGAAAACGTTTTGGAAATTTTGGACTTCAAGTCAAATGACAGTTATCTTCAAAACTACTAAATCGATTTTAATGAAATGTATTGTAAATACTACCTATGTAAATCGTAATGGTTATTGATTATGTGGTTGAAATCGGCCGGATAGTTTTTTTTTTAAATTCTGTAAAAAACTCAAATTCATACTCCTTTGACGTCAGTAGCTGATGCCACCCTACGCGAAGTCTCAAATTATCGCGTGACCATGATTTGTGTACCTGGACTTGTGCCCATATACTCAAGTACTCCTTGTACTCATAAGGGGCACTAATTCAAAGTGTAATGGGTCATTCCAGTGTACATTTTTAAAATAGAATTTTATTAAAATTTGAGTGAAGATGAAGTTAAGTTAATTTAACTGACATGATGTACATATTATAAAACCCTTAAGAACGTCTGTTCTGTAAAACTTTGGCTTGTAAATTTCCTTGCTTAAATTTCTGGGGATGTGATGAATTTTTTTCTCTTTCATTTTTTGCTGATTTTTTGTGTTGATAAATATTCGAAAAAATATACCGTATGCTAATCGTCCCACATTGTCTCCAATTAAGTAATTAAAGGGAAGTGGCAGGAATGCACGAGGAATGAAATGTATTGTGGGAGGCTTTGTATATAGTAATATGTTTATAGTAATAAAATAAATTATTATTGTGGCTACGTATTTTTAAATATTTTAACATGAACGCCACAAAAGACAATATTTTGTCTAGACGGGAATCCCAAGAAATATAGGTTATCATCAGCATTGTTATCTAGCAGTTTAAAATATTAGTTACAAATTTTTAGCATAGTAGTTTTAATTTTTAGTTTTAATTAGCTTATAGCTAGAACATATTTAAAATAAAGGCAGTGACATGGGACGTTGAGAAACATGATATATTTGTAGGGCATAAATTCATTTTTAAATATTTACAGCTTCTTCGCCCCTTTCAATATTGTCTGACAGGGGTCGGAATTTTGTAAATCTCCCTGGAAGATCATTTCTAAATTTCCCTGCTGACTATTATTTTCCTGCTGGTAGGTCCTCAACGATTTCAAAAATCCCTGCTGAAAAAAGGATCGACGTTTTTCAAAATCCCTATTGGCAAAAAAGAATCGCTTACAAAACGTGAAATGCCTGCCAAATTAGGCCAATCAAGCCAAAAATTCCTGTTTGCTTATTAAATTTCCCTGAAACACGTCAACAAATTTGAAAATCCCTGCCGAAAAAAGGCCAACGATTTTAAAAATCCCTGTTGGTAAAAATAAATCCCTTCCCTTTGAGATTTTCCTACTCAGAAATATTTTTTCCCTGGGAAGAATCTTCCCGTCTTCGTAAAAAAAATCGACCCCTGTTGTTTGGCTGTGTGAGCACCCAGGCTTCCTAAAACTCTAGGTTAAGAACTATATTTAAACTCTAATTCCTAAATTACTACAATACACTTAAAACTATTCTTAAAACTATGGTGGTTATGCCGAGGAAATAAAGCACGTCCTCTCAGTTTAACGGATAACAGGGTTCTTCTTTATTCACTAAACTTACTCTTCCCACTCTCACATCACATACACTTGCGCACTATCCAGTGCCGCATCCGTACTCACAAATCATACCCTAAGCCCAAATACATACATATACTTATACATATTCCTCTCATTATCCCCCTCCCCACATTATCAATCGTCCCGATTGATGCTGGGTCGTGGTTAAGGTTCTGAGGAGTTCCTTATTAACAAAAAAAATAAATGCCTCTGCTACACCAGGGCTATGAACAAAAGTATCTTTACCAAACAAATTACAAAATCACTGAATTCATTTTCAACCTATACATTCATCTGAGGCACAAGTATCCGTTCATAGGCGAAATCATTACATACCATTGTAATATCAGGGCTTGCAGAATGTCATTGAAAGCAAGAGAATTAAAAATTGATTCATAGAAATTGAATAACAATAATAAAAATGGGTGCTCCCTATTAATTCTAAATTAACATTCTTATTGCTATAAGGCCACTCTTTCAATACATTTGAGCTCCTTTCCGTAAATATTATTGAACAATTCTGAGACACTTAACAAAAATGAATAAAAATATGATTTTCATCCTGTGTTTTAAATGAAATAATCTTCACGTTCCCCCGGGTAAATCGGACAATCCAGGGCTACATGACCTCCTTCTTCCTTACACTTGAAACACCCTGGGTGATCCATCAGGAAATGGCTGTCTTTGCATACCCGTCCGCAACGATTCGTAAATCCACATATGCGCCTGGGAAAATTGTAAACTACTCCTGGTAGTTTCCTGCCCTCGAAATCCCATGAGTACGCCACTTCTGTTGTCGAGATGTCAATCTGCTGGTACCACTCTGGTCTGAAAGGTCTACCATTAATGTGCCTCATTCGATCAAAAACCCAGGCTTGAAACCTTCTAATGTCGTTGGGGTTCCCCATAATCCTTAACTGTCGGCACAGCACTCCTGACTGTTTCGGGTCTAAGATTGCACAGCACAGGTGTTCTCCCGAAATCCTATTTACTCGAGTCTGCCGAGGGATTGGGAAAATCTGATCAATTATAATATAATGGAAAAGAATGGAAGTATAAACTTCTCTATGCCACACAACCGGTGGTCTTGGTATTGCCGGCACCTCTTCCCATATCTCCTCTACTGGCATAAATCTGACTTTCTTCAGAGGCGGTTCCAATCTCAATTGAGTCAACCATCCCCTCATCTCGTTGACCTGTTGGAGTAACTTCCTAGCTTGTTCGAAGACCCAGTTCGTCTCACTGGATTTAGCCAGTTCCATGGATCCCTGGAAAATCTTCTGGACACACTCGCCCACCTGCATGATTTGCTCAGGGTCACAGTTCGGGGTTGAGGTGTGTTTTTGCACCATGTCTACAATCTCCCCCCAGAGTTCATTCACAGGTGCTTCCAGCTCCTTGGATCATTTCTCTAAATTCTCCTCCCAGATCTGTGAGATTTTGAAAGCCAGCCGGTTGACCTTTGACACCTGCACGCGGTGCCTCGCCTCTGCCACCGTCATTTCCTGGAGAGCTGCCATTGCTGCTATTAGAGAAAAGAAAATACCCCATGAAATTGCCTTATAACTCCGTCAGCCTCCCCCTGCAATATAACCAACCACTGAGTCCTTTCCCACTAACCAAACAGGGGGAAAAAAATTCAATAATAAAAAAAATCACGGGTGGCCTTCGTCTGAGACCTCGACCAATCATTCACATGTAAGTATTAAATCCACCCAAAATAATTTCCACCGATAAAAAACATTTGTACGATACCTGCACTTAGGTTCTCTGGTTTAAACGGAGTAGTTTTTATTTTCTCGGGGCTCAACACAGAAGTAAAGCTTACTTGTAATGGTCACGGCACTTGAAGTCGCTGCTTCTTCCCAGTCAACTTCCAAATTCCCTCTCAAGAGATGTAAGCGTGGCTTTCCACACTCCCGTAGTTATAGCTAGAGTCTTCTTATTACCATACCTCCCTGGCGCATAATGCTAATTATGTACGTCCACGTAGCCGTATACTGAGGTCTAAAGTTATCCTAATAATTATGCGAACAAGTAACCTGCCCAGGAATGCTACCATGGATTATTACCATCAGGTAAGTATTACGATTTTATTACAATGTGATAACTGCCGATTTAGACTGAATTAAATATAAGCTTTAATTTTTTAATTCTCCGCGTTGTGTAGCTTCGCATGAGCCACCAGCTCTTGTAGGGTTGGAGTCTTGATCCCACACGTAATGCACCGTGCCCAAGGGTTCGTTTTGTGGATGCTCAGTGGACTGTCCGGAGTCTCAGTGCTCGTCTTCATAGCATCAGATGGACCCCTCTTGACCAAATCCATCGCCTTTGCCTTTGGAAGTGTGGCTGGAGTGTCAGATAATTTGTTAAGTGGCTCCCAGTGTGTTTCTTTCCCCACAAAGAATTCCAGCGCGTCCAAGATAACCTGTCTCTCTCTGCCCCTCTCTAGTGTAACGGCCCTTCTCGTGTCACAGCCTGCTTCATTGTTGACACAGGTTGCGTCCTGGCCGCATTAGATGCAAAACTTCAGTGGGAGCCCATCCAGCTTTAGTGTGAGCACTCTGTAGATTGCTCTAAATTGGTCCCAGTCCGACAGTGCCCTGTTACGAAGGTCGTCCAAGTCAGCAACCAAAAGTCCAGGATTATATTCCGGGAAAATTCCGGGTTTTCGTCTTAACTCGTACAGGCGGATCCGAAGCCCCTTGTGAGCGTTCATCTTAGTCAGTTCCAGGTAAGTATTGAAAAAATCTTCCCTGTACCCATCTAATACTGCTTCAGTGGGGATGATCTTGTCCCGAAAATATGTTCTCTCTCTGTGTAGTTGGGCCTGGTACGTCACAGACGGACTGCAGCAGTAAAACTTCGCTGCCCTTATGGACTCCTCCAGTAGATAATCCAGGTCAGAATTTTTCTTTAATCTCGCCTCCATCTCCTGGATGAGGAGTTTGTTCACGGCACTGCGCTCCAGAAACTCTCCTTCGACTTCCGGGTATTTTTTTGGTCCTGGCTGAATGGCTGTGGATTTCTCTCCTCTCTGGTTCATGAAGTGCTCTGCCATTGCTCCGGTGTGGCTTCCTTTTTCCCAAAAAAAATGCAGGTAAAAAATAAATATTTATTATAGTTTCTGAATGTGTCTGACCCTACTCCTATCCTTCTGTCCCAGAAACTATAGTACAGATTATTATTATATTTTTTTTCTTAGGTGGACCTTCTGACTACTTGAATATATCTGTGTATTTAAAAAAAAATTAACCGGGTGTTTTACCTGTCGTAGTGGATCTCTGATGCACTTAATTATTTTATGTATATGTATATATAAAAAGTAGCAGGATTTTACCTTTTGCTGAGGGCGTAAAAAATAATTTCTTTTGAAGGTTCGAGTCTCGCCCCAAAAACGTTACAGGAAAGAATCCGGTGGATCAGAACTCCCAGGGAACCGTCACAACGAAGTATAACTTTTTATATTAAGGAAGATGCACCGAAAATGGATCAGGCTCTCTCAACCGTATCACACCAAATGAGACAAACCCCATGGCTCAGCCGTCGTATTTATAGGTATTCCCAGGTAAGTATTTACATATTAAAAAGTTTTTACTTTAGTCTAAAAAAATTTTTTCCCTTTATTTTACATTTTCTGCTCTCCTCTGCTTCCCTTATCGCACCTTACCCAAAACAATATTTATGGGTTTGTGCCCACGGGAGATTATTCCCTTTTTAAAAAATAAACTAATTAACTAAATTTGTTTTTTATTTACATTTCCCAGGTCATTTTTCGTAACCCAGGCTTCCTAGATCGAGCAACCTGACTCCATTCCAATGCAAATCCTGACGCGATTTGACTGTCCCTCGCGTGACAGTTCGGAGCTCTATGTTGTGAAGGCGTAGAGTGAAGAAATACTGGTAAGAAATTTTTAGCATAGTGAATAATTAGTGGAAAGGAAACACTTCCTAAATCTAATTTAAAATACCAAGGGCATTACTCAAAAATTATTTGTTGTACTCTCGGTTGCTGCCGTATTTCCTTATTAGATGTAATACACAGGTACATTGATCTCTATCTTATCCTATGCAATACTCAGGCTTAATATTTAGATACCAAATATTTCCTAGAAAAACCGCTCACCTATACCCTATGCAAACCCAGGCAGGTTTATGTTTATGACCAGCCGAGGCCTACAGGACTTAGCATTTATCCCGGAGTACAAATAAGAAAAATAATTAAAAATGTTACGGTCTGGGCTCCCAATTGATTACCATACAGCGGATCAACCTTCAGGCCATAAGAAATAACACGGGCATCTCTTGATCTTCTAGCTATTTTCTCCTTCGCGAAAAATCCCCCGCTTGGTAAAATTGAGTTTGGGTGGTCGCTCTGCCTGTTCTCCTAGGCTCAATGACGCTAGCAACAGGGCTGGTTGCGAAGACGTTTTGAGCAACTAATTTAGCGGCTGGTCTGGCTGGAATTGGGTAGGTTTCCATCTCAGGGATGGACTGACGACTTGATTTAGAGGACGTCTTCAACCGCGATTCGCGGCTTCCCGTTGCTCCTGAGCCTACTGTCTCCTTACTTTCTTTATTGTATATGGGTACCTGAGACTTGATTGAGGTTCCCAGGGTTGATTGTGAACGTATAGGAATCAATCTGGACGAGTATCCTTCCTGGGATTTGTTTTCGTGGGAGTCATGATTCCCGGGTAGAGTTCCCTCGGGGCTCCTTGTCCCTAATGAACTGTTGGTTGTATTTTTAACCACTTCTACAAATGAGAGCCTCTTTCTGTTGCTCTCGTCCTTTCCAGATGAACTTTGTAGCGTGCTGGACCTCAAAGATCTGCGGACATCGGTTCTTTCCTCATTACTGAGACTTGATGAGTTGTTAGTGGGGGCAATATTCTCCCCGTTACTTTCATCATACGTTGCTTCCTTTAAACATTTCCTCCTCAGGGTTACGGAATCCTTGGATGACTCAATCCTGGTTGGTGTCACATTTGTAAGTCTGGAAGGTGTAGTTGTGGTCCCTCTCTATTGGAAAAAGGTTTTATTAGGGGCAAATGGAATGGACTATAATCCATCCTTTTCTCGAACAGATCTGGGGAGCACTCCTCATTGGTGTGAGTAAAGATTCTTGAATGATCTGTAATTTCATGAAGGGACTCGAACGCTCTTCTTGCTTCCGTAGGGGTTGACGCTGCTTTCGGTTCACCTGTTAATAACTCTGGATTATTCGTCAATCCTCTGAACGGGTTCCTCGGGCTAAACGGGGATTTTTGTAGTCCCTCTGATCTATTTAGAGATTCCCTGGAACTTCCTGAAGCCAGACTAATATTCTGTCGGGAATCTCGATAATTTTTGAAAGCCATTGAACTGTGTTGGGTTTCCGGGGAGTAATAATGATTGTCCTCCTCCGTACGTTGTGACTGGTCCGACGTTATCTTTTCCCGGCGGCCACTCGTTCCACTTGATTCCTTGGAAGATTCCTGGTGGTGGGGTGGTGGTGTTTTGCTACTCCCTGACTTTTGTGAGACACTTGGTTGAAGGCATTCTTCAACCACAGGAATAACCTGAGGCTTTTCTTTGACGATCATATCGGCCTCACCTTGTCCTGTGGGGATTAACTGAAATTCTATACTCGCCGCACCCTTGTAATATTCCGTTAATTTCGAGTGAGAGGAGTTTAGTTCTTTGGGCGGGACTGCGGGAATATAAATATGTTCTACTCCTTTGCTGGGAGTGTAATTAGTTTTGGTAAAGGGCTTGGTGTGTATCTGGGGTTCAATTTCTGGAGACCCTGCCTTGCTATCGACCCGTGATCGGTTGTGCTGACTCAGAGATCTTTCCTTAAGTCCCGGTGAATTTGGAGGGGGTTCGGGAGTTTTCATTTCGTTTTCCTGAGGGGTAAACAATATCGGAGGAACGTCTCCCAGATCTGAGACGTTACCCAACCAGTCCTGGGTTTCATCGCGTAATATAGGGGGCTCTACTTGAGAAAGTATTAAATCCTCCTGGTCCTCACTGGAAACAGCAACGAAATTTGGCAACACATTTAAATCCTGAGATGGGGACTTACGCTGTAGCCTTTGATCATATTCCGGTGGGATTTCTAGCAATTCCCTAATTATTGAGTCTTCCTGGGACTCGATCAAACGAGTATCTGGTTGTGTCTGAGTCATTCTCTCCTGTCTCGTGCGGGCTCTTGTTCTGCCAGGCCACTGGGGGTTTGTATGCCTTTAATTTATGTGAATGTACTCTGATCAGCCTGTGTTTATTAAGCTGATTTCCTCTATACTCCACGATGAAGGAAGTTTCTCCTCGAGCCTCGACTATCTGGTATGGTCCTATCCAGTATAGCTGGAGTCCCCTCCTTGACGAATCAGCGACTCAAACCAGGTCACCTACTTGGAAATTGTTTGGTTTTCGGTTTTTATTAAATTGCTTTGCTCTTTTCTCTTGCTCTCGGGTGGTGTTTAGGTTGGCCCTGAACACTCGGTCTCTCCTGAACTCCTCTCGTTCCTCTGGGGTCGGTGCTTGATTTATTTGAGCTGCTGGGGTTAGCAAATCCAATTTGGTCCTAGGCTGCACTGCATATACCAGGCTAAAAGGAGTGTACTTTGTGACTTTGTGTACATGCTGGTTGTGGGACTTGCACGCAAGTCCTAGTTTCTCGTCCCAGTCATCTCGGTATTTTGAGACGTACTTCCTCAGGTACCGCTTGATCTCAGTGTTGTTGCGTTCGACATTTCCATTAGACTCTGGGTGGTTCGGGGATATTAGGATATGCTTCACTCCATGCTTATTTAAAAATGCCTGAAACTCTTTACCCTTAAAATGAGGACCGTTATCAAAGACGATCATGGGCACGACTCCGATTTGATCAAAAATTAATTTCTTCAAAATTTTACAGGAATCCCTGGCTGTATTGGTTCGGCATGAGGCTGCCCAAGCGAAGCGGCTGGTGTGGTCTATGACCACAAATATATACTTGTTCCCAGACCTGGACTCCTCCATTGGGCCCACATAGTCTATAGCGATCCTGGTAAAGACATCATCCGGGGTAGGGACTATCTTCATAAGTCCCTGGGGTTTACTTGTCCTGGGATTGGCTGTCTGGCAAGTTACACAGCCTTGGACGTATTTCAATATGTCCTCGCGCATATTGTTCCAGAAATAGCGCTTCATCAGTTTCTGGTAAGTTTTAAAAACTCCAACATGACCACCATCTAGGGAATCATTGTGGGCTAACTTTAAAATAGGGCCTATCAGGGTTGATGGTACCATTAACCTGTAAGGTTCACTCAGTTTGTGATCGACTCTGAACAAAAGTCCGTGAATTAGGGCATGTTTGGGATTAAAACGGTTATAGGAATTTCCGGTTCTTTCTCCGTGGTCTTCTAATTCTTCTATTATCTTTTTCAGGGCTGATTCTTTCCTCTGGTGCTCCTTAAAAATGTCAACATTACCTCCGAGAATTATCTGGATAATGGGCTCCTCGCCAATGATTTGGTGAAGATTTTGATCCGAGACTGGGATCCGGATTGACCTGATGGGATATCTTGAAAGGCAGTCTACGGGGCGGATTTTTGACCCAGGCACGTAAACTATCTCCTTTTCTTGTTGGGCCATTTCTAGTTGCATCCGGGCAACTCTGGAATGGGGGTCCTTTAAATTAGTGAGGCACTGTAATGCCTTATGGTCCGTGTGAAGCTGAATTTTCCTCCCATAAATGTAGGGGCGGAACTGCTGAAAACCAAAAATACAGGCTAAGGCTTCTCGCTCTCCGGTGGTGTATTTTTGTTCCGCAGGTTTCATCAATCGTGAAGCAAAGGCTACTGGGCGCCAGGTCTTGCCGTCTCGGGATTGCTCACAGGCAGCTCCTACTTGATAGTTACTTGCGTCTGTAACTACCCTGATTGTGGCTTGTGGATCAAAGTAGTCTAGAACTGGGGCTGAAATCATGGCCAGCTTGAGCCTCTGGAAAGCTTCTTCCTCAGGTTGCCCCCAAACGAAGCTGACATCCTTTTTTGCCAGGTGGTGCAGGGGTCGGGCAATTTCTGCGAAATTTCGGACAAAGGTCCTATAATAATTGCAGAAACCTAAAAAGGACTGGACATCTTTTAAATTCTTGGGAATCGGGAAGTCCTTAACGGCCTGGATCTTCTCCGGATCTGGCCCTGAACCCTCTCCGCTAATTACGTGGCCCAGAAAGTGGAGATCGTTGAAGCCGAAATGACATTTGGACAATTTGAAAGTGAGCGAAAATTCCCGGGCTCTCTGTAGGACCATTTCCAAACGAGCCAGTAAGGTGTCAAAGTCTGAGGCAAAAATAAGGAGGTCATCAATGTAAACCAGGGCAATTGTGTACTTCAAATTTCCTTGGATAGTGTCCATCATGCTCTGGTACTCGGCGGGACTATTCTTGTAGCCAAAGGGAAGCCTGTTGTAGCAAAACTTCCCTCGGTGTGTGGAAAATGCCGTCTTCAACTTACTCTCAGGCGCCAGCAAGAGCTGAAGAAACCCCTGGAGTGCATCCAATGTGATGAACCAGACTGATCCGGACAGATGATCCAAGCAGTCATCAACTCTGGGAATGGGATAGGTATTTTGCTCAACCTGGTCGTTGAGCTCCCGGAGGTCCACGCAAACCCTGTGTTAGAGGTTCCCATGTTCGTCTCTCTTCTTGGGCACCACGATAACTGGGGAGTTATAGGGAGACACGCAAGGCTCGATTACCCCTAGCTTGAGGTTCCTCTCTACGTGCTCGTCCAGTACTTGTTTTTCTAGATGGGCAAGTCTGTACGAGTACTTGTGGAAGGGCTTCTTGTCACCAGTGTCAATCACCACAGGAGGAAAGTTGACCACTCCCAGTTCATCGTCGGACCTGGCAAAGTTATCTGAAAATTTGTTAATTACCTCCAGGATTCTTTGTCTCTGGTCATCGTCTAGGTTTGGTCCCAGCTTAATTTCTTCTAAAGAGAATGGCTTTCTTCTCTCTGGGCCCGTGATTTCTGGCGAAATCCATTTGTTCCGAGGGTCGTCCATTTGAATCAGGTTCGCATCATCAAAGGGTTCGTAATGTCCCAGGTATCGTATGGCTGGCATCGTGACATGTTGTTTAGTAGGATTCAGGATAGCCGTTTGAGCTTTCCCGTTTCTGAGTCTTAGGATGGTGTTCCCGAATAAAATCCCTTTTTGCTGATGGGGGTTGGCGGTCACTGTGATGTCTCCGGAAGCCGATGGGTCCCTGGAGTAAACGGTGATTTGTCGCCAAGACATCGCGGGGATTTCATGAGGGCGTTT
Organism: Allacma fusca; assembly: GCA_947179485.1. Lineage (NCBI taxonomy): Eukaryota > Metazoa > Arthropoda > Collembola > Symphypleona > Sminthuridae > Allacma > Allacma fusca. The sequence continues at coordinate 189,125 of CAMXBY010000030.1, read as the reverse complement.
GGTAAAAACCGATTTGGAAATTCTCCTGATTTTTTCAGGTTCACCCAGAGTTCTCATGGGAATGCCCTTGCTGCGGACTGGATGACTGTCCTGGTAATTGCTGGAGAATGATTGGGTTGAGGTACTTGAATTCGAGTTAAGAACTTTATTTTTTCTCTTTTTTATGACATTTTTGGGTAGTTCTGTACTTGTGCTTTCAATTTGAGATTCCTCTTCTTCAAAAATGATCAAATCAGACTCTGGGTTATGTTGTTGGATTTTGTCTTTGATTTCCGTCGAATTCCAGGTGGGCGTACTTGATTCCGTGAGAGGGCCATCCAGATCTCTGAAACTCCAGTCGCTATTGGTTCCAATCCAACCTTCTTCGGAATCTTCGCCATACTGGTCATCTGATGGCAGATGTTGCTTCCCCTGGTACAAAATGATGTGTTTTACTTTGTCAATTAGAAGCCCGAACCTCAGATTGAAGTTGTATCCCAGGAGCATGAGGGTATCCATGTCTTCGATTATGCAGAATCTGTAACTGTAAGGGGCGGAACATTCGTCATCAACATGAAAAAATAAAATGGCTGAGCGATTGTAAGTACCGCCGCTTCCAGGGAGGACCATAGCGAAAGGTCTGGGTTCATGTTGTACTACTTGGATACTCCTTGGGCAAAATTTCTGCAAGTAAAAGACGGCTGCGGCTGAAATTGTGGACATGGCTGCGCCTGAGTCTACCACCGCTCTCATCTTGACGGGGTACGCTGCTATACTGAGGTGGTCTATATCTTGGTTCTTACGGTAAGTCTGATTCCAAAGTCGTAAAAATTCGCACCCCATCCTTTCTTCGTTTGAAAGAAACTCGGCATGGTGCATTGAATCTTGTGTATCAACTCTGGCAATTGTGTCTTCTATACGTTCAAGTCTGGTATTATCTTCTTTAGTGAAAGAACTTCGGGGGTGTTCTTCCTCTGTACTAATTTTCTTTTTGACATTTTCAGGGACTGTCTCCGGAATGTTGATGTGTGAAAACGGACCTTCTGGGGCGCCATTTAAATTAACAATGTTCGGAGGGGGTTGGCTCATTTCATCTGACCATGCCGTGGGAAAATCTTGAGAAGGTATTTCTCTAAAAAATACTGGCCCGCCTGTTTCAATTGACATCTGGGTTCCCGGGAAATAAAATTGTTGTTGAGGCTGCCAAGTCTGGTCGTCCCCTAACGCCAGACCTAACAGTTTCCCTGGTTGTTGATTTGTTGTGGGGCGGGTTGGGGATTGGGGTTGCCCATGTTGTTGTTGTTTGATCTCTGAGGCTGATTGGCATTTCCTTGAGGGAAATTCCCTTGCTGTTGTTGCCCTGGGCCATATCCTCTGTTAGCCCACGCGGGTTGAGGACCTTGGAATTGCTGTTGATTATTACCACTAAAGTGGCCCTGGAATTGGTCCGGGTACTGTGATTGGTTCATTGGTTGAGCCTGATGAAAACCTTGACCAGGTATTTGAAACTGAGGTTGATTTTGGTCAAACTGATAACCTTCCTGATTCCGTTGATATACCTGATGCTGATTCTGGTACTGGAACTGGCTTTGATTCTGGTTGCCAGAATAGTTATTGAAACCTTGATTTCGCGCCCTAAAATTATTATGATTGGGCGATGCTCCGAACTGTTGATTCTGATGGCCCCCGAGTTATTCATGCTATGCGAGTAATTCTGATTTACAGGCACCATACCTCTGGGGTTTCCTCTCCGTGGTCTTTCATCAAAAAGCTGGGTCATCCGTCCCATGTTACCGTTTGCCAGGTCTCGGTTTAAATCGGCATAGTGCTTCATTAGGTGGTTGGTCCGAAGGCAATAGTCACAATGTAGGCCCGTTGTGAGGGTCCGGATGGACGTCTCCTGCAGCTGAGGAGCCTGGTATCCTGATGATGTGGAAGTGGCGAATTTCTGGCCGGGGTTCATTTTGGGGTCGTTCAGTAGAGAGTCCAGGTTGACGACCAGTTCCTCTGTGGATTTGGCCGGTGTACAGGCGATGGCTGCAAAACTTGATGGAATCTTCTTCCTCGCCTCGCTAATGATCTCCTCATCAGACATCTTTGGATCCAGTTCAAGACAGAGCCGGGTCAATTCTGCAACAAAAGTTTCAGCATCAGTACCAGGTTTCAACTTATAATTTTCTAAGTCGGCCTTTCTCTTGGCCTTCCTCTTAGAATGATCAAATCTTACACATAAGGCATTAACCACAAATTCCCAAATTTGCTCATTTGATTTTGAACCCTCACTCACAAAATTTCTAATTCTAGGAAATAAGGAGGCATACCAAATCTTCACGGACTTATCTGGAGACTCGGTGAACATCCTTTTCATGTCCTCGATAATGGAATCAAAACCAACAAAAAGTTTTACCCGTTGGGTTGCGACCTTCTTGGCGAAGCCCTGAGGTTCATCCTCGGAATAGTATTGGCCAACCTCCAAACGGAATTTCTCCAGTCTGCGATAGTCCACTTCGGCGCTTTTGGGATCCGGCTTTGCCAAAAATCCTGGCGTGAGCACATTTCCAAATTTAGCTGGTGGGAACTGGAATCCTGAAAATCTTGTGGGTGGTTGTGTCTTGATAGGGACTGGGTTCCCATTGAGTCCAGGAGAAGATCTTGGTGGGACTGGTGGGCAATGACCACAGCCTATTTTGGAAGGAGATGTATTATTAGATCCAGTGCCCATGCCACTCTGATCCAGTACATCCTTCTTGGAATCATCGCCTGAGATCGACATTTTCACAAATTAATTGTCCAAGACATTCCAGGTACGGAACTATTAAACACGCTAAATTATTAATTAATTGTTTGTAAATGATTTTCTAAACTCCGAGAAAATTAAAAGAGTAAGTTAAGACCCAAAAAGAGTATTATGGAGTATCACCGATTATTACTATTATAATTTTTTAGCCACGCCCAAGAATAACCTTACAATTGACAAAAATTACTTACACCATTAGGTATTAGGAGTTATATTTAGAATTAGTTTTAAAAATTTGAATAGAATTGATAACCGAGGACTATAACCTTAAATTTAACTAATGTGCTAAAAAAACCTGAAATCCTTGCTAAATATTCATCTTAGGTTTTTACATACTTTTGAGGATCAAAGGTTGACCAGAGGACATCTCCAGGGGTGATAAGGTCGGTCACCTTGCCACACCTTAAATCACTCGCAATGACCGACCATAAAACAAAATGATTTAAAATTATTATTAAAAAAATGATTTAGAATTATGTTACCAGATTGATACCGCTTTTCCTTTTTCTGTTCCAGGTTCTACAGAATTCGGGGATCTGAAAAATCCAAGGACACAGGGCAGGCACTCGTCAACCCAAGTAGGGGTACTCGCTGCTGACCGCACCCAGAAAAGGGTTATCCCAGGTAACTACCTAACGGTAACTTCTAAAGCTACCGGCCTAATTCTCTAATTCTTACTAATTACAAAAAAAAACTAAAATAACTAAAATTATTAAAAATTTAGGCACTCGCTGTGACTGCTAAGGACGGTGGAAAGAACCCGCTAACCTCCACCAATGTGAGCACCCAGGCTTCCTAAAACTCTAGGTTAAGAACTATATTTAAACTCTAATTCCTAAATTACTACAATACACTTAAAAATATTCTTAAAATTATGGTGGTTATGCCTAGGAAATAAAGCACGTCCTCTCAGTTTAACGGCTAACAGGGTTCTTCTTTATTCACTAAACTTACTCTTCCCACTCTCACATCACATACACTTGCGCACTATCCAGTGCCGCATCCGTACACACAAATCATACCCTAAGCCCAAATACATAAATATACTTATACATATTCCTCTCAGCTGTACGTACAATTTACCTGGGAGTGAACCCCAGGGTTGTACATACAGGGGCTATTAATGTCATAAAATATCTCCACTGTGTAAGTAAAAATCAGATACTAACATTTAATTATTATTTTGCACATTTAAGTTACTATTTTTTTATACCAATACCCAGAAATTAACACAGAGCACATATAGTAAGATGGTCGTTACAGTTAATACCCCTTTTAAGTAGTAAGGGAGGAAGTTCCAGCAAAAGATACAGGTAATTAAATGTTTTGCGGACATACCTAATCCTATTCAAATGCTAAATACCCATTCAAATTACCTTTTGATAGTTTTCAAATGTTTGAACATTCATGAGGCACTACTTGTTACCAGAGGTGTGGAATATTTTGAAATATTGTATTTGAAATAGTATTTGAAATACGTTTAGTATTTCGTATTTAGTATTTTTCTAGCCGTAAATTGTTTAAAGTATTTTGTATTTCGTATTTTGTCAGCACCAACATGTCTACTGTATTTTATATTTCGTATTTTGATACATGACTTTTTTACAGTTCTGGATACGGTGTGTATTTAATGCTAATGAAAATATGTTAACCCTATAATTCCTAAGCTTTTTAGGGTGCTACTATTCCCAAGCCGTGGACAGGCTGGCCACACGTTAAATCAAACGGCCCGTAACAAATTAGGTAGCCTATTTAAGGGGCAATATTTTAACAGCTTTGTGGCTGCAACAGAAGGATAATCGTCATTAAAATTCATTATTTATGTATATAATACATACAAAATAAATAAAATATAATATTATTATATTATAAATATATTATATATATTATATATTTATATTTAGTTTATATATATTTTAATTTTAGCGTTCACCTTTGGTTGCTATAAATATATATAGATATATATAATTTTAGTTATATATATACATATATATTACATACAAACTAAATATAAATATACAATATATATAAAATAATATATATTTATATATTTTTAGTTTTATATATATAATACATACAAACTAAATATAAATATATAATATATATTTATATATTTTTAGTTTTATATATATATATATATAATGTTATATATATTATATATTTATATTTATAATTGGTTTGTATGTATTATATATATAGTATATTTTTAGTTTTATATATATATATAATGTTATATATATTATATATTTATATTTATAATTGGTTTGTATGTATTATATATATTGTATATTTTTAGTTATATATATATATATATATAACTAAAAGTTTACTAAAATTCTATTACCAAAATTATATAAAACTAAAAATATATAAATGTATATTATTTTATATATATATTTATATGTAAGCTAAATATATATTATATATATATATATATTATTATATATATTGTCATGGTCGTCTCCGCTGCAAGCATCATCGACTGGCCATGTTTGGTTTAACTAAAATATTTATTTTAGTTATCCAATTGTTGAAATTAAATCTACAATTTAATTTCTTTTTAATTTAATATAGTTAGCTAATGCTAACTATAGGAAGGCCGATCTCTCCATACTGGAGATAATTGTTAAGGATCACTCTACTTTTATATTTTAACAAACGTGGTGCGTCTCGTTTTGTCTCTTGCCTCCTACTCTTTTCATTTGATTGAATAAAGTCTAGTACATTGTACTAATCTTCGATACATTTTTACCTCCTCCTCCTTTATTTCCCCAACCCTGATAGGTGCGGGGTATCTTTACCTTCGTTTAAAACTACCCTCCCGTAGCCCTTAATTTAATTGTGTTTTCCCCTACATCTGGCGCCATCTGGAGTGATTTTACCTTTGTGCTGCCCTGAATTACGTCCCTGTGCCCGCTGTTCCTGTGTCGCCATCTATCGGCTATTATTTTTTTCAACCGTGTATCCCCACTGTAGTAAGAATCTCTATCTTTAAAGGTAATATCCTTAAATTGTGAGAAATTATTTTTATTAATAATTATTATTTTGTGCCGAGCACTTATACCATCCGTCCCATTTATTTTTGTGTAATTGTCATTGGCAATTTTATTTCCCCGTATCAAACAAGCATTTTTATTTTATTTTTAATTTCATTTTTGAGAAGTGATTTATTTGAAATTCCCTATCCCTAGCCATTGAGCATTTCCCCCTATCCTTTCCCATTACTTTTTGTGACTTCCTTTCTATAAAAAAGGTGGTGTTACGGGAAAAGTGCCTCTCATATATTAGAGTACTAATTATGCCAAGCGAGTAGCTAACCACCAATTATTGAATATTTTAATAAATTTTGTGATTACAATTTACATCGTGATTAATTGCAAATAGCAATAATCACACTCGCAATTACACAGTTATACACATTAAATATCACTTGTGCTTAGGTTTATTATTATTTGGTAAATATTGTAAATACTACCGGATTTTATTATTTTTAAATTGACTTGTGTCAACCTACTCTATTTTTAAATTTAAATGCTTAAACCGCCCTCCTCTCTCCCATTTGCATCCCCTTTTCCAACCATTAACTACTCATAATTTTCTTGAAACTTGTAACTCCCACCCTTCCCCATAATTTCCTTTGAACTTCAAACTGTCCCTCCCTTCCATAATTCCTTTCAAACATTTAACTTTCCCTCCCATAATTCCTATTTAATCTAACTTCCCCCTTCTTATAAATTCTTTTTTAACTTTATATTGATAAATCAGTATAAACTATGTCCCAATTATTTTCTTCCGAATTAATTTCCAAACTCCCAAAGTTCGACGGCAAATCCTCAGCTAAATCATGGCTATTCTGTTTAAATGAAGATTGTATGCTTTTAAAAATTGATACCCACTGGATTCTCAGAAATATGCACCGTTTACTCGAAAGCCAACCTGCCAATTGGTGGAAATTTACTAATCAAAGTATAGTTAGTGATTTGGAAGCCGACAATGCCAATGATAAATTTGTTATTTTTAAGCATTTGCTAATCCTACAATTCCCAGAACCCGATTCCAGAAAGATTGCAATTGAATTAAATCAAAATCGAAAATTCCTGATTGGCAAAGAGTCCCCAATGGATAACGTATTAGATAAATTAGGATTATTTTATGATATTGACCCCCAAATGAATGATAAAGTAAAGATTGACCATTTAGTTGAAAGCCTACCTGTTCAACTTGGATTTACCCTACGATCCCAATTAAACCCAGATAGTACCGTTGCCCAGTTTGAAAAATATTTCCTTTATCATTGTGAAAATCCCCATTTCCAATTATTTGTTTCCCAACCCTTCAATCTTGTCCCAACTGAATTTATACATCATTCAGAATTATACAACTCCAATCCTTCTCAGCCCAAAGAGGATTTAGCTCCTTTTCCCCAGGTTATACCTCAGATTTCTCAAAACCCATCATCCCATTCATCCAACCGTCCCAGTTGCCAAATATGTGGAAAATTCGGACACATTGCGGCTCCGTGCTATGAATTTCTTAATTTACAACGTTCTACACAACGTCATAATTATTTCCAAGATTATTCCACTAATAATCGTCAAAATGGAAACTGGAACCCCAATGGAAATTCCAAACCTACATTCAAGAATTCGATTAATCAATCCCATCTTTGATTTCCAATAATATGGAAACCATTAATGATCAACCTCATTTTAATCAAAATTCCCAGTATCAATACCCAACATTTGATGATTCCGTAAAACTGAATAGCCTGACCACATGGAGAAAACAGACTATAACTTCAACCGCTTTATGTAACAATTCATCCCTACCTGCTGATATTCCACAGGATATAGAAATTCCCCAATCTCGCCCAATTCATTTTATTCCCCCTGCTCCCCAAATATCACGTATGAAAACTTTTCCATTTCTCCCAGTCCTCCCAAAAGAGAATTCATCTGACTCTAAATTGTTGTATTTATCGGCTAATATTGCCTTCTTTGACTGTGAAGCTCTCATTGATAGTGGAGCAGCTGTTTCGGTAATAAGTGAACATTTCTTTACTACATTACCGAAAACCACTCAAGGAATTGTTACCCCCTTAGTTACAACGGTGTCCCTGTTCCTCGCTGTACAAGATTCCTGTAATTTACTAATTACTCATAAAGTTAAACTCCCTGTGAAAATTAATGGTTTATTCACCGAATGGAAATTCTGGATAGTTCCTAAAGCATCATTTGATGTAATAATTGGATTAAATTTTCTCAGAACTTACAATGCTGTATTAGATTTTGGCTCTGATTTACTTTCTTTTCCTCAGTTGTCCACCATTCTATCCCCATGCCCAAATCCCAAACCTACTCTTTCTTCAATTGCTGTTCAAACTGAGTTTGAAAATAGTATTACTTCTGAATGTATCCCCATCAGAAAAATCTACGAGAAAGGAATTTACCCCATTGAAGTCCCTCCAAATTGTACCATTCAATCCCCAGTTATTTCCTCGATTAGTTCTATTCCTCCTGGATTTGAAAATTTTAAACCTGATTTTTCAAATATTTCCTCTTACACTGATACCCCTTTTAAACGCCCTGTTGATTTTGCTACCCCGGAAGGTCAAGTTGTTTCCCCAGATATTAGTATTTTCTCCCTCAACCCAAAAATGTCTCTCCCCAGCATCGATTTTACCCCAGACGAAAATGTAGCTGATCCCCATAACTCTCAACGAGAACTGGAAAATCTTAAGTTTGGCCCCCTACCTTCGCCTCGATTGTATCTCCCTGATGAAAAAGTTCTTGTTGCAGACCATTCCAGAAAAACTTGATGTGTTAATAAATTTTTACCTTGCCCCTTTAAAATTGTCTCCCAAATTAATGATGTCACTTATTTGTGTAAAGATCTACGCGATAACCCAAAGTTTCCTGATTCCCCAAAGTTGAATCCCGAACCTCTTTGTTTACTACATTGTAAAGTTCCAGATTGCGGTCAGGTAGTGGAATCATTTCCATTACCATTTCTTGAAAATACCATTATTCAGGAGGCCGATTTATTTCTTGGATTGGCTTCACCATCTCCTTTACCTGCCACTGAAGTGGAAACCATTACTTCTTCTGTGGATCTCTGTACGGTTCCGGAAATAAACCGGATACCTTCGTTAATGGACACTGTAGTTGAACCTCCAATATTGACGGTACGAAGTCGACTTAAGCGGTTTGTTACAGATGAACAACTGCCTGTATCTTCAAATTCGTTACGACGTGTTTCTAAGAAAATCTGTGAACCAAGGGTCGCCAATTATGACAGCGAGTCAAGGACCACTACGGAGGCTTGTAAAACTCAACGTATTCATCCGGGTTCTTACGCTGATTTGCGACTCGATAATCCTATTATTAGGATCAAGAGGAATCGTTATGCGCTGGAGTACCCCCCAGTGGGAGGGATCATGTCATGGTCGTTTCCGCTGCAAGCATCATCGACTGGCCATGTTTGGTTTAACTAAAATATTTATTTTAGTTATCCAATTGTTGAAATTAAATCTACAATTTAATTTCTTTTTAATTTAATATAGTTAGCTAATGCTAACTATAGGAAGGCCGATCTCTCCATACTGGAGATAATTGTTAAGGATCACTCTACTTTTATATTTTAACAAACGTGGTGCGTCTCGTTTTGTCTCTTGCCTCCTACTCTTTTCATTTGATTGAATAAAGTCTAGTACATTGTACTAATCTTCGATACATTTTTACCTCCTCCTCCTTTATTTCCCCAACCCTGATAATATATATATATGTAAACTAAATATATATATTATTTTTTATATATTATATATTTATATTATATCCAAAGGAGAACGATAAAATTAAAATAATATTTCACACATACTATGCATATGGCCCCAATGTATTGGTATAGGCCTATGATTTTGCTTTGAAAATGGTGGAGAAAAGGCAAACTTGGTACAGTCAAAATTTTCTGCACTGGTAGTGGCTTGACCTAGAACCTTGAAATTTGGAACATGTATTGCCAAAATAGTAGGGAACGATTAGCAAAATTATGAAAATTCTACGTTTCATAGTTTCGTTAAAATAAAAATATTACTGTGAAAACTTTGTTTTTTGGCCAAGCTGTCCACACCTTGGGAATTATAGGGTTAAGATAGCAACTCTAAAACAACTATGTCCTAATGAAAATGTCCCAACAAAATGTTTTTCCGAACAGCTTTTTCTATCAAGCCAGATATAATCAAACCGGGTTTCATATTAGAAATTAATGACTAGTAAATGTTCAATACAAAAAAACATTTACATCCAAGTAAATAAATTTGAAATAATAAAGAATCAAATTTTCGAAACAAATTGGTTCAATTTAATGTAAAATTTAAAGCCGAACGTCCGTCCACAATGAACAAATTGTCGAGTGAACGTTGTTTTATAAATACAACTATTTTTAACTGTAATGATAATCTTCCAATTCACAGATAAATATCTCGTGCTGCATTAATGCTCAACAATTTAAAAAAAAACATCGTAGTGACAATTTAAATAATATTTTATTGTCCATATGTGACTGGAAATTTTACTTCCTGAAACTCACTCATAAACAATATGCGTGATTTCTGTCCGGAATATATTTCTAGCGCACATTGACACTACTAAGATTTTGCAAAATCTATTCGGAAACAACAAAAGTTACAAAAAATATAGCATTAACAGTATTTTAGAAAGATTGCCGTAAGAGCTGTCAAACATGTCATAATTTCAAGTTAAAGTGTCGTAGCTTTAGGTCTTATTTAGTGCAATGTCTTGTAAGATTGAATATTAAATTTCAGATAATTATCGTTCCCCGTAACATTTTCACTACAAACATTCTCAACATACAACATTCGACAAACCAATTTTCCGAATAAAATTTTATCATTTTTTCAAATAAATAATCTGAGATTTCCCCACCCCCCCCCCATTCATAAGGATGATTGAGTTCAAAATAAGTTTTCCAAATACATTTAAAGAAATTAAATGCATGCATGATTTTAATTTAATTTTTCGGATTTGTCTAGTAGAATCTGCCAATTTGTTTACATACCCCGTGCATAGGTAATGGGACACGTACACGGGATTGAATCTATACATTTACAATAACTCGTCGGCTTCATATGTCATGGGAGGGATTTTTGATGAAATTGTAACTCTTCGAGGTAAAATAATTTCCAGACGTTTCCTACAAACTCATTTTACAAATTCAAAATGGTTTTGAAAATTAACATTTATGAAACGTTTATCATTGTCAGTACAGAGTTCAATAACGTTTCGCCTCTCGTTAAACCAGAAAGCGGGAAACCATATAAAAAAATTTTATTGCCTTAGAAAGTAACGCATATTATGGTACGGCAAATAAAAATAATGATAATTGAAATAAATTAAATTGTAGCAAGTTATAACTATCTGATGCCATAAAAAAGTCAAGAGCATGAATTGCTGCATATTGTAAATTTGAAGATCAATTGAAATGTTTTACAAACGACAATTACGGAATTATGTATTTTTTATAAAATCGTGTTTAACTATCACGACTCTTTAAATATTTTTTCAAAGTTTTAATTTTACTTTTTTTGTTAAATTAAAATTGCTGCATATATCAGTCACTGTCACATGGTGTTTGCCCCACAATTTCTTACATGGGTCCCGAAGCAAAGTGCGTTACCCCCATGCTTTCAATTCTTCTTCAGATTTTAATAATGTTTTGTTTTGACAAATTAAAAGGATTGCTGTCGCAATCTTTAATAATCGGAGTAAAATAGGGGTATTTAAAAAAAAATTTCAATTACTATTCCGCGCAAAGCGAAAATATGGAACTTCGTTTGTCATACATGTAGATATGTATAGCAGTCATATACCAAATTGCTAAATATATTATGATCTAAATTATCATATGGTTCGAAAATTATTGGGAACAATTAAGAGTCAATCCCAAATCTCTAATTGCCCACTGTTTTACATGTAAATTTTTAGTGTCACATTTGGCAGAGCTGAACAACATTTATACGCATCTGGGATCTTGAGATATTTTTCGTTGACGGGAATGGAATTATCAATTTTATTCATCAGTACATTATTTAAAATGCCCAGCAATAACGATTCAGACGCTTGTCCAAATTTTTAAATAAATAGTCAGTTTTCGCATTAAAATAATCCTGGGAGTCCTGTGAATATTGTGGTTTAAAAATAAACGAAAATTAAAACAACCTACATACGCTTTGACGCCACTGAATGTTTTTGCAGGGAGTGTTGCGGGCGTAAGGGTATGTTTGGTATTCGTCAACGTAAACATCAATGCCAGAGAAAACGCAACTATTGTTTCAATGAAACACTGATCTGGAGATTCCTGCATAGATTTATGTGTCACTCGAGTGTAAATTTGATAGGGTGGCGTCAGCAGCCTGATAAGATAGTGTTGCCGCAGTTTTCCTCCGAAACTACTCGACCGATTTTGTTCAAATTTTTTGCGGACATTCTATAGGTCACTTCCTCAGATGAGTTTGTTATTGGTTGAAATCGTAGGTTTGTTCGTACGTCAAACAAATAAAAACAAATAAAAGTTTCTCATATTTTTTCAAAAATTTTCAAAATTTCATTTTTCCCAAATTTTTTCTTCTGATTTTCCAAAATGAACTCAACATAATCCTGTAAAGGGGTTAAGGAGAGTTGGCTTTGGCAGACGCGATAGATTTAAATAATAGTGGACCAATGATATTTTAGATCTGGAGGACTATTCTTATTGTTCATTGGCACTTGTAATATTAAAAGTCTTGCCAAGTATGCACGTCAAGCGATAAACTTTGAAAAATAAAACAAACTTATCTTCACGCCACTGTATTCATTTTTTCATGGAAGACAGAGTTATTAAAATACGTCTTGTTTGCGAAAAGACATTCAGGGGTTAAGACCATTAAGTTACCCAGAAAACCTTCAGAATTGTCTACAAAGAATGGTAGAACATATTCTAAAACGATTAAACAATACTCGAATAATTAGGAGTACACATAAAAATTGTTTGATGTTTGTGACCCCTAAGACGCACTTGCAAGAGATCAATAAAACACGTTTTGCAAAGTATGAAATAAATTTTCTACATATAAATTACGGAAACATGATGAACATTTTTAAATCGTATTATGTAATTGCACTTCACATTTTAATTGTAAAATTTCCAGCATAATTGTTTTTAAATTTGACTTTTTATTAGCTTCATGTTAAAATGTATATGAAACTAAGGAAGCGATATGGGACGTTGAGAACATTTAAATATTTGTAGGGCATATAATTCCTTTTGACTGCATCTCCAATTTACTTACCAAGTTTAAGCTGTGGGCTTAACATATAGAGGCTATGATTTTGGCTGAAAGATCTGTATTGTGTAAGTTAACTTATAATTTTGCTAATTTAAGTTACTATTTTTTATACTAATATTCAGAAATGAATTCCAGCAAGATCCTCGTTACAGTTCGTACCAATTCAGTAGGATGTGAGGTAGTTTCAGCGAATGATAATGGACATTGTTTTGCTGGTATACTTATTCCTATTCTAATGATAAATGCTCACTCGATTAGCTTTTTGATAATTTAAAAATAATTTAAAATACCAGTTACACTATGAATTACATCCAGAAAATAATTCATCTTGAAAAAATATTTATTTCATCGAAATGTAGTAAAATTTATAAATTTTAAAATACTTTTACTTCCACGCCATTGTATCTATTTTACAGGTGTGGCTAGGCTTGTAATGAACAGGTTGTTTACGTGGTGATTATCGCCAATCGTCAAAATTTTTATAAATCGCCAGGGCAGATCATTTCTGATTTTCCCTGTTAAATCGTATGTGAATGCAGGGAGTCCCTCAACGATTTCAAAATTCCCTGCTGGAAAAAGCTGAACGATTTCAAAATTCCCTGCTGGAAAGAGCTGAACGATTCTCAAAAACCCTGTTGGGAAAAATAATTTCCCTGCAAGACGTCAAATCCCTGTCAAATAAAATCAACCTAACTAAAAATTCCTGTTTTCATACAAAATTTCCCTGAAACACGCAAAGAAATTTGAAAATGAATTCAGCCGATAACATTATTCAAGTGAAAGATTCCAACGATAACGTTTTGATTCGTTGTCAAATCTTTGAAATAAAAAACCACTTGTTACAGTAGAGCAATCCTGTGGGTACTGTCAATTATGCTTTCTAAAAATAAACTAAACCAGTTAATGATTTGACGCCGCTCAAATTTTGTTTAGTAGAATGGATCGGTTTGATAAAGTGTATAATGACCAACAGAGTTCCGTGAGAAAATACAAGGGCTGATTGTCCTGCAGCAATATTAGTTTTATTTGGTATAAAGTGAAATTCGAATTTACACCCTTTTTGAAGCACATGTGTATTCTGACATAAAGTCTAAACAACTAAAGCAGTATTTAATTTTTATTTGCGAGGTCCAATAACTTACTATAGCCATCAATTATTTTTACATACTAAATCTCGCATTCACACTTCCGCAAGTAATAACATACAGTCTGAATTTATGTGAGAGGTCTCCCGAAACGGAGAAACATTTACATGTACGGAAAAAACATGCTTTATGTGAGTACACCCTAAGCTTACCTTTGCTGGTTCAAGCAAATAATGTGATGCTCAGTATAAAAAATTTATGGGGCTCAATTTGATCTGCATCAAAAGATTCAAATCAAAAGAGTTTCCATATATTAAAATAAACGACTGGTGAATGCGTAAAAAATATCCGATTTTGAGCATGTCCGGTCGGAAACCGGTGTGTAATATTCGACAGAATAGTGAGATGTTTGAGAAAAAAGTTGATTTCCAGATTTCCAATAACGTTCTGATGCACTTTGTAAGGAGTGCATCGTAAGGAAAAATTGCGCGTTCGGATTCCATATCAAAATCGATTTAAAAGTATTTCTGCTGTAAAATGATAACCACACGAAAACATTTTATTCAAAGGGTGCCAGAACATATTATAAAAAGTCGGATTCCTGCGTCCCTTGAAATTCAACAAGGTTAAGTACATGGCAAATTTCCTTGCAGAATTTGCAGAAACACTTCATTGACCTGGGTTAATATAGTGTCAAGCAAAGTTGGTGTTTTTCAAAATAATAATTCGAGAATTAAATTCAAACACAATTTTGAGCCTCATTTGTAAAACATACCATGGATTTTCTAAACAGCTATTTCTTACAGTTAGGACTCTAAGGTAAGAAATCTGTACATAAAAAAACTGTAAAGAAATTAAAGTTCAAGAGCAAAAGTGAGAAATGCAGCAGAATGACGGAACTTCTGTCAATTCTTCCTGCAGTCCGGCTTCTTCCGACATTCCGGCGTTCATTGATTTTTTTGTGAGTTTAATTTCCAGATGATTTAATGGGAAATCATTTGAGACTAGCCCCTACCCCCTACGGGATCCAATTCGGTTGTATAACCTACCAATAAAGTATACGGGAAAGGCTTTGAATTGTCATTCAAGCAGATGGTTTTTCTTAACACCAATCTTAAGTCAGTTGCTTTTTAAGTATTTACGGCTTTCACTCCACCTAACACAATTACACGGTCCACCACAGAGCTTCTGTTGGGGACAAAATTCTTGTCCCATCCCCGTCCCGTCCCGATATTTTTTAAAAACCTTTGTCCCCAAACCCGTCCCGACAATCGGGACACGGGGACAAAAACCATGTCCCCGTCCCGCCCCCAAAAATTTATAAAAACGTTGTCCCCGGTGTCGAAAGTCGGGACATGGGGACAAAAATCTTGTCCCCGTTCCGTCCCCAAAATTTTTAAAAAACGTTGCCCTCGTCCCGCCCCCGAAATTTAAAAAAAATTGTCCCCGGTCCCGCATGTGAACAAAATTCCTGTACCGTCCCGATAATTACTGAAAACAGTTGTCGACATTCTTGTACCGAAAATCGGAACATGAGGAAAATTTCGTACAAAACATATTTGTACCAAAAACATAAAAAACACATTTATACTGTTGAATCGTGGCTCCAAGATTCTTTCTTAACTTTTTGAGCAACAAGCTTCATTTTCTACAACCTAAAATCGAATGTCTTAGGGTGTACTCACATAAAGCATGTTTTGTCCGTACCCGTAAATTTTTTCTCCGTTACGGAAGGACCTCTCACATAAGTTCAGACCGTACACTGGGGTGCAATGCTGTTGGAACAACGTAAACTGTGAGACTCAGGGTCTAAATAATCTTAGAGTTCAGTACTTATGTATAGTGCCTTTTCTTGCTTTTATTCAGTTTTTTATGCTAATTGTACTTCTCCAAAAAAAATTGAAAAAAAAATTTGTTGTATGAAAAACGACCAAATACGAAAAAGCATCCAATTATTCGTGTGCATTAGTGTTGGAACAAAAGAGAAAGAAGGTATCGTGGCAGTAAAGATGTTTGGTCTGTAAATAAATGGGTCCGTGAAACGTCTATAAATAAATGGCTGTACTGTATGTATCAAAATAAAAAGATGTAAAAAACATAATAATTACAAAGTTTCTAATTTTAGCACATTTTATTGACCATTACAACTTTTTCTTCCTGTCCTACGTTGTTAATTTATTTTTCACTAATATTTTGAAAATATTTTAAAAGAAAGTGTGGTTTTATGTTACTGGCTTTAGAATTAGATTTGACTTGCGTGGCTTACTCATATGCAAATAAACTGTAAGCCGAATTCATATTCCATCTGAGACAGTATCTGAGATGATTCCTAATTCAAGTTTAGTTGGAAAAAACATATTTACTGCAATATAGGCAACTTTAATTTAATGTAACAAATTTGAACATTACCAAACAAATTAAAGAAATTCAGGTTCAAGAGCAAAACTGAGAAAAAAGCAGAAAGACGCAACTTCTGTCAGTTCTTTCTGGACAGTCCGGCGTTCATTGATTTTTTACGTGAGTTTAATTTCCAGATGATTTAATGGGAAATCATTTGAGTCTAGCCCCACCCCCTACGGGACCCAATTCGGTTGTAAAACCTACCAATATAATATACGGGAAGGGCTTTGAATTGTCATTCAAGCAAAAGGTCTTCCTTAATACATTAGTCTCACGGTTGTCACACCACCTGAATTAATTTTATCTTCCTCCGATACAAAAGGGCGGAAGTTGTCTGACGCATAAGCTGTGTTTGCGAAGGGAAGATAAACAAACGTCTGTAATGAGCGATTAAAAATAAAAAGGTACTAAAATGTAATATTTACAAACCTTCTAATTTTAAGATTTCATTTTTGTACAAACCACCAATTCTGAATTCCAAAGATATATCGTGTGCTGTACATCTCTTCATTGCAATTCGAAAGTACAAGAAGAAGTTTCTGTAAATTCCTTGGAAAGGAATACCAAAGTCAATTTTTTCAGGTGAGAAACCTTTAAGAATATCTATACAAAATTTTTGCAGGAATTTGAGTTTTTAAGTTCGGACAACTGAGTTTAATTTCAACAGTTCAACCAAATTTTTCAAACAAATTCACATTTGCAAATACCGATTTAACACTTTAAATTTACATATCGACTTGCATTTACAATTAAATTAAACAACACAAGTGACAATGCCGGTTGACAATATGAATTATGTATTTTTTACAAATGGCTTTTTAAATATTTTTTACAAATGGCTTTTTAAATATTTTTTACAAATGGCTTTTTAAATATTTTTTACAAATGGCTTTTTAAATATTTTTTACAAAAGGCTTTTTAAATATTTTTTACAAATGGCTTACAAATCCCTGTTTGCCTAACAACTCCGTTTTCCCTCAAACATGCCAACAAGTTTGAAAATCCCTGCCATAAAAAAGATCAATGAATTTTAAAATCCCTGTTCGCAAAATAGAATGCCTTTGAGATTTTCCCTGCCAGAAATATTTTTTCCGAGAAGAATCTTCCCGTCTTCCTACAAAAATGACCCCTGAATCAGACTATCCATCAAGGTTGTACTGATGCTCCTATCTTATTTGCAAATAAAAAATGAGGGCCAATTGCTCCTTTCCTATTTTATTCGAATTGAAATGTATTCGAATCGGCACAATCAATCGGAAATCATAGGACTGACAATAAGCTTTATTGAACGTCATATGCATATAAAGGTCATGCTGGCGAAATCCTTTTGACATGCTATGGAGGGAAATTAGCCAGCAACTATAGATCGTGAGAGAGGTACACGTTATCGAAACTTTAGAAGTTGTACATTTTCATGTAAATAATCTTATTAGTTATGCCGATCTTTTCATTGGGAATACTCACAATCGCCGGCATCCGTGGTGATTTGTTGCAAACTTTTGGTAAGTAATTTTTTATGTCAGAAAGCCACGTTTGGACGAACTTTGCAGAGGTACATCTGGAAGGAAAGTTAGAGTAAAAATTGCCGCACTGAACATCAAGGTAAAATATTTGATGACAGAAATGAATTTACAACAAATATAGTTTTAAGGAAGTTTTTAGCCTATAAGTTTAATCATTTGTAAAAATGAATACACCTCGATCTACGGATCAAACATGGGGGATGCGCAGGGTCTTAATGAGAAGTTCCCCAGTTGCACGTGTTTATGTAATTTCAAGATTTCAAACAAATTTCCCTACGGAGCAGGGCAGTTTACTTAACTGTGTAAATAAGTATAAAAGGAAAAAGAGCATATTGTAAAAAAAGCACGAAAAAAAAGCATCCTCTCTACTAATTTCAAAGAGTGGACAGTCTTCGTCTTGGTTTAATACGGACTTGAGATTCACATTTACGCGCGCTAAATAAATTATTACAATTCTTAAAAATTTATTTTTTAAAATAAATTATTAAAGCATTATACAGTAGCAATAGAGGCGGGGGCAGCCATTCACCACCAAGGCGGCCCACTCTTTCAAATTAGAAGAGAGAATTATTTTTTTAATTAAAAAATAACGATTAAAGCAAGACACAGTAGCAAGGGCGGCGGAATTGTCACAGTCAGCCGTCCTGAGGTCTCGCGACGTGAGGGTGAGGCCTGTGGACTTTCTTAATAATTACTATAATTTAACGTAAGATTTGTTGTGACGATTAAAAATTCTCAAGGACAAAGTTTGGATACAGTTGATTTTTATCTATCGAAGCCAACGTTTTTACATGGTCAACTGTATGTTGGATTTTCATTAATTCTGAATTCTATCCGAACCTCCATAACAAATATTTTGGTTTTCCTGTTTTCTTTTCAATATCATACGATTATTTGTGTTGTAGACTGTTGTCACGAATAACAATAAATACATACATACATACATACATGTTGGAATTTCGAGAAATCAAAAATAAATATTGAGATCATTGTAAATGACACTGCAGCAAGGTGAAGGAACCTACACAAGTATTTTTGGTCATTTTATGGATTTTTGGTCATTTTATGGATTTTCGGTCATTTTATGGATTTTCGGGCATTTTATAGATTTTCGGGCATTTTATGGATTTTCGGGCATTTTATGGATTTTCGGGCATTTTATAGATTTTCGAGCATTTTATGGATTTTCGGGCATTTTATGGATATTTGGTCATTTTATGGATTTTCGTTTATTTTATGGATTTTTGGTCATTTTATGGATTTTCGGGCATTTCATGGATTTTTGGTCATTTTATTGATTTTCGGGCATTTTATGGATTTTTGGTCATTTTATGGATTTTTGGTCATTTTTTGGATTCTTGGGGTTGTTATGGATTTTCGGGCATTTTATGGATTTTTGGTCATTTTATGGATTTTCGGACATTTTAAGGATTTTTTAGAGCCACTTCTCAATACTGTGTAAGTGTCTGTCGACAAAACTGAGGATCAGTGGGAACTACAGGGTGAATGGAATGATACTTATACAGTTATTGTGTAGAGCCCGAAATACACACACTTTGCAGAAGAGCTACATATAGAAAAGTTAAAGTAAAAATTGTTGACAATGAGCATCAAGGCAAATTACTAACTAAAAAAATCTAAACAGGTTTTAATGTTACAACAAACCAAGATGTCAAGCAAATTTCCCTGCGGAGCAGGGCTTTTTACTACTTTTTATTAAGCTTCGCGAGAATTTCAAAAAGTTTATCACACTAGCCAAATTATTGTTTCAAGGATTTTTTGTGCTTTTTTAGCAATACGCTCTTTTACTTTTTGTATTAATTTTTCAATTAAATGTAGCTTTCTTATTGGCTCGTAGATTTGGCGCGAAAATTCGAAAAGTTTATGACATGGCAAAATTATTGTATAAAGGATTGAGTTGCAGAAGCAATTCTAACTTATAACTCAAAGTTGATGAATTTCCACGCTGCACAACGTATTTTTCATCGTATGAATGCAACGTGTATAGACTCTTTTCTTTGGTTTCCCTGAAAAAAGTAAATATAATTTTTATGGCGGCGCAAGCCACTTTATAAAATATGTAGTGTTGTCCGTGGGTTGGACGGTTTTCATTCAAAATTACTCGACCGATTTCGTTCAAAATGTTTGTGAATATTGCTTTTAGACTACAACCTGGGATGATTCGTTAGTTGTTGAAATCGGTCCACGTGAAAAAATAAATAAACAAATAAAATGAAAATCTTTGTTTTCTCCCGAAGTACGACCCCAATTAAACTTACACCCAAAATTTATGATATTACGATCCGGATGAAGATACGGAATTATTTTAGGAGGCGTGAAAGCTGTAAATCCTTAAAAAGCAATTGACGAAATATTGGTGTTAAGAAAAACCATCTGCTTGAATGACAATTTAAAGCCTTTCCCGTATATTATATTGATAAGTTTTACAACCGAATTGGGTCCCGTAGGGGGTAGGGGCTAGTCTCAAATGATTTCCCATTAAATCATCTGGAAATTAAACTCACAGAAAAAATCAATGAACCCCGGACTGTCCACGAAGAATTGACAGAAGTTCCGTCATTCTGCTGCATTTCTCACTTTTGCTCTTGAACTTGATTTCTTTACAGTTTTTGGTCATGTACAGATTTCTTACCTTACAGTCCTAACTGTAAGAAATAGCTGTTTAGAAAATCCTTGGTATGTGTTATGAATGAGGCACAAAATTTTGCTTGAATATAATTCTCGAATTAATATTTTGAAAAACACCAACTTTGCTTGACAAATCTCGACCCTGTGAACCAAATATTGACCTAGGTGCTTGGAATGAATTCTAGAAAATCTGTATTGAAATTTGCTACAACATGAAGAAAAATCAAGTATTTTATAAGTCAAATACACATTTGAGGTGGACACAATAATTATTGTCTGGTATCTAAATAATTTCCACATCCACGGATTTTTATTTTATGTCTGATATCGAAATATTTTTACACCATGGAAAAATATCCCAGTTGATGACACAATTATAATGCATAGTAATTAACCAAATGATTTCCTTTCAATTTCATCGGATGAAAATCCAGTTGGAAGTCGCTCCAAAATTAAAGTTACTTCCGAATTTGTTTAATCCAAGGTTTTATAATTGAAATTTATAACAACAATTGAAATGTACTTTTTGAGGAATTTCTTCCGTTCAGAAAGAATTGTAAAACCACTAGGGATATGCGCATAGTTAATTTTTGAGCGATACCGATATTACTGGTATTTGACTTTAAAATACACGATAACAATATACACGAAAACGATATAACGATACTATGCAATTCAGAAACATCACTATTTTAAATGTTGGTTTGCTCGCAAATTCAAATTGAACACATTCATGAAGCGTGGTTTTGCGGACTTTTCGTTTGGGGACAAAATTTCAGTCATTTGCAGAAAATTTTTTTCAACAAAAAACGTTAGAGGTCTGCAGTATGACGTTTCTGGAATAAAAAACTACAAAATTTATATTTTCCTTGCTTGCGTTCAGGAAGAATTGTAAGTCAACATCAAGTGAACGTCTTCTATTGTTGAGATGGAATAAATACCTGAAGTATTGAAATCTATTCAAAAACTCGTGGCCGGCTAGCAACAAAGCCTTAAATAGACCAAATCATTCTCATTTTCTAAATCAGGTTCGCCTCTTTGGTAGGAAATGTGTGTGACTCGACGTGTTTCAAACTATCTACAACATACGATTAATTTATTGTAATTTTATTTTAGTTAACTTCAAAGTTCAATATTTTGATTTCGATCCACTTTAATTTGAGTAAATCAATTTGAAATCCAGATAATTATTTCTTGTGGGTAATTATTAAAATCGTGTAAATTACCATTATTTTTAATTACGTTAATTCGGAATTTACTTTACACTCCTAGACATTCCTTTTTCTGGTCTTAGGTGTGACGAAATGTTATTGAAGTTTAAAGAATCCGACTTTGCTTCGTTATAATGACCGCTGTGACCTCAAAAACTGACAAACTATTCTGGAAAAGAATTCCCTTAAAATTGTGGAATCAGATATTTTGTGAATTACTCCCTTATGTAGACTTATTTGGGCCAACTATTATTCAGAAACTCAGGAATAAGACCTGATATTATTTCCCAATCCTAATGTTTATTCTATCAAAGTGTTTTTGTACCATGGAAAAATATTCCAGTTGGTGTCAAAATTAAAATTTATAATAAATTACAAATTGAATTCTTTTCAATTTTCAAAATCAAGTTGGAAGTCATTCCAAATTTAAAACTACTTCCAATTTTTTTAGAAGACCTTTAGAATATCCTGCGGATATCTTCAAGTAAAATTCCTTTTTGTATTTTGATACATAGAGTTCCGAATATTTTTAGTAATTTTTATAAGGATTGGCCAGAACTGCCGCTTTCATCTTCTTGAAATCAACATACATTTTTTTAGTGTGAAACCAAGGGTCTGATTTTTTAATAAACAATAGTTTTAAAATTTAAAATCATTTCGACGAAAATCTCCAAATTCGAATAGAAATGTGTGCGGGATATTCAAGTTCACAAATTTTTCGAATAAAATGTCAAATTTTTTTCAACAAAATTAAGTAACACTTCTTCTTCCATTAAAAAAGAAAAGTAGAAACATTGTTGACAAACGAACAATGTTTTAGAACGTATGGCGTGAATACTGTATGTGTAATTGTGGTAATTAACAGTATTGATAATTGACATGACTAAAATACTACAAAGAAATAAATATCTGAATTTCAAATTGATTTAAGCAAAATTAAAATGAATCAAAATATCAATAGATTAAACTTTGAAGTTAATTACGATCACAATAAATTACGCATATGCTATTGCCAGTTAGAAACAAGCCGTCCTACCCGTGAGACGATGCTGATTTAGAAAATGAGAACAACTTGGGATATTTAAGGCTTCGCTTTCACGCCACATAAATATATCTTACTCCTCGACTATAACATTTCAGAAGTTCGCCGCAGATCAAACACAAATCGTATTTTATATGGGATTCTAAATAATACCAGAAGTGTAGTTGTTTTACACTGAACGGAAGAAATTTACAAAACACTCGGGAAAATTGCACCAAAAAATTTGTACATTTGATGAAACAGTGCAACTATACATTGTTTAGCCCCTAGCCTTTGAAAAGGGGTCATTAAAACAATTTAAGGTAACTTTATATTTTGGAGCTACTTCCAACTGGATTTTGAGCAAATGAAATTGACAACAAGTCAATTGGAAAATTATTATGAATTATAATTGTGTCAACAACCGGGATATTTTCCCATGGAACAAATATACTTTGAAATCAGGCATAAAATAAGCATGAAAATAATTGCAGGTCTTAACCTTACACACCCCTAATTCTTTTCTAGTAGAGTTTGTTTCATTTGTCAGTTTTAGAGGTCAGAACGGCCTCTGTAGCGAACAAGGGTCATGGGTTTGATTCTCAGACAAATTTAAGTCAGTATAACACATACGCTGTTACACATTTACGGATTCACTGACAGTCTGGACGTTTTTACCGTTAAAAATTCTGTGATTTAGTATCAATTTATCAAATTCAACACCTGAAATTATTATTTTTCACATTGATGTATTCAAACTTATTCCAAAAAATTGCCTTTAATATTTACGTTCCCATACTTTCCCCATAACCCAGTAACACATTTAAGAAATATGTTTGTAGGATAACTCCCATAGTGTTATAAGCGGCGTGGAAGCTGTACATTTTTAAACAAACGATCGCATTTTGCACTCAATTTTTCCAAGCGGTTATCAGTTTTAGTTGGAATTTCAAGTGGGGCTTACTGTAAATTTTGGAAACGAAAGCAGAATTTTTGTGAAACCATGAGTCGCATTTCGGTAAATCTCCCTGGAAGATGATGTTTGATTTTGGGAATTTGTTTGAGCCTAGCACCACAACGCCCCCCCCCCCACGTGACCCAATTCGGTTGTAAAACCTACAAATACAGTATGCCGGGAAGGCTTTGTCGTTCAAGCAGATGGTTTTTCTTAACATAAATCTTACGTCAATTGCATTTAAGGACTCCTGCAACACTCAATACTACGCCCTGTAAGTCAGTAGCTTTGAAGCAAAATTTCTTTTGTAAAATTATTATTTATTTTATTAAATTATATTTCAATGGAATAAAAAAGAAATAAAAAAAAGCTTTGCTTTCTATTCTCCAGGTTTTTATCAAGCTGACCCAGAACAGGTTGAAAAGAGGAATTATTAAACTACGTGATGACGATATAGAAATCGGAGGTAAATATGATTTATCAGTAAATCCAACACCTGGAAAATATATAGAGCGTCTTTACAGTTAATAACACTTCCTTCATCTCAGTTTGCGAGAGATGCCATTTTGTTGGTACTTTATTTGAATTAACAAATCACACATCTACATCAATTCTGATGTAGAAAGCGGTAATTGAATTTATATTAACAAGTATTTTGTAACAAAACCAATCCTAAAACAAATACTGCAAATTTAGCCCATATTTGAAATTAGATTTCAAAATTTTTGATGTACATAAGTAAAACGACAAGAAACATTAAATTTGCTCATTCCCTAGCAAAATTAGCAAAACAGCATGCATGTTCGTTTGGATTGTGGTGAAACCAAATTTGAGAAATGAAATGTATCGCTGGTGTTTAGAATTGAAATAAAATAAAATTGGTAGTTTTCATAATTGTCTCTTAAAACGTTTTTAAATATTTTAACCCTAACGCCACACAATACATTTTCCGGCAGGTTTAAATCTAGGTACTTGCATTAGGTAGATCAGTTTTGTACTGAATTGATATAACAAATGGCAAAATAAAATATACTCTAACAAACTGAAACACTCGCTATTTATTTGGATTGTCGTGAAGGAATTTCAGCTTTATTTACTATAAAATGAGATTCTCATGTACAAGCTTTTCTTTTTCTAGCCCTTTTGGGGTGATGTGAACAGTCCAACAACGTTTTGTAGAACAATTAGTTTATGACAGATTGAATTGCAGAAGCAATTCTATCTTACAACACAAAATTACTGAATTTCCCCGCTGCACAAATTATTTTTTCATCCCATAAATGCAAAATGTATAGTTTTCGTTTCTTTATTTTTTTGTCCAAAAAACTTTAATATAATTTTGAGGGCGGCCCAATCCCCTTATAAAATAGTTTTGTCCGTGAGTTCCGCGGTTTTCCTCCGAAAATACTCTACCGATTTCGTTCAAAATGTATGTGAACATTGCTTAGAATACATCGTCGGATGATTCGTTGAAATCGGTCTGCGTAAAAAATAAATGAATAAATAAAATAAACATGTTTGTTTTCTCACGAACTGTTGCACCGATTTCAATGAAATGTTTTTACACGTACTAGTCAGTACTACTAACACTATTTTTTAAAAAATATTTCGAAATTAAATATATTCAGTTGCCCATATTGCAACAAATCTGTTTTTTTTTCATCTAAATTTGCATTAGAAATTATTGTAGATACTTTCTCAGATGGTTTTTGAATCCTGGGGGGTTATTCTCGAAAGACTTACGATCGTAACTTCAGTCGCAACTCTCGAGTTCCGATAGTTGGGATTCTCAAAACATTTTGAAAATCACAAGTTCTCAGAAAATCGCAAAAGTTGTCGTAACTTTACGACAACTAAAAGGCAGTCGTAGGTACTTACGATCAAGCATTCTTTATACGGCGGGGTTCATTTGAACGCCGTTCTGTCATTACAAAATTATTTATTTTTATTTTTTACGTAGTCCTTAGTGACAGGGTTAATTTTAACGATGGAGTTATTAGCTGTACTGGAAGACGAAAAACGACGAGCTTTTAAAAGTTTTCTTGACCGCACTAATCCATTGGAAGTTTTTGATGATCAAAGACTAATTATGCGCTATAGATTTCCTAAAGTCGAAATTTTAAAATTGATAGAAATGTGTAGTGTTCAACTCCGGCGAGAAACTTGAGGACTTTTAAATATGTCATTCAAAATGAGTTATGCTTACCATATCGGTTATTGTAGTCTACAGTGCTTCCTTTGTCTGATGACTAATAGAATTTGAAAACTTTTTAAAAAGTTCAGAATAATTCTCAATCACAGCATAACGCTCTCCCACACTCCAATTCGGTGAGCGTTTTGGCTGATCTGATAAATTCGTTTTTATATTTTTTGCCATTTTCACTCCTTGCAATTAACGTTAAATTGCTTTGTAGAGAAAATCAATAAGTAAAACTGATAGACAGGACAAATAGGATGAGTTTTATTGCTTATTGGATGGCTTAAGATTCAAAAATTTTGACAGCCAATCACAGCGTCCGTTACATGAGATTAAGGTGTTTACGATTCGTAAGTGTGATCGTAGCTGAGATATACTTGCGATAGTTTTTGAGAATATTAAATTTTGAAAATCGTAGAGGCATCGTACGACACTTGTCGTAAGTCCTTACGAAGTCGTAACTTGCGATATCGTAAATTCTATTCGAGAATGACCCCCTTGCTCACAATTTATTTTCACGTGTGGAAGTGATCTCGTAACTCGTATCTAAACCTAAAAAGCCAGCAACTAAAAGCCAGCTTCTAATGTTGAGAATCCACTGCGATAATTTGCGGACAATTTAAAAGCTTTACACCTACCAGCAATCGTCGAGTAACAAATAGTTATGTGGCGTAAAAGTGGTGGATTCCGAATTTGGGAATTTGGAAGGTTTGCTACTACTGTGTGTATTACGTTGACTCCAGCATGTAATGACGCAGAAAGATTACAGGGTAATATTCGTAAGGTTTGAAAAACAATTTCTAATCCAGGACATTGATAAGCTACCCAGTCAGCACACTGTTATGATAATTTTAAGGGGAAAAGGGATGAGGGATGATATGAAGCTGATGATGTGTGTGAGTAACTATGTATGTATGTATGTATATATATGGGAGAATGGGGACTCGACTTGGAGTGAGAGGGTACGTGATCAAATAATAAAATGGGAAACACACATAATTTAGAGAGGGATTTTACTAATCGTGAGTCAATCAAATGGGAATAACAGACTGAGGATTGAAAGGTTGTTCAATCCTCTTTATAATTAACAGTGTGCACAAGTCAGCATCCTTACTATTAGAATAGTTACATATCATGTACTCAATGCATATAACTGATGCATCACATTCCTTAAGTATAAGCCTATATATATGTATATGCATGTGTTGTGCGTAACAACACATGGCTTCAAAAATATCCTGAGGATATTTAAATAAAATCCTTTTTAGGACTTTGACAGACTGAGTTCCGAATATTTTAGTAATTTTTGCAAGGATTGGCCAGAACTGCGGGTTCTAAGAACTTTTTGAAATCAATAGACCATCAATAATAATTTGTAAAACAATCTTTGTTGAATTAGAATATTTTTGATTTTGTAGTAAATCAAAATGTATATCCTTGCTGTGGGAATTAAAATTGGAGTACTTCAAAGTGTTTTTAGTATTGTCCTAGCGGCATTTGGCAAATCCACAAAATGTGCAGTTTTTGTGAGAATTTTTCAGAAATCCTTTAAAGCACATTGCCATAATTATTACCTCGACTCTAAGCTTGAAGTTCTACATTTTAAGACACTTGCAGGAACATCATCCACATCGTCGAAATTAATGACTAGCAAATGTCCATTACAAAAAATCGTTAGCATCCAAATAAATACTTTTGAAATAATACCAAATAAAATTTTCGAAACAAGTTGAGTCAATTCAGTTTAAAATCTAAATCCGAACTTCCGCCCGTCATTAACAATTGTTCAAATGTGAGGTTTTTTATGAACACAATTGTTTCATTTCCAACTCACTAAGTTTTCATTTCACAGGTAAATATCTTGTGGGGGGGCATTGATGCTCAAAATTTAAAAAATACATGGTTGTGAAAATTTAAATCATTTTATTTTAAAGTAATAAATAAAAGTAAAATATACATATTTTATTATCCATATGTGAGTGGAGCTTTTACTTCCTGAAATTGCATGACTCATAAATATCATGCATGATTTCTACGTAGAATGAGTTCTTTGGTTTATCTACACATTGACACTACTAAGATCTTGCAAAATCTACTTTCATGCAACCAAATTTACAAAGAATAGCATTAACAGTTTTTTAGACAGATTACCCGAGGAGCCGACGAACATGTCATAATTTCAAGTTGTAGGTTCGTATCTGTAGGTCTTATTTATTCCAAGGTACTGTAAGCTTGAATAGTGTATGTGGAAACTCGAGTTTAGGAATTTTATTTATATTTTAAATTCAAGAAATTTTATTTAATTGTCGTTCACAGCAATAATTTCTTTTTAAGTTCCTCCACAACATTTTCACTACATTCCAGGGACCGGAATTCGAATTCGAATCGGAATTAGAATCAGAATTATATTCAAAAAATTCGGGTATCCGAATCGATATTAGAATCGGAAAAAAATTCAACGCGGTATTTGTATCCAAAATTAGATTAGAATAGAAACAAGGGTATTCGAATCGGTATTCGAATATTTTTTAATGAATTCCGATTCCAAGAAGGTATCCATTTCATTGCATTTTATACTTCCACGTGGGAGAAAAAGTTCATAGGAAGGACTTTTTGAAAGCCGCACATATGCAATTAGAAAACCCAAAGGGGAAGTAACGAACGTTTGGTAAACGAAAAGTGTATGGTTGGTAATGGGCAGTGATTTATAGCCCGTTTTGCAAACATTCCTACAAATAGGATGAGATTACTGCATGGAGTCGGTCTTACAGGACGATTAAATGATTCAAGTTTCTCCTTTCTTTCTGGTTCTCATCATTGGGATAAGTATGCATTTAAGTTACTGTGTTATCCAACAAATCGATTTTCGAATAGATACTGTCAGAAAGAACTAACCGGAAAATTAGTTCGACAGGTTAACAGATTACTCAAATTTTTTTAGAAATGTTATGGGATCATTCCTGGCTTTTCTAGTTACTGAAATTTCAGTTGAGCGTGTTTTCTGCGCTTAAATTTATATTCAATGTTTTGCGTGGTAATCTTCAGAAGCAAAAACGCTTAATGTGTTATGTACCGCTTATGTGTTTGCAAATAAATTGTTCTTTTGAATAAATTCCCATTTTTTGTACGAATATCCGAAAAGTATTTGAATCGGAATTCAAATTCGGGAAGTACTCAAATATATTAGAATCCAAATTTTTGAGTATTATAAAAAATAATTAAAATTGAAATCGAAATTAGAATGTATTTGAATCCGAATTTAAATCCGTATTTTTCCGATATCCCGTCCCTGCTACAAGCATCTCAACTTACAAAACTCTACACTTTTTCGACTAAAATTTCAACATTTTTTCACGCCCAGAAAAAGTAGTCTGGGACTTGCTCCTGCCACACCAAATTAATAAGGATGAATTAATCCAAAATAAATTTTCCAAATACATTTAAGAAAATTAAATTTATGCTTTCTAACTTTTAGAATTTTTTGTCGAATAAAAGTTTCGAATTTGTTGACATTCCCAGTGCATAGGTGATGGGCAGAGCTGCGCTCAAGTACAAGTATTACTTGACACGTATCAAGTCGGATCAAGTTCGGGTCAAGTTCGGGTTGAGCTTTTAAATGTACGTGATAAATAGGGTCAGGTACAAATAAAAGGGGAATCCGAACTTGGTAATTCAAGTCGGGTGAATTGCAAGTGCAGGTTGAGAAATTATACTTGCATCAAAATATCTTGCAAGTGCGAATCTGAGCTCATGGAATACCTGCACCCGAACGTGTAAATGCAAGTATTATTTCAAGTATTTTGATTCTCAATTTTTCAACGATTTTTCAAATGCCCCACCGGTTCAGTCATACTTTTTCCCGAGAACGAGCTGCTTCCGCGCTCATAATGAAAACGTGACTCGTTAAGCATACAAATTACACCGCAATGTTTGGAGGATAAGGACTAGACGAGGGTTTCGTTTGCTTTCGGATTCACACTTCATAGTACACGGGTATTGTAAGTACAATTATTTTTTATATACAAATAAGTTCTCGTGCTCAGAGATAATATTATAGAATTAACAGAAAATGGTCATTCTGCAAAACCGGAGATTGAGAGGAAATTCAATTCTACAATTGCCCATCAATATTTTACATATAATGGGAGTAGAGAATCTTTATGAATTTAATTACTAAAATTAAGTACTCATAATTTTTAATTATTGGATTTTTTATAAATGGTGTTCGCTTCTTCAAATATCGTCTGTTAATGTTGTCAGACACTGTTCGTACTTGTCTTTGCATAAAGGGATGGTTGAAATTTAAGAAACGCGACGATTATCTCAAGCTGAGAGCTACTGCGGTAGTACAAAGAATACTGGGGGATGCGTAATAATAGCTGCAGCAATCAGTTTGTTTGTACTTATGTAGAATAAATATGACCATCTCACTATAACTTCTTAACATCAATCTTTTGTTTAACTAAAATATTCACCACAATTTGTTTCATAAAATGTAATTTTCGTTGTGTTCCAGAAATTATAGTATAGTTTTATATTTTAAAAAATTACTTGTAATACTTGAAATTCAAGTTCGGGTTCAAGTTCGGGTTCAAGTTCGGGTTCAAGTTCGGGTTACACAATTTTGGAATCGAATTGCAGGTACTATTTCAAGTTCAGGTAGCTCAAAATATACTTGGTTAAAATTACTTGAATGGTCAAATACTTGACAAGATTCAAAATACCAAGTTCGTGTCCATGCAAATTAATACTTGCTAGTTCAAGTGCAGGTCAAGTTCAAGTTCGGATCCTCAATTTACTTGACCCGAACGCAGCTCTGGTGATGGGATACTTTTCCATTAAACAGGATTGAATCTATTCATCCACAACTCGTCTTGGAAATTCAAAACCATTGGGAAAATTATCATATATTTTGAAAAGTTCATAATTGTCAGTACAGAGTTTCATAAAATTTCGTCTCCCATTAGATCAGAAAAAAGGAAGAGGTTAAAGAACAAGAATGTCTAAGAGTGTAAAGTAACCTACGAATTAAGGTAATTAAAAATAAAAAAATGTAAATAATTTACTAGACTTCAAGATTTACTTCCAAAAGATAATCATCCGGATTTCAAATTTATTTACTCAAATTGAAGTGGATCAAAATCAATTTATTCCACGTTAAAGTTAATTAAAATAAAATTGCAATAATTTAAGCACATGCCGCCGACAGTTAGAAACACACCGGGTCACACACATTTCATATCAAAGAATTGATGCTAATTTAGAAAATGATATAATGACGTGGTATATTTAAGCCTATGCTTTCACGCCAGGCAACTTTTTTTTCCTATTCAACCTGTGGGGAATATTTTTGGTCTCAACATCCATACCATTCATTTCATTGGAGCTTCAACAATACATACCAAACGATCACGTGATACTGACTTGCAATTCTTTCCCAACGCAAGATAGTTAGAAAACACTCAGGAAACACTGCAAAATATTTTTTCCTTTTATTATACAGTTCAAATAAACCCTGTTTTGCCACTTGCCTTTTAAAAGAGGTCATTAAAAATAGTTTCAGAAACGTAATTTTAAATTTCGTGACTTCCACCTGGATTTTGAGCAAATAAAATTGAAAAGAATTCAATTGGTCAATCCTGAAATGTTCCTCATAATTTGGGACTTCTTCTCAGCTCCAAAATTATTATCTGCTTTTAAGCATATTCGATAACCCCTCAATATATGAAAGGAATGACTATCTGGAAAGGTGTTCCAACAAAATGGGGTCAATTAAACATTTTATTAGTTGCTGTCATAAGTGGAATATAAATTTAAAATAATCTATACTTTGACGCCACGGAGTATCTTTTACGTGGGACTTCAGAATGACCGTACGGTAGGTAGATGGATTTACAACAAGTTTAATATGTATAAAATCTTGGAGTCCTCATTCATGACACAAGTTCACTTAAATTTAGGTGAGTCAGAGAGATATGTCACAAATTAGATCAATTTACGTTCCTTGTACGTATGTATGGGACTATTTAATTTGTCAGTTTTTGAGATCCCAGCGGTGACCATTACGAAACAATTGGGATTTTTCACAGTTAGTCTCCAGGGACCAAATGTTTGTATCATACTTGTTTATTAAGATTAAATCTCGTGGCCGAAATTCTCAGGGTAAAGATCCTCCTCATAGCTTTCCCATGAGAATCCTCGGAATTGTCTTCAAAGAGTTGAACTTCACGGTGGTTAAGGAAACACCGTCTTTTTAAAATTTGACTGTTCTACACATTATATTCAAATTCAGATAAAATGTAACAAGCAACGGTGCACATATATAATATAGAAAAAATACATTAATTGATAACGGGACCAATCGTAAAAAACCAATGCTGATAATTTAGCCCGAATTTTAAAATCAATTTTATACTTCCGGATACCAACTTCTCTAAAATCGATGCCTTCCCCCAAACCCAGGTGTAAGTAAAATGACAAGAAACATTAAACTTTCTCATTACAAGTATTTCCAAATTTTATTGTTGTGCTATTTAACTCAAATCCTCTTGGATTTTTATTGAAGAAATCGACCTTTCAAAAATATATTTTGCTAAGAATTCAAAATGGTTTTTGAACATGTGCCGCAATTAGTTTTAATAATTGACTCTAAATACATTTTTAAATATTTTAACCCTAAAACTACACAATACATTTTTCCCTGAAGTGGGCGAACCAATTAAATTAGATACAATGTTGAAGCTTTCCTATGTAACTAATAGCAAAATAGAATCAATAAATATATATATATACAAACTGAAACATCGTGCCCGTTTATTTGGATTGTCCTGAAGGAATTTCAGCTTTATTTACTATAAAAT
Source organism: Allacma fusca (assembly GCA_947179485.1). Classification (NCBI taxonomy): domain Eukaryota; kingdom Metazoa; phylum Arthropoda; class Collembola; order Symphypleona; family Sminthuridae; genus Allacma; species Allacma fusca. The sequence goes on along the minus strand of CAMXBY010000030.1, from coordinate 156,106 downwards.
GAAATTTCCATGTACACCCTTTTCTTGACGCAAAGGCATATTTTAACAAATTCTAAACAATTATGGCAGCAATTAATTCATATTTCTTATATTGAGGACTCATTTTAACGTCGATTGACATGTAGAATATGAACAAACTTCCCAACCCCAGGCATTTGGCAACCAAACATTTACTTTTCGAAATTTCTAGAGCAATTTCGTATAAGTACTTCGAAATTTTTCCGATGCTCTAACTCAAAGCCCTTTTTTGTTACTCCCTGACAAAAGTGGAGGAAATAGGCCAGGAGTTTGTTGAGGAAGTCAGACTTTCGAAAGTCAATGTTTGCTGAGAATTCAAAATGTTACAAGTGTGTCGCTTGGCTGTATGTCACTTCGCTTTCTAAAATAGTCTGAAAATATTCTGATCCACAATTGAAAATTTAGTTACACTTTGGTGTGAAGTGAACAGTCCAATAAAGTTTTATAATACAGGGATTTTATGACAGATTCATATTCATATATGTATGGCAAATTAATACGATGTTTTAATAAGAATTATTTTTTTTAAATCCGTGGTGAATTGGAGATGCAATTCCAAGTCATTACACAAAATTGTTGAATTTCCACGCTGCACAAATGATTTTTCCAACATATAGGAGGACCTATTAAAATTTATTGTCGCCTGTGTACGTAAAAAGGTTAATATAATTGTTTAAACCTATACGGATTGTAGCTACTACAGCGTTCCTGAAAACATTTGTTTCCTAAATCAAGTGGATACTCATCCCATTACGTTGGAATTACATTCCGGCTTACACAGTTCAACTTCAATGAAGCAATTACTTGCATGTAAGATACTCAAAAGTGTTCAATTCACAGTCACAATTCGTTCCAAAAATTCCCAAAAAAAATCTGCATATTTTTTGAAAGTTCTGTAAATTATTACATGGTTCAAATGTCTCGACGTCCATTACATGCAAAATACACTGAAGAATTGTTAGGACAACAAATAGCTAAATTGTGACGCCAGCTCTTATTTGTTCCGACAATCCCAACATTTTAACGATTCTAAGATCAGTTGAAAGAAATGAAAACGACGAGTGCTTTTATTTACAATAAATTTTGGAGATAAAAATCCGAAGATATCGTGCATTTTCATTGCATTCTAGACTCATGTAGTCCAAAAAAATCTCCCAGGTCAATTGAATAAATTTTAGAAAAATCAGGACAATTGTCCTCAAAATAAACAAATCAAGCTTTTTTAAACTACACTCTAACGAGGGTGATTGGTCTACCCTGAGACAAAAACATTAAATTGAGCTTCAAATTTTTAAAAAAATTATTATACAAGTAAATTAAAATTTGAGGTGAAATCATTTTGTCTTAGCAAAGGTAGGATCACTGTGTAAGTATTTAGCATAGAACCAAGTCCCATACCTCGTTTAAATAGCCCATACAATTTAACCATAATTGTTTGGCAGTAAACACTTAGTGGCGTCAAAGTATACATTGTTTTTCATTTTCGTAATATTGACAGGACGCAAGGGTTTGTTTGAATGTTAAAAGTGGCTATTTGATTTAAAGTTTGGACAAACGTTTAAAACGTTATGGTTTCAAAATTGATATGTTCACTTTTTGTAATAATAGTCAACTATAAAAGTTAGTGGTCTATCCTTGCACAAAGCTAAATACATACAGTCAACCTGCAAATTTAAAAAAATATTATTCTCAGCAATAAATTCGTTACTTAAAATTTGATTTCTTCAGCAAAATTCCTGGCTCCACGTCTTTGCAAGAGTTTTCGAGTTAGCACAACGAGACCAATTTGGAAATTGTTGGAGCAAATTGTGTCCAGAGAATGAGTAGACGTATTTTTTCTTGACGTTTTATCTGCCTGTATTTATGGGGACTTAGCGATTTAAAGAACAGGATATCAGTAAGTTCAGAATTTTCATATTGATTTACAAAATTGTACAAAATATTCCTACATACAGTGAATTTCCTATATAGTGGTTTCCAAGGGAGTGACAAATTCCTGCCACTATATAGGGATGCCACTATATGTTACTAATGGTTAACTATATACTATTAATGTTTTTAGACAATAACTGTAACTAAATACATTTATATATTTATTTATTTTTACAGAATACTCAAAATTATGAGGTATGCTAAGCTTCACTGAGTTTAAGATGTTCAGTAACTTTAGGTTTCCTCATACAATTAATAATATTAGTCGTAACAAACTTTTCGACTGCAATGTCACCATTCCAGAAACCGAAATCCTGGAATTATGGCAATGGGAATTACTTCCACTGAGTACTCTTTTTCACAATGAGGTTTTTCTTGACCGTCTGTTTAATGTCATTTTAAATCTTCAATATAATAATTCAATTTATTTTAAAAAACCAGCAAAATTGCAATGATTTGTGTTATAACTGTTTGTTTTATTTTAAGTCACGGATCATATGCCGTAAATCCAGCTAATCATACCAGGGCGTCAGTAAACCACAATAATAATCAAACTGTATTAACATTTGAAATTAAAATTGAACCAACCGACATAAGCATTATTAACCGCCCGCACGTTTTATAACATCATGTTATACTTTTACAGCCATTATCTAGCTAATTTTATGCCAACTGCCATTATAATTTCGCATTGTCTGAGCCACCGTAACACATAATAGTGCCATTATAGAGGGAATACCATTATAGCGGGTGCCACTATACTGTATACCTTTAACATTGCAAATCTCTAGGGAGGGTTTTTTGATGCCATTAAAGAGGGAATGCCATCTAAGAGGAAACCACTATACGGGAAATTCACTGTATTTGCAGCATTGGATTTTAGGATTGGATCCGTTACCAATTAAATGTTAATACATTTAAATAAATTGTGCCTACAGCCAGCATTGACTTTTAAAGGGACAAGAATCCTTGATACAGATGCAAATTAAATGTTCTTTTAGATATTGAAACAGACTTTCAAGATTTTGTTAAACATCGGCTGATTCGTTTTTTTTATAAAGTATCAAATTGAGGCATACCTTGCACACTGAGATGACTTTGGGCTAATAACTGTACAGATGTTGATATGTAATTCAGAATTCCCTGGACGTTTGATTTACTAATAAAAAATATTTTCCTTTAATTTTCATATCGTAGTCATGTACCATTACAGCAGCTTTGCAACTGGATCAGAGGTTTCCAATTGAAATAACCTTCGTTTATACCTCAGAAGGGGGACCGTTTCCAATTACCAGTTCCTTCACGGTTCCGTAAAATGAAGCCATGTGAATATTTACCCATCCTTCGCCCTTCCTTCATTCAAATCCAGCTAAAATCTTTCTATCAGCCTTCAAAAAATATTGAAATGCTATTCATGCGTTACCTTCCTTTCATGTTCATTAACTTATCTTTTAACACAAGTCACAAAATCACCATTTGTTGTAACGAATATCCCACAATGTAAAAAAATTAATCAAACTTCACGACTTACATGATATTTCAAGGAAACAGTAAATTCGAAAACCTATATTAAATTATACTGTAAAAATAGTTGCGACCATGTTTAATTACTGGCAGTTTTAATTTACCTACTGTTTTGATTTCAATGAATAATTGTTCAAAAATGATAAGAAAAGGATCTAAAGTCTGAAAAAATATTGGATCAAAAGCAGTTTTTTTAAATAAATACTACAATGTCTTACGTAATATAGCAAAGAAGTTTTAATTATTCAACAAAATTTGTTGAACATGGCACGTGACTTATTCTCCACCACAATACTTTTAGAAATACGAATGAGATTTAGACGAAAAAATAACAACTGCTTAAACGTTGCTCTGGATGACACCAGGGATTAATAAAATAATTTTTAGCCCGGTAAAAAACCGCAAATTAGATTTATGGTGATGAAAAGGGTATATTTATATTTTCAGATTCAAACAATGGTGCTTTTAATCGTTTAGAAACTATTAACCTTTTTGTGTTTTAACTTTGCACGAACATATTTGCTGACGGAGTCAATATATTTAGATGCACTATCCAAACGAATAGGAATATTTTTGTTTTTGAATTCCAAAGTATAAACCTGGTTATAAGCGACATATTCTGGTTACGAAATTGTTTATTATTATTTATAGGTCGTACTAGTTACTTAGTTCATAATTATTTATAAATATTTATATATCAGGTATAGTAAATTAAACAACAATTCCATCTTCTACTCACAGTTAGTCTATAGGAAATTTTGAGTTCAACAAATTTAATTATTTTATACTATCTAATACGTTTGAGGGGGCTATGCGGCGGATATTTACCTTGAAAATTATCATAAACAAGGGTGGAACAAATATTTAGTCCCAGGGGGCCAAATTGAAGCTCAGTGAAAAATCTGACTTTGTTTCGTTAGTGACCGCTGGGACCACAAAAACTGACTCATGAAACAAACTCTGCTAGAAAAAAACTTGCAGGAAAATTGGGACATCAAATATTTTCCTTTATATGGTCTAATTTGGGGCAACTATTATTCAGGGGCGTTGGGATAAGACCGGAAATGATTTCCACATCCATGACTTCTAAGTCAACATTGAGTGAACATCAGGTATTCAAAAGACCTCAATACAGCAGTTGCCAAAACTCGAAAGAACTTTTGTATATACTGTTCTCGATTAGGACAAAATATCTATATGGCGTGAAGCGAAGCCCTAAATATACCAACTCATTCTGTTTTTCTGAATTAGCATCGTCACTTTGGTAGGAAATGTGCATGAACCGGAGGATTCCGTCTGCAGCATATGGTTAATTTATTGTTTCAAATCAAATCAAAATTTAAAGTTATCAAAAATATTTACGGTTTTCCAAAATTTTCAGGTCAAAATTTGTTTCGAAAGTATCAGGACAGTTATAACCGGTATTTAACATGGTTCTGTGCTAGATATTTCCAGAGTAAGCTTACCTTTGCGTGTTCAAGCAAATAATGTAATGCACAGTATAAAACAAAAATTATGAGGCTCAATTTCATCTGCATCAAAAGATTCAAATCAAAAGAGGTTCCATATGTTAACATAAACGACTGGTGAATGCGTATAAAATATACGATTTTGAGTATGTCCAGGACTCCTGGGTCGCAAACAATTACGCTGGTCAATCAATATAATTTTGAATAATCTGGGAAGGATTATCTTAAAATTGGGGGAATAAAGTATTTTAGGAGTTGCTCTCTTATGTGGTATACAAACTACTAATAATTTGTACTTTCACGCCACTGAGTGCCTTTTCCGCAGTTTGGTACCACCTCTATAGGTAAAACAAATGTTTGAGAAATTAGTTGATCACTAGATTTCCAAAAACGTTCTGATGCACTTGGTAAGGAGTGCATCGTAAGTCGTAAGGAAAGCTTGTGCGTTCGGATTCCATATCAAAATCGATTTAAAAGTTTTTCCAGTGTAAAATCATAATCACACGAAAATATTTTCTTCCAAAGGGTGTCAGAACACATTATAAAAAGCCGGATTCCTGCGTCCATTGAAATTCAACAAGGTATAAGGAGACTGCAAATTTCCTTGCAGATTTTCCAGAAACACTTCATTGACCTGGGTTACATATCTGTAATATATATCTGTAATATATTGTCAAGCAAAGTTGAATTTTTCAAAATATTAATTCGAGAATTATATTTAAACAAAATTTTGAGCCTAATTTGTAAAGCATACCATGGATTTTCTAAGCAGCTATTTCTTACAGTTAGAACTCTAGGGTAAGAAATCTGGACATGGCCAAAAGCTGTAAAGAAATTCAAGTTCAAGAGCAAAAGTGAGAAAGCTGCAGAATGACGGAACTTTTTGTCAATTCTTCGTGAACATTTCGATGTTCATAAAATTTTTTCCATGAGTTTAATTTCCAGATTATTTAATGGGAATTCATTTGAGTCTAGCCCCACCCCCTACTGGACCCAATTCGGTTGTAAAACCTACCTATATAGTATATAGGAAATGCTTAGAATTGTTGTCTTAACACCAGGGTTGGAAAAAAACCGGCTTTTATCAATAAAGGCCAATCCAGTGGCAAGAAATGGTAACAACCGGTTTTTATTTGATGCGGATTTTATTGGCTAAAATATAATAAACGCCAATACTATCCAGTTAAATTATCTAATGTCCAGGCCAGTGGTTGATATTGGATTTTACCTGCATCTTTTGGCTTGTGGTAATAATTGGTAACAACTATGTTCGATAACGCGATGTGCTCCAAAAAATTAAAACTCCGCTTCTTTTACGTTCGCACCTACTCACTCCATATATAAACACGATTTTCGTTAGTTACCTAGCAGCCCAATTTAAATATTGTAGCAGACCGGTAGCTCTATGCCGGATTTTCCACACTTCAGTGAGTCGTTTCTGGGATGGATTTTGATTCTTTTATTTCTCATAATCATTTCATTGCCGAAAAACTGCTTGCAAACATTAAAGTCGAAGATGGCATTTTTTCAAATATTTATTGAATACTGACGGTTGAATAAATTGTTAAAAAGATGTTTTCCTTTAGCCATTGTGGCTTTTATTCATTGCTGTCCATGCATGCGTAATATTAGCCAAGCCGGTGGTACTTTTTGGTTAAAACCGGTTTTTATTGGACAGTGGATTTATTCGGATACTTTAAATTATGATCACTTTATACCAATCTATACAACCGGACCAGGCCGGTTAGTACCAGATTTTACCCAATATTGACCAGGCCAATTCTTGCCACTTGCCAACCCTGCTTAACACCAGGGGTCGGATTTTTGTAGGAAGACGGGAAGAATCTTCCCAGGGAAAAAATATTTCTGGCAGGGAAAATCTCAAAGGGAAGGGATTATCAAGGGGAAGGATTATTTTTACGAACAGGGATTTTTAAAATCGTTGACCTTTTTTTTGGCAGGGATTTTCAAATTTGTTGACGGGTTTCAGGGAAATTTGTTAAGCAAACAGGGATTTTTGGCTTGATTGGCCAAATTTGCCTGGGATTTCACGTCTTGTAAGGGATTGTTTTTGGAAATAGGGAATTTGAAAATCGTTGACCTTTTTTTCAGCAGGGATTTTTGAAAACGTTGAGGACCTACCAGCAGGGAGATAATAGTCAGCAGGGAAATTCCGAAATAATCTTCCAGGGAGATTTACAAAAATCCGACCCCTGCTTAACACCAATCTTACGTCAATTATGTTTTAAGGATTTACAGCTTTTACGCCACCTAAAATAATTGCCCCGTTGTATAGAGATCGTAATTGTTGAGATACAGGGGTGTTTGTACATTCTTGGACAATGATTTCATACTTCATAACTTTTAGCGCGATTACACGATATTTTAGAAATTTTGACATAGTTTTAGCAATAGTGTGTACAACATGTGTACAAAGTTTCATTGTGTTCCTCCGAAAACATTCCCCGCAAATACCCGGCAAATTTGAGGGTACAGTAAAACATGTTTCCAGACAATGTTTGACCTGGTGTCAGGTCAGGGGTTCCCTAAAATATTATAATTTAGTTGTTTTTCACTAAATAGGGATTATTAAATTGATTTTAGCAAAAACTAGAAATTTGGTTATGCCACAACAGCTTCCACACCTAAACAAAGTTAAGACCGAAATTCGGTTTTTTCCTTCAAGTGGGAGTAGTGACCTCCAGGGTAAGTGTATTGTTTTGAATTAAATTTCCCCACTACAATAAGACTCCGTTGTAGACATCGAATTAAATAATTCGTCCAGATTTGGTTACAAGAACCAAAAGGAGGGCTCAAGTGTCAAAAGGTCATATGGATCGGATATGGAGAATCACCCGGGATTTTAGAGTAGTCCCTGCAGAAATAAAAATTATATATTGCACGAAAGTTGAAGAAGGGATAATAGTTAGTGAGTACAACGTTGTCATTCCATTTTAAATAATATTTGAAGGAAGATACGGCCACCAAAACCGCTGTGATGAAGGCGGAGGTGACTTTGGTAACAAGTGAATGTACTTCGGGGCGTTTACTCGAAGGAGCGTTTTCCGTGGTTAAAAAATGCCCTTATAAGTTCAGGTTAGCACAGCCTACTGTATTTCCCGTGTTTCAAGACGATTACCCAAAAGAATTTATTGACAGCTTCATGGCGACGATAGTGCAAGTGATAATTAACGTAATACGGAGAAACGTTGCGTATTGCCCAGTATACCCGGGCATAAAAACCCGACCCGAAGAGCAAGATGGATATAACGAACGCAAGTGATGCTCACATACCCACAAAGTCAAATGGGACATACTCACATGAACATTTTTGATTTTGAGATCCAGAGTTGCCTGTTGTACTAACCAGAATCTCATCAAGGGCCGGGTACTGGAAACGTACTTGAGAAAAGTTATTCAAGTTAGCCCTTGTAGCGACTCACGAAACCCTATTAGCCCGGTAAAACGACCAATACATACCCCAAGGATATATGGGGAACACAATAAAAATTATATTGATATTTTTATGTGCTTATTTATGTATGAAACTTAAATTCAAAAGTCTGTCCAAGAATGTACAAACACCCCTGTATGTGGTCTGTATTTAATTGCGTTCGTGAAACATCTATAAATAAATGACTGTACTGTGTATCAAAATAAAAAGATGTAAAAAAATATGATAATCAATTACAAAGTTACTAATTTTTAATTTTTTTTTGCTAAGCATGGCATCTTTTTCCTCCTATCCTACGTTGTTAACTTATTTGTCACTATTATTTTGAAAATATTTTAAAAGAAAGTGTGGTTTTATGATGCAGGCTTTAGATTTAGATTCGATTTAAGTGACTTACCCACATGAAAATAATTGCGGGTCAAGATTCATATTTCATCTGAGACAGTATCTGCAAAAATTCCTAATTCAAGTTTAGATAAAAAAAACATATTAGCTGCAATATGGGCAAATGAATATTTTTGCGGTTTTTATCTAAGGTAAGAAATTGGGGCATTACCAAAAAATTTAAAGTAATTCATGTTCAAGAGCAAAACTGAGAAAGATGCAGAATGACGGAATTTCAGTCGATTTTTTATGGACATTTCGACGTTGATAATTTTTTTCCCGTGAGCTTAATTTCCAGATGATTTAATAGGGATTCATTATAGTCTAGTCCCATCCACTTAAGTGACCCAATTCGGTTGTAATAAATACAAATACAGTATCCGTGAAAGGCTTTGAATTGTCATTCAAGCACATGGGTTTTCTTAATATTAGTCTTACGTCAATAGCTTTTAAAAGATAGCAGGATTTTGAGTTTTTAAGTTCATAGAACTGAGTTTAATTTCAAGAGTTCAAACAAATTTTTGCAAACAAATTTACATTTGCACATACCGATTTAAATTTGCGCATCGACTTGTATTTAAAGCCAAATTAAACAGCAGAATTCACACTGCCGGTTGACAATATGCATTACAGGATTACTTACTTATAAAAAACTTTTTTTAGTAAAGTGTATTTTTTACAAATGGATTTTAAATATTTTTAAATTTAATCGCCGAATAATATCGTGTACTGGCATGTTATGCTTGTTCCACTAGTTTCTTAAAGGATCACCGACTTAAAGTATATTTCTCCCACACTGTTTAGTAATTCTTTTTCAGATTTTTAAAAGGTTATGCTTTGACAAATGAGAAACAATGAAGTCACAATCCTCAATAACCGGAGCAAATTTGTGATATTTTAAGATTTTCGCAATTACTATTCTGTGCGGAGGGAAAATATTTTCTGGAACTATTTTTATTACACATACTAATCATAAAAGAAATTGGTAATTATTATAATTGTTATCTACTTGTTTCCGAAATGGTTTTGCTTTCACGCCACACAGGATATTATCTAAAAATGTTAAAGTTGTTAAACCAAGATTATTAGCGGAAGCTGAAACTAAGGGAACTTCAGCGTTCGGAAGGTTATTTCAGCGTTAAATTGTAACGTTTACTCATCCCAACAACGACGTAACGTCCAGCTGAACACAATTTGTCCCCTTTGACAACGGCAATGTAATTGCTCATTAAAATTGTCTTTTGAGATTTTAAAATGTTTGAACATTCCTGTCACACTTTGTGTTAGGCCCTGAAAATCAGTAGCTTCAAGCAAAAATTATTTTGCAAAATTATTATTTATTTTATTAAATTAAATCTTGCTGGAATAAAATAAAAGCAATAGAAAATACTTGAAAAAAAATGGTTTCTATTCTCCAGGATTTTTTATTGAATTGCAGAAGCAATTCAAACTTATAACACAAAATTGCTGAATTTTCCCGTTGCACAAAGTATTTTTTCATCTATGCAAAATGAATAGATTGCTTTCTTTAATTGTTCTGAAAAACGTTAATATAATTTTTAGGGCGGTGCCAGCCCCCTTGTAAAATAGTGTTGTCCGTGGGTCCCGCGGTTTTCATCCGAAACTAATCGAACAATTTCGATCAAAATGTTTGTGAATTTTATACTGATCATACACTGGAGAAAAGTTACAATTATTTTCAGGTGGCGTGAAAGCTGTAAATCCTTGAAAAGCAATTCTTGTCAAGAAAAACCTTCTGCTTGAATTACAATTCAAAAGCTTTCCCGTATACTGTATTTGCGGATTTTACAATCGAATTGGGTCACGTACGTGGATGGGGATAGATTTAAATCAATCCCCTTTAATTATATTTTGTAATAATTTACCAGTTGAATTGTTTTCAATTTCATTTCATAAAAATCCAGTTGGAAGTCACTCCAAATGTAAAGTTGCTTCCAAATATGTTTAATCACCCGTTTTATAACTGTATACTAAAATGTGATTTTTGAGGAAATTTTCCAGTGTTTCGTAAATTTCTTGCTTTGAGGAAGAATTGTAAGTCATCATCAAGTGAACGTATTGTTGAGACTCCAATGCATGAGAAATCAAGTGAGCTGTTCATAAAATTTCAAAGTCTACAACATATATATGCTGAATTTATTGTAATTTTTAAAAATTAACTGCAAAGCTCAATATATTGATATTGGTCCACTTTAATTTGAGTAAATCAATTTCAAATCCAGATAATGACCTCTTGTGAACAATTATTGAAGTCGTGTAAATTATCATTATTTTAAATTACGTTAATTCGTAATTTACGTTACGGTCTTAGATATTCTTCTTTTTTTTAACTGTTTCCCTTTTTCTGGTCTAATGGGAGACGAAATGTTATTGAACTCTGCAATGACAATTACAACCTTATCAAAATAAATTATAATTTTCAAGAGGGTTTTCAATTTCCAAGACGATTTTCTTGTGAAAAGGATTTTGACAATCATTTTCCCTGTAAGTGTTACTATTTCATCAAAACTTCCTGCGGGGAGCATATGAAGCTCAAGAGCTGTTGTAATTGAATAGGTTTAATTCTCACGGAACAGATTTCAATCACATGAGTTTTTTCAAATATATCCCTGATTTCAACCCAAAATTAGTAAAAATTCCAAACTTTGTGGTTCAGTAAAAGTAAGTATTTTTTTGGTTTCTTGCACTATTATTTATATACGATTTAGATTCACTTGTTTTATTCTTGGAAGGATCCAATATGACTTTCACATCCGAAAAAAGCCCGGAAGGGTTCAGATTCTACTACGAATAATTTACAATACTTTTATTCTCTAAAATTTCAAACTTAATTATTTGTTTGTAAATTAAGGTAATTCTGTAATTTAAGGTTTGGAATTTTCCGATGGTTCGATTTCTTTAAGCGACTTTCGCTAAAAAGGGATTTTTAAGATTTAGGTTGTTAATAAAATTAGGGACATTTTAAAAATTTTGCTCAACAAAATTCGGGATTTTTTGCAAAATGTGCTCAACAAAATTAGGAACTTTTTGAAAAATCTGCTCAACAAAATCAAGTATTGATGGTAATAACAAGGATTGGATCCATAGGCATGCACAACGGCTGGTAGATTTTCCACGACGAATTCACAAAACGAAGCGACTGCGTCCATACTGTTTCCAAAATTCGGTGTTTGGAGCCGGTGTTGGAGCAGAATCAATAGTTTTTAACAACAATCCCAGGTTTTGCTGAGAAAAAAATTCAAAAAGTCCGAGATATAATTGAAATACATTTTCAAAATATAATTACGTCATTTGGTTGACAAAAAAAGCTAAAGCACTTCTGTTTTTAAAATGAAGATCCTTGATTTGTTAGACAGACGAAATTCTTAAAAATCCCTTGTGAGAGACAACAGCGGTTTCCTGAGGAAACGTAACCCCTGGTAAATTCAAGAACTGTAATTATAAAAAATGATAATTTTAAACGCGAAATTGTACAGTTTTGGATATGGTGTGTACTTAATGCTAATGAAAATATGTTATGGTAACAAATCTGAAAACTCTGTCCTGAGTCTTAACCGAAATTTTCAGATCGAATGATTTTACGAAACGTGTTTCTATTAAGCCAGATATAATCAAACACGGAATCATAAGCATGTTGCTATGCTTTCTCCGAAGAAGGGAATTTTTTATAGATTTTAGCTAACTAATTTCTTATGCATAATTTGCTATACATGATAGAATGTGTACTTTCTCAACACAAACTATGAATTCTCTTATGTGAATCTTTAGAGAATCATAACTAGATGTAAAATGATAAATCTCAAACTTATATCGGGTCATGGGTGAAAACCTACAGGACCTTAACTAAATAAATAAAAATAAAATATAATCAGAGTTTCATATTAGAAATTAATGACTAACAAATTTTCATTACAAATTAAAACATTGCATTCACATAAGTACATTTGAAATAATGTCGAATCAAGTTTTGGAAACAAGTTGGTCCAATTTAGTTTGAAATTTACGCTGAACTTCCGCCCGTAATAAACAATTGGTGAAGCGTGTGGTTTTTTATGAACACAATTATTTAACACCCAGCACGAGAATTTCGCAATTCACAGATAAATATCTTGTGCGGCATCGATGCTCAAAAATTAAAAACACGTCTTTGTGATAAATCCTTGTATTTCAAAGTAATAAAATTAAAGTCAAATGTATATATTTTATTGTGCATACATATGTGACTTCATACGTATATCATGCGTGATTTCTGCCCAGAATGAATTTTTTGGTGTATGTGCACATTGACACTACTAAGATTTTGCAAAATCTTCTTTCATTCAACAAAATGTACAAAGAATAGCCATACCAGTTTTGTAGAAACATTGCCCGAAGAACTGACGAACATGTCATAATTTCAAGTTAAAGTGTCGTATCTGTAGGTCTTATTTATTCCAACCCACTACAAGGTTGAATAGTGTGTGTGGAAACCCGAGTTTGGGAATCTTGTTTATATTTTGAGAAATAACATTTATTTTGAAACGTTTGTAATTGTCAGTACAGAGTTCAATAACATTTCGTCTCCAATTAGACCAGAAGTATTTAAGGCTTCACTTTCACGCCACTTAACCATTAGTTATTCCTCGACCACGGATATTGCTGAAATCACATACTCATTTCGCATTATTTAACAGCAAGTCTCAGCGAGTCTCAACAGTAGAAGACGTTCAGTTGATGTTGAATTACAAATCTTTCTGAACGCAAGAAATTTACAAAATGCTCGGTTAAATTGCCTCAAAAATCCCGTGCATTTTAGTATGCAGTTGTAAAACGAGTGAATAAGCCAATTTAGAAGTAACTTTACATTTGGAGTGACTTCTAACTTGATTTTGAGCAAATGAAGTTGAAAACAATTCGATTTGGTGGATTATTATAAACTGAAATTAATAATTATTGTGTCACCAACTGCGATATTTTTCCATGGTACAAAAATATTTTAACATGAGATATAAAATAAACATCCTTGGATGTGGAAATAATTTCAAATCTTATCCAGACTCTCTTCCAGACTCTTACCTCGCTTTTCTCCTCCTTCTTCTCCTCAGCTCCGAAATTAATAACTGCATTAAAGCATATCCGATAACCCGTTAATGAGCATAGAAAGGAATGAAAATCTGGAAAGGCGTTTCCTATAAACTGGGGGAATAAAATATTTTAGGAGTTGCTCTCTTAAGTGGAATGACCATATATTAAAAATAATCTGTACTGTGACGCCACGGAGTAACTTTACCTGGGACTTTTGAAAGTCCTATTGAAGTTTTGAATAAAGGAAAACACTAATTTCAGAAGCATGGAGGCCTCATTCTTAAGATTTGCTGTAACATTCTGATGTACTTTGCTAAGAGTAAATCATAAGGAAAATTTTTACTTTTTTTGAAATTGACTATTTACTATGCGTCAGCCTTGAAATAAATAGTTAATATGGCACATGTTCAGATCAATTTAAACGATTGAGAGAGATGTATTGCAAATTAGATTAATGTATGTTTGTTGTACGTTCGGGATTGGTTTATTTGTCAGTTTTTGAAGTCCAAGCGGCCAACAAAACGAAACAAAGTCAGATTCTTTAAAGTTTACCGCTTGGGACTAAATACTTGTATCACGCATGTTTATTATTATTAAAGCTCGCGGTCTCAATTCTCAAGGTAAAGATCCTCCTCATATGTAGGTTTCCCTGATCTTCTTCTGAGTTGAAATTCTCGGAGGTCAAGGAAACATACTTTTTTTGAAATTTGACCGTACACATTATATCCAAATTCTAATAAAATGTAAGGAGCAACGGTGCACATATGGGAAAAAGAAATACATACAAGACCATAATATTTATTATTATTATGTCCAACTCAATTCTGGAAAGGTGTATGTCTCATAAAATATTAGCTTCTGTCCAGGTTTTAGGAAATTTTATTCCATGTTTTCAAGAATTCATTTCATTTACCAGATCCAAAATATGGGCTCACCGAGTTGAGAAGTGTGAAGCAAAGTTGGTGTTTTTCAAAATATTAATTTGGAAATTACTTTCAGACATAATTTTGAGCCTAATTTATAAAACATTTCATGGATTCTCTTAGCTGCTATTGCATAGGACTGTAAAGTAAGAAATATGGACATGCACAAAATCTCTAAAGAAATTCAGCTACAAGAGCAAAACCGAGAAAGATGCGAAATGATGGAATTTCTGTCAATTTTTCATGCACAGTCAGGCGCTCATAGATGCTATCCATGAGCTTAGTTTCCAGATGATTTAATGGGAATTCAATCTTTTAACACACTCGGTTTTAAAACCTACAAATACAGTATAATTGAAAGACTTTGAATTTTTATTCAAGCAGAAGATTTCAGTTTTCTTAATTTCAATCTTACGTCAATAGCTTTTTAAATATTCATAGGTTTCACGCCCGCTGGAATAACTAAACCTTCCCGTGAATTGCTATCTTCAGGTTAGGTGTAGTTATTAGTTGTGCTTGCGAAGAGAATAGAAACAAAAGACTGCACGGACTTAGTGAATAAAAATAAAAAGACACTAAAATTCGATAACCATTACACACCTTCCAATTTTAAGAATTCATTTTTGTAGAAAAGCCGAAAATCTGAATTCCAAAGATTTACAGTACAGCTCTTTATTGCAATTCAGAAAAGTTTCTGTCAATTCCTTGGAAAGGTTTACCAAAACTACATTTTTTGCAGGTGTGTAACGTTTAAAAGCGACCATAAAATTTGCTCAAGTATTTGAGTTTTTAAGTTCGAAGAACTAAGTTTAAATTAAGTCGTTGTAAACATAATACCGTCTTTACAGTTAATAACACTTTGGCAAACTTTACCGTCGATTTACAAGTAGAATATTAACAATCTTCCCAAAACCAGGTATTTGGCAACGAAATATTTAATTATCCCAATTTCTAGCACAATTTCTTGTAAGTATTTCAAAATGTTTTCGATGCTCTAACTCAATACCCCTTTGTGTTACTTCCTGACGAAAGTGGTTACAAATAGGCCAGGAATTTGTTGAGGAAGTCAAACTTTCGAAAGCTAATGCTTGCTGAGAATTGAAAATGTTACAAGTGTATCGCTTGGCTGGATTTAGCTTTGAGCAAAGACAAACGTCAAGCCTGTAGTATTTAGCTTAGTAGCTTAACGTTTTATACATGTAAAATACAAGCGATTTAAATGGTATTTAAAATATTTTAACCATGACACTTTATAAAATAGACTGAAATTCTTCTGATCCACAATGGAAAATTTAGCTACCCTTTGGGGTGAAATGAACAGTCTAATAAGATTCTCTAATCGTAGAACAAAATTGCTGAATTAACCAACCTGCACAAATTTTTTTCCCATCTTATATAATGAAAATCTAAAGATTGTTGACCCCTTTTTTCCAAAAGAAGGTAAATTTAATTTTTTAATCCTAAAGGGATTGTAACTATCACAGCGTTCCTGAAAACATTTGTTTCCTAAGTCAAGTAGAAACTCATCCCATGACGCAAGATATGAATTACCGCTTACTTGTTTGTGAGTTACTCTAAAGTGTTCAATTCACAGTCACATTTCGTCCCAAAAATCCCGAGAAAAAGATGCACTTTTTTTGAAATTTTTGTATGGTTGAAATGTTCCGAAGCCCATTACATGCAAAGTAGCCTCCAAAAATTTCCGAATTCGATTAAATAAACTTTTAGAAAAATTAGGAGAATTTTACTCAAAATAAATACATAAATAAAACGTTTTTGAACTACACTCTAACGAATGCGGAGAAATACACCGCAGATAATAAATTATATGTACTGAGCTTCAAAACTCTTGCTTAAAATTCGGAAATTGATTCGGTTTTGTTTTAACCAGCAAATATAGGATTATTTTGTAAATATTTAGTAAAGAACCTAGTCCAACATGTTAAAATTAATTATCTATGGTTCCAAGACAAATTTTAACCAGTAAACACTTAGTGGTGTCATAGTACCTATACCTTGGTTGTAATTTTCGTTTCTTTTAAATTTCAATATTGACAGGACTCACGGGATTGTTAGAATGTGAAAAGTGGCTATTTGATTTAAAGTTTGGACAAACGTTTAAAACGTTATAGTTTCAAAATTGAAATGTTCACTTTTTGTAATATTAGTAAACTATAAAAGTTAGTGGTCAAAGCTAAATATATCCAAGCTGCACATTTAAAAACAAGTTACTATTCTCAGCAATAATTGGCTTCTTAAAATTTGATTTCTTCTGCAAAAATCAGGTTTCCACGACTATGCAAGAGTTATATTAAGAGTTTTTGAATTAGCGCAACGAGACCAATTTTGAAATTGTTGGAGGAAATTGTTTCGTTCCATTTTAATATCATCATAGGATAGCTAAAGCTTTGAAACTTGATGATCGTAGCTCCCAAGGACCCTAGAGAAAATTGACAGTGGCGTTGAAGGAAAAGTATTTTAGTTTAAATTTATTTAAGTTAAATATAAATGTTAGTTTTAATAAGTTAAATTTTAGAAATATCCAGGCAATTAATTTGTATGCGATTGTCATGTTTGACAAACAAGGTTGAAGAAAATATTGTGAGCGGTGTAGTAATGGCCAAAATCTTTTGTTCGTGATGATTGTAACATTTGTCAAAACACAGCATTTTAATGGTGCAGAAAATGTGGTAGTAACTGATATTATGAGAAAATTAAATTGTAAGATATTTATCTTGAATTTTTGAGAAAAACATTTATAGCTCCTTGATAGTTTTATCAAGTGATATTGATTTTATCAATCGTCAGTGTAACTTCTGAAGTTCAATTTAATTTTAAGTTAAAGTCGGGTTGTAAATTTTGCATTCAACGCTACATTGAACTTGGCAGATTCCACAATTTCCATAACATCCGAGTATAACTTTTGCATCGGTTAAAATGATACCAACTGTAAAATATTCCAATTGGGCTCAAAATGTAGCATTTATAGGAGTAATTCATTTTCTTGAATTTTTTACACTTTCGAATCGTTCCACATTTAGGGGCAAGGTGTTAGTGAACATTCCATCCTGTTGTTGATATATAAGAAAGTCCATCAAAAATATTCAGTTGCCCAATTTGCAGCAAATCTGTTTTTTTATCTAAATTTAAATTAGGAAATTGTAGATACTGTCTCAGACTGATTATGGTAAAATGGTCACATTTTTGATGCATTGCAATGGAAAACTTCCTAGAGGGAAACTTGAGGCCTTTAGAATTGAAAACGTGAGCTTAAACTTAATCAGTTATTGAACAATGGAATTATGGAAATCATTGGTAAGATAAAGTGGCATCCCCATATATTGGCAGTATTGCTCCTCACGAGTTCGAGTAGATACTGGAGTTTCGAGTACGAGTACGGGGCGAGTATCGTATCAACTTAAGATTGATACTTGTACTCGTTGGTCGAGTATCTGTTCTCGTACTTTGAAATTTGAGTATATTCCTAACGAGTATCTGTTTTCGTACGAGTACGTTCAAAGTACTTAAACCAAAGCACGAGTACGAGTTCAGGACATAAATTCAAAAGTACTTGAACCCGTACTTGGATTTATACGCGATACTCGAGTAATTTCTTCCAGCACAAATTCTACATCCATATACCCTTGATTACAAAAAAGTTGATGTTATTCCTAAGTGAAAAAGCAAAAGCGGTTAAATTCAATATGGCTACGAATTGCATAAAACGTTACAGTGGTATTTGACTGAGTCAACACTTGATTACGTCACAATAAGTCATTGTTACAGATCTGAATGGAGAAATACTGTTATTAAGTACCTACCGCCGTAAAATATCATGGAACCGGAGAATAGCACAGAATTAATATAGGTTGAGGATAAGATTGACTTGACTGAAGAGAATAAAGTCGATGTGACTAGCAGTATCAAATCTTGAACTATATAGTTCACCAGCATTTTAATCTCGTTGGTGAAAATCTTCATTGAAAACACTGTTCGTAAGTTGCAGTTAAAAATTCATGTTAGCTGAATTTACTACTTCCTGTCTACGTCAATCTCGCTTTAACAAAAAATAAAGTACAAAACTAATTTTTTTCGGGTACTTGATACTCGAGTACGGTTCGAGTACGAGTTCGAATACGGGTCGGTCGGTATAAACGTTCAGTACTAGTAAGTACGGTCCAAGTTTAGTAAAGAATTAAGAAATATAATACCGTCCTCTGAGTAAATGATTTTTTACTCGTACTTGAAGACACAAGTCCGGTTCAAGCTGGAATTTGGTACGAAAATTTCGAGTACGGTTCCAAGTACGAGTACGGTACGGGTAACTACTCGACCCGTGAGGAGCTATAATTGGCAGGTATTTTACCATTCCATGGAAACCGCTATATAGAAAATACACTATACAGACTATTCAGACGTATGTTTATGTTCCCTACACAACCGCAGATAATATATGTACATATATCAACCTCCAATGAATTTTCTTCCAGAAAGGTGAAACTATTTCAGGTGGCGTGAAAACTGTGAATCTATAAAAAAGGCATCGACGAAAGATTGACGTTAAGAAAAATCTTCTGCTTGAATGGCATTCAAATTATCTGGAAACTAAGCTGACGGAAGAAATGGACTAATAACATCTAATAAAATCTGTGGTATGCTTTACAAATATGCTTGAACGTTGTGACGGTAGCAAATAGTTATATGGCGTGAAAGTGAAACCTCAAATATATCAAGTCATTCTCATATTCTGAATCAGCACAGTCACTTTTGTATTAAATGTGCAAGGCCCGGCTGGTGTATGTCTGCAGTACGTGGTTAATTTATTGTAGTTTTGTTTTAAGTACTTCAAAGTTAAATATATTCAACTTTTGATCCATTTTAATCTTTAGCAGATCAATTTGAAATCTGGATAATTATCTCTTGTAAGTAGTCATGTAAATTATCATTATTTTTAATTACGTAATTTCGTCATTTACGTTACACTCTTAGACATTTTCGTTTTTTTAACGACTTCTCTTTTTATGGTCTAATGGGAGACGAAATGTTGTTGAACTCTGTACTAACAATTACAAACTTAAAAACTAGTGGTAATTTTGAAAATGATGTTTAACTTCGAAGACGATTTTGTTGTGACAAAGATTTTGACTATTATTTTCCCTGTAAATGTTACAATTCCATTAAAAATTCCTGTAGGGAACATAATATATGAAGGTCAAGGGCTGTCATCAAATGTCGCTGGTCATTAAATCAGGGATATTTTGCAAAATCTGCTCTACAATATCAGTGATTGATGTTAAAAACAAAGATTGGGTTTTAGGCATGCACACCAACTGGTATATTTTCACAACAACTTCCCAAAACGAAGTGATTGCGTCATACGGTTTCTTAAATTCGGAGCCCAGATGACGACTGGAAAATTTTCCAGAAATTTTTTTAACGCTTCATATTATATATAAAATTCGATTTATATTTATCATTTGTACTCCAAACACCGACTTGCCAAATAGTATTGACTTTCTCTCCTCAATTCTGGACGTCATTGTGGAAAACCTGCCAGCCCTGCCATAGAGGATTGCGTCCCTAAATTAAGAGTACCCAAGGAAAACTTTCACGTTTTCTAACTGCACTCATTAAAAATACTTTCCTAATTTGAATACGTCATAGTAAAATTACAAAAAATCCAACATAAAAACGTATTGGCGAAATATCTAAAAAGGAGAAGAATCAATTCATGCTGACTTTACTCATTCAATTCACGAAATTCTTGAAAGAATAAGAATTTTTGAAATTTATTTTGAAAGAACACAATCTCAAATGTGTTTAAAAATCAAAATATTTTGAGAAATATCTAATTAGAATTCGTATTGACGGCAGCCTTGAAATCTAGTTTTCAATTTCGAATTCTCGACTTGTTTTAACCATGTTTCAATCCTGAGTGGACACGTCACGCTATTTGCATGTAAGTCTTGCTTCACATTTAGATATGTGTCCTGCGACTGAAATATAATGACACAGGCTTTTAACTGTTGTTCGCTAATTATTTTCTTAAATTTTGTAATAACGAGCGTTAAATTCGAAAAAATACCAAATTTTAGTTTTTCTTGAAAATCGCCCTCTTACTTAATTGACCACTGTATTGATAATTTTCACAATAAATTTGAAAAAGCTGGAAGAAAGACACCACCGGAATAATTTTCACTTGGTACATGAGCAAAAGGAACACAAAAATTCACACTACTGTTTCTAAAGCCAAGTTTGTTCAAGAGCCGTACAAATTAAAACATTCAAATAAATAACTGCGATATAAATTAATATTAATAAATAATAATTATTTAACCTTGGCTATATATCCGCGATATTATCCTATTCCATTACATTACAAGCATTTAATGTAGAGACCAAATAAACTGTGAAGTTTAACGCTAAAACTGCTCACAGGTGTCAGGCGCAGTACCTGAAAAATATTCGTCAGGTCGGGTATTTAAAATAACGGTTGTCGGGTCGACTTCAGATTGTTGGAGGATCCGCACCTGGAATTTCAAGTCGGGTCACGGTTAGGTTCAGGTAAATTAAAATACCTCAACTCCTGATCCTAAAGAAGTTTGGGTATTTTGTAATAATAACGTAGGATAGGAGTAAAACACTGCCTTTTATATCGCTCAACAAAAATCCTGAAATTAGAAAGTTTGTAATTATTACATTTAATTTTTTTTTTAAATTTGATTCACACTAGAGCATCTCGGGCGGTTAAAATTTACGGGTAAGCCCGCAAAACGCCCGGCCCGCACGGGCTTCGAGCGGGTACGGGTAAAAATTATTACGTTTGACGGGTTACGGGCGGGTACGGTCTTTTCATCGCGGTTAAAAAAGACCGTGAAAGCCCGTAAAAGCCCGTGAGAAATTCCATTAGTTGTAAATGCAGGAGCAGCGGTTGTGAATGTACATAGACTTGAATGACTTGAACGAATTTCAGACGTTTGCAATAAATTTTAGCTTTCAACCAAACTAAGGCTTGTTGTACGATAGAGCATCACCCCGTGGGATATTTTAGGCCCGTGCTCGTCTGTACGACTGTTACTAAATAACAAAGGCAGGTATGCAAGAAAAGCTTTCTTGCATACCTGCCTTTGTTATTTAGTAAGTTTCACTTCGCTCTTCATTACTGTGGAAGAGACATTTAGTCTAGAAGATGAATCCTGCTAGTAGTTCAAGTATTTGTAATAAGAATCCAGAAGTTAACATTGTAATAAATTCAAGAACGCCACCAGAAGTGCTTACCAAACCCGAAATATCAGCATAAGCTTTTGTATTGCCTTCTTAATAAACAAGGTAGTTTAACGACTGTATGTGACAGTCAAGAACACCAATAATTTAAAATACAGTTTTTCAGTATTTAAGATGTATGGTATTTGCGGGCGGGCTACGGGCTTTTTTTAATTTTGCGGGCCGGGCCGGGCTTTTTTGATAAACATTAATTTCGGGCCGGGCGGGTACGGGTAAAACGTTACGAGCCACGGGCGGGCACGGGCCTAAAATATCCCACGGGGTGATGCTCTAATTCACACTGCAGATCTTTGTTTATGTTCGTTTCAGAAACTGTTTTAAGCATTGATTACGTCACTTGAATGGAAACACCCACGGGACAGGTAAAATTATTTGAGGTGGCGTGAAGCTGCAAATTCATAAAAAAACTATTGAGGTGAGATTGATGACTGAAAGGTAGTTCAAAAACTTTCCCTTATATTTAGAGTTTTAAAGCCAAATTTGTTCATGTAGATAAATGGGGCTTGACTCAGTTGAATCCTCATTAAGGTTTCTGCAAACTAGGCTTCCCAAAAAAATCTATGATCATCGGACTGTCAATGAAAAGTTGAAGATAAGAAATTCTGTCGTTTTGCGCCTTTCTGGCTTTTGCACTTGCAGTTGAATTTCATTACAGCGTTTGGTCATTTTCATTTCATTCTTCCGTTCTGTTTCTTTCTAGTCGTATGTAACAGCAGATTAGAAAATCCATGAAGTGGCTTACAAATTAGTCTCAAAATTGTGTTTGAAAAACATTTCAAATTAATTTTTTGAAAAACACGAACCTTGCTTGACACTCAGCAAGGATGGAACAGAACCTAATATGAGGGTAACTGATATTATGCGGCTATAACAGTTTTTAAATATTTATCGAACGAATTGAACAAAAAACATTTATAAAACACTGGAAAATTACATTTAAAAATGTCTAAATTTGAATAAAAAGTTCAAGAAATCTCTGTTTTGTCCGTTGAAAATCAAAGGTGCCATTTAAAAAAAATGAAGACATTTTAAATTTGGAATGACTTCCAACTGGATTTTGAGTAAATGAAATTGCAAAGAATTATTTCTTCAATTCAGAATTCTTCAATTTTTCTCAAAAAATCAGCAACTCTGGTCGATGCTGATTTAGAAAATGAGGATGACTTGATAAATTTCATTGGCTAAATTCCAAAACGTACCATTTTATTTGCGAACCCATTTAAAAAGCATAGTTTATGAAATGAAAATGGTACCTTCTAGAATTTAGCCAACGATTTAAGGCCTCGCCTTCACGCCGCATAACTATTTCTTCCTGGACGAATTGGTTATTTCAAAATGTCTCAACCTTAGTGTGATTTATTGCATTGGAGTCTCATCAATAGAAGACGTTCATTTGATCATGGTTTACAATTTTTTCAGGATAATACTTAAATTTTATCCTGCATGACATTGCCCTAGTGAAATTTTTGGTTTATGCATCGTTAATACAGAGTGAAATTTAAACTTCGATTGGTCCGAACAATGTTCAGATGAATAAAGCTTTTTCGCTTTGACAACGGCAATATATTTGCTCACATAAAGTTTTCTTTAGATTTTTTTAAAATGTTTGAACATTCTTGTCACTTTACGTATGGCTTCCTGAAAATCAGTACCTTTAAAGAAAAATGTTTTTTTGTCGAAATAAAATACTATTATTTATTTTATTAAATAACATTTTCATCGAATAAAAGATAAGCAATGTTTAGCTTGTCATCACTGTATCGATTTTGCAGGATCTTGCCGAGCTAACTTAGCGTAGATTAATATGCAAAATTATGCAACGTGACAAAGATACAGAAATCGGAGGAAATATAAATTATCAGTAAATCCAACGTCCAGGAATTACACAACAACGTGTGTACAGGTAATAACACTTCCCTCATGACAGTTTGCGAGAGATGCCAATTTGTTGATACTAATTATACAGCTGGAAAAATTTGTTTCTGTTTTAAAAGGTTCTTGTCCTATTAAAAGTCAATGCTGATGTAGAAAGCGGTAATGAAATTTATATTAGTAACTAGTTGGTAACAAAACCAATCCTAAAAAACCAATGCTGGAAAATTAGCCTGAATTTTAAATTCAATTTTATACTTCCGAATATCATGTTCACTAAAATCGATGCCTTCCCCCAAACCCCGGTATAAGTAAAGTGACAAGAAACATTAAATTTTCTCACTCCCTAGCACAATTTCTTCAAAATACTCCCAAATTTTATCGTTGCGCTATTTAACTCAAAACTTAGATTTTTATTGAAGAAATCGACCTTTCAAAAATAAATTTTTGATAAGAATTCAAAATCGTTTATGAACATGTGCCGTAGAACATGTGTCAGTAGAAACTGACAAGTGTCTGTAAAATACGGGAAATGAAATGTATTGCGGGTGGTTTGAATTCGAATAAAATAAAATTGCTGGTTTTAGTAATTGTCCCTAAATACGTTTTAAAATATTTTAACCCTAACGCCACACAATCCATTTTTTGGTAAAGTTTCGGTATAAGATACGAAAGATTCAATTTCAGCGGAATCATGTAAATAATGGCAAATTGAAATGTACTGTAACAAGCTGAAACATTGTACCTATTCCTTTGGATTGTCCTGCAGCAATTTCAGCTTTATTTACTATACAATTAAGTTCCCATGTACACCCATTTCTTAACGCAAATGTTTATTTTGACTTAAAATCTAAACTATTATATCAGAATTTAGTTCACATTTGTGATCTTGAGGACTAAATGTAGGTCGATTGACACGTAGAGTATTAACCATCTTCCCAACCCCAGGCATTTGGCAATGAAACATTTAATTTTACCAATTTCTAGCACATTTTCTTTTGCATTTTCGAATTTTTGCCGATGCTCTAACTCAAAACCCTTTGGTGTTACTCGCTGCCGAAAGTGGAGCAAATAGTCAAGAAGTTTGTTGAGGAAGTCAATGTTTGCTGAGAATTCAAAATGTTACAAGTGTGTTCCTTGGCTATATTTCGTTTCGATTTCTAAAATAGTCTGAAAATTTTCTGATCCGAAATAAAAAAAAAATTAGTTACACTTTGGGGCGAATTGAAAAGTCCAATAAAGTTTTGTAAAACAATGATTTTATGACAGATTCACAATCGTTTTTATTAAATTAATACGATATTTTATTGAGAATTATTATTTTTAAATCCGTGGCGAAATGGAGAAGCAATTGTAAATCATAACACAAAATTGTTGAATTTCCACGCCACACAAATTATTTTTCCAGCTTATAAAACTCTAGATGAAAGATTGGTCCGCCCCTTTATTGCCCAAAGAGGTCAATATAATTGTTTTAACCTAAAGGGATTGTAACTACTACAGCGTTCCTGAAAACATTTGTTTCCTAAGTCACATTACGCTGAAATTAAATTCCCGCTTACTCAGTAGTTCAAATATAATGGAGTACTTGCATTTAAGATACTCAAAAGTGTTCAATTCACAGTTACAATTCGTTCCAACATTTCCCGAGAAAAATCTGCTTGTTTTTTTGAAAGTTCTGTAAATTATTCTATGGTTCAAATGTCTCGACGTCCATTACATGCAAAGTTCACTGAAGAATTGTTAGGACAACAAATAGCTAAATTGTGACGCCGGCTTCTATTTGTTCCGACAATCCCAACATTTTAACGATTCTAAGATCAGTTGAAAGAAATGAAAACGACGAGTGCTTTTATTTACAATAAATTTTGGAGATAAAAATCCGAAGATATCGTGCATTTTCATTGCATTCTAGACTCATGTAGTCCAAAAAAATCTCCCAGGTCAATTGAATAAATTTTAGAAAAATCAGGACAATTGTCCTCAAAATAAACAAATCAAGCTTTTTTAAACTACACTCTAACGAGGGTGATTAGTCTACCCTGAGACAAAAACATTAAATTGAGCTTCAAATTTTTAAAAAAATTATTATACAAGTAAATTAAAATTTGAGGTGAAATCATTTTGTCTTAGCAAAGGTAGGATCACTGTGTAAGTATTTAGCATAGAACCAAGTCCCATACCTCGTTTAAATAGCCCATACAATTCAACCATAATTGTTTGGCAGTAAACACTTAGTGGCGTCATAGTATACATTGTTTTTCATTTTCGTAATATTGACAGGACGCACGGGTTTGTTTGAATGTTAAAAGTGGCTATTTGATTTTCCATTTTAATGATTTTAGGTCAGTTGTAAGAAATAGAAACGATTTCTTGTATATACAATAATTATTGTGAAGATAAAAATTCAAAAACATTACTCCTTTCTTTGCATTCTAGATTCATATAGCCCAAAAATTTATTCGAGGCCAATAAATTAAATTTTAGAAAATTCAAGGAGAGTTTTGTCAAAATAAATAAATCAAACGTTTTGTAGCTTCACTCAAACGAGGGTTATTAGTTTATTAGTCTAACCTGCAGATAAAAAAATTAAATTGAGTTTCACAATTTTTGGTTAAAATTATTATACTAATAAATTAAGATTTGAGGTCAAATCGTTTTGTTTTAATTAACAAATGTAGGATCACACTGGAAAAAACTTCTGAAGTTTAATTTAATTTTAAATTAAAGTTAAATTATGTAAAGTAAATTTTCCATTCAATGTCAAAATGAATTTGGTATAATCCACATTTTCAAATAGCATCCGAGTACTACTTCTACAACGGTTAAAATGATGCCAATTGTAAAATATTCCAATTTTAGTCAAAATTTAGCATTTATAGCAATAATTAATTTTCTTGATTTTTTTTTGCACTTTTGACTCGTTCCGCCTTTAGGGGCAAGGTGTTAGCAAACATTCCTTCCTGTAGATGATACATATGTATGTAAGTCCATCAAAAATATTCAGTTGTCCAAATTGCAACAAATCCGTTTTTTCCATCTAGATTTGAATTAGGAAATTGTAAATACTGTCTCAGACCGATTATGGCAAAATGGGGCAATTTTTGAAACATTACAATGGAAATATTCCTTAGGGGAAACTTGTGGCTTTTAGAATTTAGAACGTGAACTTAAATTTAATCAGTTATTGAACAGTGGAATTATAGTAATCATTGGTAATATAAAATTGTCATCCCCATATACAGATATTGACAGGTATTTTGTTATCCCATGGGAGTAAGGTTCCTCAACGGATCGGATATATCCGCATATCCGCGGATCGGATAAATTTCGGATAGGATAATTAATGAATTTATCCTATCCGCATTTATCCGCCCGGATCGGATAGGCACATTCTATGCGTTAAAATAATGCGGATAGGATAGGATACAAGGTTAAAGTAATCCGCACGGATACGATAATAGAATCAGTGCTCGGACTGGGTACAGAAACGGTGTACCCGTACCCATACGCGTACCTGAATATCGGGTACTACAAAATGCTGTACCTATACCCGTACCCATACCTGAGTACCCGGGTAAATTATTTCAGTACCCGTACCCGTACCTGAAAATACAATGTAGTACCTGTACCCACAATTTACCCGTACCCGTAATGTACCCAAAACCTGTACCCGTACCCGAGTATCTATTGTGTGTACCCGGGTATTACTCGGGTACTGGAAGTTTGGCCGATTTAAAATCCCCGACGACATTAGCCTGCCCAGCTGAAAAATTTTAAGTTGTCAATTTTTTGACCTCCATTAAAAGTGTCCGGGATTTTGGGAATTTTCCCTAGGAGTTAAAGACAACCTATTTGAATTTTTTGAAAAAATTATTTAAGGCATTTTGTGATTTTTTTAATAAACACTGACGAAATTCAAATCCTACTACCCCAAAATAATAACTTACTGAATGAAATGAAATGTGTTCTCGCTAATTGGAATTGGGACGGATTCTTTAGTACTAAACTCTCCATAACTTGCTTTTCAACTTGGAGAACAAGAAACAATTTTTTTCCGGCTAATCGAACTCTGTGTATAGAAAATGTTATACGGAAAAATTGAGTTGATCATAATTTTTCCAAGTCAAATATTGCGGTTTCAGGAAATAAATGTGGGAGGCAATATTGAATATTCATTTAATATTACAGCTTTATAAAACAAACATTCGTAAACTGTTTCTCACATTTATGAAGCCCGAGACGGAGATTTTCGAAAAATGTAGGCAAAATAGGACTAAAATGCAACCCCATGGAAGTTTTGAACGCCAAGTTCAGATGTCTGTCAAGTTCTTTTAACATCAAAATTATCAAGATTAATCAAAGGGACTGAAATATAAATATTGCGTGCAAGGAATGATATTTTTCATTCTAAAATGTTATAAATATTCACCTCAATAAATACTCAAAGTGTCATAAATACCCAGAATTGAAAATGCTCAAATTGCCTGCATAAAATGCCTTGGCGTTTTCAAATGGGCAACCCTGGGTACTTGTAACGTTAAGAAATGGATCTGCTAATAAATGTATATTTATTCCGATGTTATCTCGTAATACGTCTTCAAATAATTGTAATGTTACACTCCCAATGAAGCTAATTAAATTGAATCCCAAGAACCTCCCTCTTGAAATTCTTCGTTGATGAGCTTCACTATTTAAGTCGATAAACAGACGATTTCACTGACTCTACGCTCTATTTCTTTATTAGATTCCTTGGATGAATTATTAGAAGCGTTAGATTGCAACTACCACGTAATCATAAATGAGACGAAGCCACTTGGCTCTGTCACTAACGCAAGTATCTGTATACTACGAAATAAGCAACTCCACGGTTGGTAGGTCTTATTGTTAGCCATAGTAATCCATCCCATCAGGAATCCTTGAAGTACCCAAAAATACTCGGGTACAGCACCCACGGGTACAGGTATTTTACATAGTGATACCCGTACCCATTGGGTACTACCCGATTGCCACTGAGTGAGTACCCATACCCGTACGTGTACCACTACCCACTTTATTGCCTAAAATCAACAGTACCCGGGTAGTACCCGCGTACTTGCGAGTACGCAACTTCTGTACCCGGGTAGTACCCATACCTGTACCCGTACCCATTTACCCGAGTATTACCCGTACCCAGTCCGAGCACTGAATAGAATCTTGAGCTTCGGATAATCCGTCGGATATCTGCGGTTATCCGCGGATAGTTTTATCTGCCATCTGTTGCTTACCGGCCTAACAAATTTCGGTCGTAGAATGAAGTAATTGATAGCAAAACGACGAAAATACGCTTTTCTATTTCAACAAACACAAAAACACACAGTATATTGCTACTAAATTTACTCATCTTTATCATCTAAGTCCTACCAAGGAAATTAACTGTCATACAGGAAGTTTAAAACTATCCAATTCAAATTTGAGTGTCGAAATGTTAACCAACAATTTTTTCGGACCAGACCAGACCAAAGACTATGGCCCGGACCGTGGTCCAGAAAACCATTGATAGCAATTAAATAATCACATTTTATCCAGTCAAATTCTTCTTTTGTCCCCAGAAATGACATTTTTAATTTGTTCCGTAGGATTTCGTTAATTCATAAATTTTTATTTTGCGTACTTTTGGGACCATGGTCCTGTAGTCTGGTCTGGTCCTGAATCTGGACCAATTGTATCTGGTCTGGTCCAAGCGTTGAATCAGACCGGACCAGACCATACAAATCTGGGATCAGATCGGACCAGACCAATCCAAGACCATTAATAATGGTTTGGACCAGATCATTGGCATCCCTAGTTGCGCCTATAGTTGCGGTAATTGTATATTTCATATTACAAAGAGAAGAATGATTATTGCAGGGGTGAATAAACGATAAGCGTAATATTCATACTATTTAATCCTATATTGACTCCACGTAAACCGGAGGACCTTTTTCGACACTTTGTATTTGAATAAATACTTTTTATGAATTTGCAAGAATAATTTCCAAATTAGAACCATATCCGCGGATGACTTCGGATATCCGCGGATAGGATCGGATTTCTCGTTGCAAGTATCCGTCGGATACGGATACATATTATATCCGATCCGAAATTTTCGGATAGGATTCGGATAACATAAAAACTTTATCCGACATTACCGGATAGGATCGGATTAAGTTTTAATTTATCCGAGAATTTGCGGATAGGATAGGATACGGATAGGATAAGCCATTTATCCTATCCGTGAGGAACCTTACATGGGAGCCACTGTATAGGAAACACACTGTATAGACTAAAGACGTATGATTATGTTCCCTTCACAAACGTAGCTAACAAGTATATAAACTCTTTCAACATCCCTTCAAAAGAAGGCAAAATTATTTCAGGTGGCGTGAAAACTGTAAATCTGGGAAAAAGGCATAGATGTATGATTGATGCTGAGAAAAATCTTCTGCTTGAATGCAATTCAAAACCTTTTGCGTACACTGGATTTTTATTTTTTACAATCGAATTGGGTCACTTAGGTGGGTATGGCGACTTAACTGACCCTCCAAATCAAATTATCTGAAAACTAAGCTGACGGAAAAAATCTATGAACACTGGACTGTCAATGAAAATTTGAAGATCAGAAATTCCGACATTTTGAATTTATTCTTTAAGCTGAATTTCTTACCATGTTTGGTCATGTTTATAGTCCTTCCCGTAGAGTCCTAATTGCAAGTAATACCAGCTTATAAAATTCATGGTATGTTTTACAAATAAGGTCCCAAATTTTGACTGAAAATAATTTTCGAATTAAAATTGTGAAAAGTATCAACATTGCTTAACACGATTTGACCCCACGAGCTCAAATATTGACCCAGGTGGATACAGTGAATTCTAAAAATTCTGGAATGAAATTTGCTACAACCTAAGGCGAATAAAATATTTTATGAGACATTTACACCTTTGCGCACTTGAGGTGGACACAATAATTATGGTCCGGTATATATTCCCTCATTCATTTTTTCATGTGCGAACTTTGTGAACTCCTTTCCTTTTAAATAAATTTGGGTGTAAAGTGTACGCTCACATGCCAAAAAAACTATGAAAACAGGTTTCTCACACTTAATTATGCTTCCTTGACCTTCGTGAATTTCAACAGTCCTGAGTCAGGTATCCTAATAATATTCTGACAATCATTGATTAAATTCTGGGAGCTATTAAGAGGGTATTTACCTTGAAAATTATACTAAACAAGGGTGAGACAAATATTTAGTCCCAGGCGTCAAATTGAACATCTGTGAAAAACCTGACTTTGTTTCGTTAGTAACTTCTGGGATCACAAAAACTTATTCATAAAACCAACTCTAAAAGAAATAATTTCCAGCAAAATTTGGGCATCAAATATTTTGTGAGTCACTCACATACATCGTCTAATTGGCGGCAACTATTATTCAGGGACGCAGGGATAAGACCTGATTTATTTCCACATCCTAGGATGCTTATTTTATGCCTGATGTTAAAATATTTTTGCACCATGAAAAAATATCCCAGCTGATTACACAACTATAATTCATAATAATTTACCAATTGAATTCTTTTAAATTTCATTTGCTCAAAATCCAGATGGAAGTCAGTCCAAATTTGAAGTTACTTCCAAATTTATTTTATCCACCGTTTTACAACTGTATTCTGAAATGTACTCGAGTTTGAGGTAATTTTCCCGAGTGTTTTGTAATTGTTTTGCGTTCAGAAGGAATTGTAAGCCAACATCAAAAGAACATCTTCTATTGTTGAGACTCCAATAAAGCAACACGCAACATCATTGGATGACCTTCTTCAACCATGTAACTGCCAGGCAAGAAATAGTTGTGTGGCGTGAAAGTGAAGACTGAAATATACAAAACCATTCTGATTTTCTGAAACAGCATCGTCTCTTTGGCAGGAAATGTGCGTGACCCGGTGTGTTTCTAACTGTCTGCAGCATATGCTTAATTTATTGCAATTTTGTTTTAATTAAATTCAAAGTTCAATATATTGATTTTGATCCACTTTAAATTGAGTAAATCAATTTGAAATCCAGGGGGGTTATTCTCAAAAGACTTACGATCGTAACTTCAGTCGCAACTCTCGAGTTACGATAGTTGGGATTCTAAAAACATTTTGAAAATCGCAAGTTCTCAGAAAATCGCAAAAGTTGTCGTAACTTTACGACAACTAAATAGCAGTCGTAGGTACTTACGATCAAGCATTCTTTATATGGCGGGGTTCATTTGAAACCCCCTCCACACCAATCCACACCCCTACACACCCCCTCCACACCCCTCCAGATCCCCTGCACACCCTCTGCACATCCCCTCCACATCCCCTCCACGTGGAGGGGAAGTGGAGGGGTTATGTATTTGAAGGGAAGTGGAGGGGAAGTGGAGGGGTTATGTATTTGAAGGGAAGTGGAGGAGAAGTGGAGGGGTTATGTATTTGAAGGGAAGTGGAGGGGTCATGTATTCCAATGGGAAGTGGAGGAGTTATGTATTTGAAGGGAAGTGGAGGGGAAGCGGAGGTGTTATGTGTTTGAAGTGAAGTGGAGGGGAAGTGGAGTGGTTATGTATTTGAAGGGAAGTGGAGGGGTCATGTATTCCAATGGGAAGCGGAGGGGTTATGTATTTGAAGGGAAGTGGAGGGGAAGTGGAGGGGTTATGTATTTGAAGGGAAGTGGAGGGGTCATGTATTCCAATGGAAAGTGGAGGGGTTATGTATTTGAAGGGAAGTGGAGGGGAAGCGGAGGGATAATGTATTCTAAGGGGAAGTGGAGGGGTTATGTATTTGAAGGGAAGTGGAGGGGAAGCGGAGGGATAATGTATTCTAAGGGGAAGTGGAGGGGTTATGTATTTGAAGGGAAGTGGAGGGGAAGCGGAGGGATAATGTATTTGAAGGGAAGTGGAGGGGAAGCGGAGGGATAATGTATTCTAAGGGGAAGTGGAGGGGTTATGTATTTGAAGGGAAGTGGAGGGGAAGCGGAGGGATAATGTATTCTAAGGGGAAGTGGAGGGGTTATGTATTTGAAGGGAAGTGGAGGGGAAGCGGAGGGATAATGTATTTGAAGGGAAGTGGAGGGGAAGCGGAGGGATAATGTATTCTAAGGGGAAGTGGAGGTGTTATGTATTTGAAGGGAAGTGGAGGGGAAGCGGAGGGATAATGTATTCTAAGGGGAAGTGGAGGTGTTATGTATTTGAAGGGAAGTGGAGGGGAAGCGGAGGGATAATGTATTCTAAGGGGAAGTGGAGGGGTTATGTATTTGAAGGGAAGTGGAGGGGAAGCGGAGGGATAATGTATTCTAAGGGGAAGTGGAGGGGTTATGTATTTGAAGGGAAGTGGAGGGGAAGCGGAGGGATAATTTATTCTAAGGGGAAGTGGAGGGGTTATGTATTTGAAGGGAAGTGGAGGGGAAGCGGAGGGATAATGTATTTGAAGGGAAGTGGAGGGGAAGCGGAGGGATAATGTATTCTAAGGGGAAGTGGAGGGGTTATGTATTTGAAGGGAAGTGGAGGGGAAGTGGAGGGGAAGTGGAGGGGAAGTGGAGGGTGCTTTGATAAATTCGTTTTTATATTTTTTGTCATTTGCACTCCTTAAACGTTGAATTGATTTGTAGAGAAAAACAATACGTGAAACTGATAGAAATGACAAATGGGAAGAATTTTATGGCTTATTGGATGGCTTAAGATTCGTAATTTTGACAGCCAATCAGAGCGTCCGTTACATGCTTGCGATTCGTAAATATGATCGTAGCTACGATATACTTGCGATCGTTTTTGAGAATATTAAAATTTGAAAATCGTAGAGGCATCGTACGACACCTGTCGTAAGTACTTACGAAGTCGTAACTTGCGATATCGCAAATTCTGTTCGAGAATAACCCCCCAGAATATTTTCTCTTGTAGATAATTATTAAAGTCATGCAAATTATGATAATTTACATGACTTAACATGAGACATTCCTTTATATGGTGTTGGTACAATTGGCAGCGATGTCAATTTCCAATTTTGTGATTACAATTTACAATTAACGATGACTTCGAAAACAAAATGAATTTATAATTACAATTAAAGATTAATGGGCTTATAACTACTAATTAATAATTACAATTAATGATTAATGCGCTTATAACTACTAATTAATAATTACGATTACCGATTACTTTAAAAATAATTTTCATTGATGATTACAATTAACGATTACTTTATAAATAATTTTCATTGATGTTTACAATTAACGATTACTTTAGAATTAATTTTCATTGTTGATTACAATTAACGATTACTTTGAAAATAATTTTCATTGATGATTACAATTAACGATGACTTCGAAAATACTTTTCATTGATGATTACAATTAACGATGACTTCGAAAATAATTTTCATTGATGATTACAATTAACGATTACTTCGAAAATACTTTTCATTGATGATTATTACTTCGAAAATAATTTTCAATAATGATTACAATTAACGATTACTTTAAAAATAATTTTTTTGATGATTACAATTAACGATTATTTTCGAAAATTAATTAACTGTGGATTACGATTAACGATTATTTTTGAAAATTAATTAATTGAGGATTGCAATTAAAGATTATGTTTTAACAAAATATTTAATTGTCGATTACAAGTATGAATGATAATGATCGTTCATACCGGACAGGCGTCACCTGCGTTTTACATATGATATAGACTATATTTTGGTAGTCTTAAAATAAATCTTAGCTCCAATTTTTGATACTTAGTTTGTTTAAACAATATAAGAAATATCAAACCATTGCTACGAACTTGTAGTAAGTAGTAACTGCATATGATACAGCAACAAAAATAATTATTTTATATGGTTACCAGTATATTTTTAAAGTAAATTATTTTAACAAGTTTATAATGCGCAAGTTTTAGGGTTTAACGTGTCTGACATCATCAGGCGAGACAAATTATTGAAAAACTATTGTCCCATTTCGAATTCCCTGTTAAATATTAAGATTAATGACTACTTTATGAAAAAAGTGATTGATAATTGCGATTACAAAATACTTTCTGCTAAAATATCAGTTATGATTACAATTACAAATTAATTTTTACTAAAGTTTCATTTAGGATTACAATTATTACAAATTAGTTTTCACTAAAGTTTCAGTTACGATTACAATTATTACATATTACTTGTTAAATCTACACTTCCAATTACAAATTACAAATTACTCATTGTTAAATCGACACTTCCAATTACAAATTACAAATTACTTCTTGCTAAACTTTGAATTTCATTAACAATTAACGATTAATGGTTTACAATTTAATAATTGATGATTAAAATTGATGATTGATTTTTGAAAACGGTAAATTGATGATTACAATTGATGATTGATTTTTAAAAACGGTTAATTGATGATTACAATTGATGATTGATTTTTGAAAACGGTTAATTGATGATTACAATTGATGATTGATTTTTAAAAACGGTTAATTGATGATTACAATTAATGATTATTTCAAAAAATCCAAGCCTACTAAATTAACGATTGATGATTAATACTTAGTAATCATTAATCGTTAATCATTAATCGTGATTATTAATCGTTGACATCCCTGACAATTGGTACAACTGTTTATTTATTAATATCGACATTACTCACGGATTTGTTCGAATGTGAAAAGTGCTTACTTGTTTTAAAGTTTGGACAAAAGTTTAAAACGTCGTTTCAAAATCGAAATCTTCAATTTTTGTAATGCATTATCATCAACTGTAAAAGTTAGTGGTCAGTCCTTGCTCAAATCTAAATTTAGCCAAGCTTCCCATTCTAAAAATATTGTCTTCTTAGCAATACTTGGCTTTTTTAAAATTTGATTTCTTCAGCAAAAATCCAGGCTTGGCTCCAAGTATTTTTTTCGAACAAGAGTTTTTGAATTAGCCCAACCAGACCAATTTGGAAATTATTGGAACAAGTTGTGTCCAGAAATTGAGAAAATGTAATGTTCCTTGACGTTTTATTTGCCTGCATTTGGGGCACTTAACGATTTTAAAGAACATGGTATCAGCAAGTATAAAATTTGCGCATTGATTTTCAAAATTGTGTTGAATTTTTCTACATATTTGCCGCATTAATTTTTATAGGATTGGTTCCGTTACAAATTAAATGTTAATACAAATTTTGCTGCTGATTTCCTAAACTGCATTGGCTTTTAAAGGAACATTTTTCTTTGGATTCTATAGAAGCAGAATTTCAAGGTTTTGTCGACAATCGGCTGTGATCTGTTAATTTTTTATAAAGTATCAAAATGTGTCATCCCTTGCAAACTGAGATGACGTTGGGCTATAAAATGTACTTATAGATGTTGATATATGTATGTATCATCGAATATTCCCTCGACGTTGGATGTATTGATAAAACATATGTTTCTTGCATTTTGATGCCGTAGCCAGATAGCATCACAGCGGCTTTGAGACTTGATTTAAAGCAACACCAGAGGATTCTGGAGAATAAATACAGCGGCGTTGAAGGAAAAGTATTTTCGAAGTTATACATTTTAGAAGAAGTCTAGGCAACAATAATTATTTGTTATGCGATTGTTGTGTGTGACAAACGAAGTTGTAGAAAATGTTTTCGCTGTGAACAGAGTAGCAATGCCAAAAACCTTTATTCGCATCCTATCTCATTTGTCCAAACATGCAATTTTAGCAGAATGATAAAATTTGATATTAACTGATATTGTCAGATGTGACTTTCCTAACTTAACTAAATACTAATTAATCCTAAAAATAAATGTAACTATTTATAAAATTATGAAGATCACTCTTAGTTATTTTAGAGGCTAGAGGATAATTTTAAGTGACTCTAAGTTATTTTATATAAGTCTTGAAGATACTTATTAGAGTAAGTTTTTATGGGAGAATAAATGTAGCAGAGATGTGTGTTCTTCAAGAGTCCGTCTAACACTCTCTTTATTCAATGTATCTCAATAGTCCAGCAGGACTAAAACCTGAAGTGGAGGATGATTGGAACTCCCAGTTCCAATCACCCCACTTCCCCTTAATTATATATAAATATGGGTATCGCCCATAAGGTTGTGAGATACTGCTCTCACATTTTCCCCCCACCAGGGGAATGAGTCAACCCCGACTCATGGCGGTGGAGATACAGACATGTGCATAAACAGATACAGATATGTATCAATATACATATAAAAGTAAATATAATAACAAAAAATGGGGCAATAGGCCACGAAATATTTGAAAACAAACAAAAATTGGAGGATATAAATCCAAAAAGAATGATAAAGAATTAATATGTACCCTCAGATACAAAACCTACAAAATTCATACATTACAACCTACAGAATTACTCAAGGTTCAACATGAAATGAGCCCTGTGACGAATAGAGCGTAGACGATGGTAGATTTGACGTAATAAAATTAATTCCGCCCTTCGAGTCTGGACCTGAGATATTGAGATGATGAGTGTCTGCAAAGGCAGAAGTTGATCTGCCGGGGGAGAATGAGAAAAGGAAGTTGAATTCCCGGTTTGCCCCGACAAATAGGATCTTATGAGGTGCATTAATTCATCACATTGGGCTACACACATAAACCACTGGGATGTAGTGATGAGATGATTCAAAATGTAGGTCTTGCTCTGAATCATCTCTACGTCAGCCTGTGTGAGGTGAGGGGGAGCCGTAGAAGCCATCTTCAGTCCCAAATAAAATACAAATGTTCTCAAATATTAATGAGACTTGGCTGAGAAGTAACTAGATTAATTAGAGTAATAATAACGGGAACAGTAATGTATTGATACAAGGAGCTGTTGAAGAATGAGACTGTGGAAAGGAAGCAAGGTCTTATATAGGCACACCAAAATGACTATATATTGAGTTAAATGATTACAAAGGCAATAAATGTTTAGTGAGTGTGTCATAAAACGTTAACAGGTTGACACAAAAATAGGAATTAACTTGTAAGAGAAAGAGTTCAAAATTGTCAAGGAAGAAGGGAGAGGGAGAAGGGAAAACAAAGTGTCATGAGGAGGATCGCTACTTTGGAGCAGAAGGGGAGGCGGAGTTATTTCCAGCAATAGTTAACCCCTGGAATGGATGCTCGGAGGCCAAGTAGTAGTTAATCCCTAACATGAGAAAACGTTCCTTCAGGAGAGTCAGCTGTGATGGAGGAACGGAGATTCGTCCGTCATACAGGAACGTCCATAATAGCTCCAATATGGCTGGATCACAGTCTGGCCAATCCAATGTAGTTATGGGATCTTGTTCACGTTTTTGAAAATAGATGGCCATGGCTGTCGAGCTTGCCACAAGTACAAGCTTGTGGAATAATTTGAAATGTCCATGGGCCGCCGTAATCGTAATTTCCGGAGGCTGGTTACCCATCAAAGTGCGGAATGTAGGGCCGTTGTACCATGGCTCATTTAAAATAAATCGCGATGAGGGTGTCTGGATGGAGGGAACATCGGAAAATGAAGCAGCGAACAAATCCCGGGGAGATAGGTGAGAAGCTGCATGTTTCATTTTCGCCAATAATTTCTCAGACTTAGCGATGTGGACTTGAACTTGCTCCAATTTCTCCTCAGTAGTACCAAGCGATGTTGAAGATGTGGAGATGTTTTTGGGGCATTCATTCAGTAAATGTTCCTTAGTGGCACAGGAGAAGCAAAAAGTGTCAGGGAGAGTATGAGGCTTCAATGTGAAGATTCTGGTTAAAATCAAGAATCTTGGCCATCCCGAATGAGGGGTGTGGTTGCGGAGGTTGTTTAAATCTTGGATCAAAGAGGCCGTAGTATACTCCTCGTCAATGGACACCGTGGTGCGGGTGTCAAAGATTTTGATCCCCAGCAAATGATGCGAATCAGAGTCTGTTAAGAGTAAATAATACTCAAACCATTCATTCCGGTAGTCGTGGAGAAGAAGCTCTGTGGGAATCAAGGAAACTAGAGTATCTTGAGTTTCTCGGAGAAGTCTTTGGAGTATGGGGGAATCGGTCGGTGAAAACGTATGAGAAAAAAACATCCTCCTTCCTAATGCGAGCTTCGATCTGGTCTCGTATGACCCGGTTACCAATTCTGGATGGCAAGATTTTCTTTCCCTTCCATAAAAGCTGTTGGGCCATAATTAATAGCTACAAAAGAATTAACAATTAAATTTTGCTTTTATAAGACCCTCGAAATCACTCCCAAAGTGTGCACCACTACATAATACAGTATATTTCGAAGCTGTGTTAATTGTTTGTAAAAATTCTTACAATAGTGCGGCTGAACCAAACAGATCGAGAACAGAATCAAGTAGGAAGAAGTCCAGAGGGAATCAATTGATGACAGAAATACTTATTAGGAGAGCAGAAAGAGACCTTCTAACTGGAGTTGGAGACCACGACTGAGGATGGATTCGAAGAGTGAGATTGGGATTTAGAACTTTAAGAATTTTGACCCCACAATTATCTCCTAATGTGATAGCATTGCTATTGAAAAGTTAGAATAATTTAAATTTTAACTAAAGTGGAGACATTATGTGTAGGTCGAAATTATCGTGGTCTCAGAATAGCTGTAGGATTAGGATAAGAATTCTAAAGATTTTAACATATTTTAATTTACCAGTCCTAACAGCTATTTAAGGATTTTTAGGAATGAGGAGGTTAATATTCATATTGGTCTCAGTCTAACTCCCCATAACTTTTAACATGACCATCAACAACGATTCTGGACTCTAAGCTTTAAGAAATTAAGAAGAAATATAGAAGGCTATCTTCAAAAGGGAAATATTTGGAAAGGAAAGATAGTGTCAGAATCAAACATCGATTCTGACCCTTGATTCAGCCGTGTGTATTGGGCCCTAAATATGTGTAAGGAGTATTGGAAAGTGAATGTATAATTTGTGTGTGTTGTCTTATCACATTTAAATTTTAAATATTCCTACGATGGTATTTTACCCTCCATTGAACTATCTCAAAATTGCCATTTGTCTTGGTAATTATTTAGCATACAATTAATTATTCCCTGTATTGTTAGTCAGGAATTTTGGGATAAGGATTTGAGAGTAAGGAAAGTTAAATTTATTCCTGAGTCAAGTTCTAAATAATATTCGTAAAATGTCATTATTTATCCTGCATATAATGTCCAAGTTCCATTCCCTAATATTCTGATTCCTCTACTCCGTTAATAATAATACATATAATTAATTACCACGATTATTTGTGTAAGTTACCACCGAATCTCTGATTACCACACCATAAACCTGAGTAATATTTTAACTGTCATATAAATAAATAAAGAACCAGGTGATACTCATAAAGGGTTTACCACCCCTTCTTATTTCCTTCTCTTTTCCCTAAAGTCAGGGGCTTGATGCGGGACCGTTTGCGTCCTCTGTCGGCCACCACGCCTAAGCTCCGCGGGCCTAACTTCGGAGGCTTGAGGGCTCCCTCTATAATTCCTATGTGCTACAGCTGTAGCAGCAGGGCGGGCTGGAATTAAATTTAATTCCATGTCGGAATTTGACGATGCAGGTGTTTTCTTTTTACGACCCTTTCCATAACGTTTGAACCCACTAGAGACTAGAGATGGATCGTGAGAAGTCGTGGAAGACTTGGAGGTTTCCTCATGATGCCCCTTTATTTGGGCGTCCGTAGGTGTTGGGCAACTTCTGGGATTCTTCTTAAATTCAGGAGGTGGAGTCTCGGCTATGGTCCTTGGAGGATTTTTAATAAACCCTGGGCCAACAGTAGGAAGTCCACTCTTCCAAGGATTGGACTCCGCCGTCCTTCCCCCGGCAATGGGCATTGACCGCCTCGGTCAATGGAGGGATTAATTGGTCCATCAGTAGGGAAACGCTGTATAAGAGGAAAAATATTATTATCGGTACTTTTTAATAAAGTATTTGTACCCTCTACCGCTGGCATCAAAATTTTATGTGAAGCCGTTAAAGAGGAGTCAGAGGGAGTCAATGTTGGACTAGTAATGTTAATCCGTGATTGAATATATGTAGGGCTAGGTATGGTAACCCTATTTGGACTTACGACTTGAGCGTAAGTCTTAATTAAGTTATTATTTACAGGGCTGATTTCAGTAGGAATCAGCGTAGATTTAGTATTTAGTACTTCAGAGGTACTAATAAATGAAGAAGCACCTGCATGGAACTTAGGTGACTTGGTGGAATGTGCAACAGAATCATGATCTGTTGTAACGGAACATACCGGCGATTGGGAAGATTTGCCAGTATTTAAAGTATTAGCATGTGGACTTACCACGTTAGCGTAAGTCTTAACGGGAGAAGCGGACTTAAGAGTCGCTGTGACGGGACTTAATTTAATATTAATAGTATGGGTGGGTTTAACAACCTCTGATACAGGGCTAACTGCCTGTGCGTATGTTTTAACAGGGCTGGAAGATACTGTGTTCGCCAGAATGGGTTTTGACAACTGACTATGAGACTTAATTGGTTCTAAAGTCTCAGTAATATTACTGGCTAAATTAATGTTAACAGCTTTAAGTGCTGTACTAGGACTGGCAACCTGAGCGTAAGTTTTGACTGGTGTCAGTGGCGTCGGAACAGTGTGTACAGTCGGACGGGTAACCTGAGTGGGGTTATTGACTAAATGACCTGAGTTTACGTTTTTGTCGGGACTTAAGAGGTTGTGAAACGTCCCGGGTGTACTTAAAAGTACAGGCGCACTCTTATTTAAATTAACAGATTGTTGGGAGGGAATATTGGAGGCACTAGAGGCGGAGCGACTGAGAATGTCCGCATAAGAAATGCCTTTGACTACCAAAGAACCTGCACTTTTATCGGGAGGAGTCTTAATGGGCGGGACTACAAATTCAGGACCTTGGAAAAGATTAGAAGTCAGCCTTTTGGGAATTGACTGAGGGGACTGATCAGTATCAGACCCGGGTGATTCTCGAAAGCGCTTACGGATTGTAATTTTAGACTTTCGTAATTGAACTGAGTCCTTAGACTCCGAAATTCGAGTAGGAGTGACAGTCATATTTGTGTTGACTCGGGCTGGTATATTTCCTTCAATGGATGGGAGATCTTGACGAGGTAATCTGTAAGGTGTCCAATCCATCTTGGGAGGAGTAATAAACGAATCTACGTTTGTTTCGCCTGAGTCAACAAAAACCTTTGGGACTGTCAGAGTGTCTGTAGGGCTCTGACGATTTACTGGGGATTTACCTACATCTGGAATAATAGGAGAGACATTTATTTCAGAGCTTTGACTTTGAGCATTATTGTTAGATAAACTTAAAATATCCTGCGTAGAGGAATGAAATACGCGTGTCCCAGAGGTTGCGGGTAACACTTCAGGTGAGGACGTAGGCGTAATTAGCTCATTCTCCGATCCCAAAGCTGAGGTGAAGAAGTCAATAGTGGAATTGTAAGTACATTTCTCGGAGATGGTGGACTGTGTAGGAGTATCCACTTTATTGGAAGGACATGTTGATTCCAATGGCTGAAGAAATTCCTCCGGAATTGGTATTACTTGTGGCTTCTGGAGTAGTATGACGTCAGCAGACTCCGGACTTGTAGGGATAATTTTGTAATCCACACTAGCAGGCTGGGGAGTCATATCTAAGGAAACGGAATTAAAGTCCTCAATCAAATTAGAGCATAAATTAGATGTAAACTCCGTACTAGTGTCTAGTGTAGATGCCTCCATTGCAGGATCAAATGGAGAAAAAATCTGAGAATTAATCAAGGATGATAAATTCTCAAAAGAATTTTCATCAAAATCACTCAGCCTAGCGGTTTTGGGGCAAGCTGGGGTTACGAAAGTAAAGGAGTCAGATGGTGACGTAATTACTATATGGGGACCTGGAGATGAAACCATAAGTTCCGGTACTATTAATTCCGGAGGACAAGGAAATATTGGATCATTACCCTGTACTTGTGAATTAACGGTGGTCACCTCTGACTTTGGAGGGGACAAGAATGGATTGGGTAATATCGTTGAGAGTTCGATACTCTCAGAACTAGTAGAAGGTGAAATGACTTCCACGGTGGGTATTTGAAAATTAGTACCAGTTACTGTACTACAATCCGTATTGGTCAAAATCTTTTCCGCCTCAATATGGTGTACTATTAGGGGCGAAGTATCTCGAGATTGCTCACAATTAGCAGATTCTAAGGATTCCCGTTCATTAGTTACAGGAGCACGGATACAAACGGGAGTAGGTGAAATAATTTTACTCTCTATGTTTTGTATAGGAAGGGGCGGAGTGACTG
The DNA here is from genome assembly GCA_947179485.1 of Allacma fusca. Lineage (NCBI taxonomy): Eukaryota > Metazoa > Arthropoda > Collembola > Symphypleona > Sminthuridae > Allacma > Allacma fusca. Next base: position 112,905 of record CAMXBY010000030.1, on the reverse strand, counting down.
TAAATCCTATGGACTTTACAGGTTTTAAATTTTCCGGTTCACTAATTAATGAAGTCGGAGTACAAACAGGAGTGGGAGAAATAATTTCTCTCCCAATAGCTTCGGTTAGTTGAGGCGAAGCAACTGTTACTTCGGAGATCAAAGCTGTGTGAGCATCGGGTTCAGTCGTAATTGTAAGCTGAGTATTAATGACTGGAGGAGAAATTATTTCTCTCTCAATATCATGTGATATTAGGGGTGATACAACATTAAGTACTTCAGACGTGATAGGAGCTACAATATCTAATACGTCGGGTATTGTAGTTCGAGTATTAACGTCAATAGGAGAAATTATGGCTTTCTCAGTTTGTAGGGGCAAAGTGACATTGGGAAGCACTTTGGAATTTAACGTTATAGAAGTATCCTTTACACTAGGTATTTCCGTCAAAGGGATTACAGCAGGAGGAGAAATAATTTCTCTATCAGAAAATTGCATTGATATAGGCGAAGTAACTTTGGGTACTACGGGAATCAAAGCTTCAGTAGCACTAGGTGTACTGACTAATGTAATCTGAGTGCTAGCAGGAGGAGAAATTATTTCTTCTCCAATGACGAGTGGTTGATAAGGTAAAGCTACATTGGGAATTACGTCCAAAATTAAAGTTTTGGAAATATCCTGTACATTGGGTAGAATAATGACTGCAGGAGGAGAAACAATTTCTTTCCTAATTATATGTGTATCGAGGGGAGAAGCATCATTCAGTACTTCCGGTATTGCAGAGGTTAATGTTTCCTGCTCTTTGGGTATATCTACATCGCTAGATACTAATTGGGAATGAGGAAATAGAGTTTTCCTCACATGAGCCGTGAGTTCATCAAAAAAGTTAGTAATGCTTTTTTGAGGAACCATCAACGATTTAGAACTCTGTTGTAAAGTCACATGAGAACGAAACTCATCCGAGGGAAGTTCTAAAGGTGTATTGAACATTGTGGGCTCTGTATTCAAAATGCTATCAGTGAAATTACTATTAGTAACATTATCCGAGGAATTATTAGGAGTCAAAAATGGCGGACTGGAGTCACCACTGGTATCGTGATTCAAAGGATAATTATTGGACTCATCAAAAAGACGGGGCATTGTATCGGTACTTATATTAGTCATAACAGAGTCTTCATTGGAGGAAGTGGGACTTGTTACAAAAATGAGTGGGTTCACGAGAGAGTGTACAGAGTTAACACCATCGGGACGTGACTTTGGAGCCAAAGGATTAATTGAAATTCCTGAGACTGCTATAGGTTCAGGGTCTGGTGGCAATACGGGTGTTGGGGTTGGAGTTATTATCAGAGGAACGGTCTCTTGAGCAACTTGCAAGACTTTAGATCTCGTTTGTACAGGGGATCTTATTGTTTCACGAGCCGTAGTTTTAGGCGGAACATAACCATCTGGAGACTTGACATTTGTACGGCCTTTCTAACGCCGGCGAGGTATACATGGACCAAACCGTGGTATATCATTCCGGGTTAGTGGAACCTCGGGCATAGGTTCGTTACGGGTTTGAAAATACTCCTCAGTCTGTATGTCATTCTGGAGAGCCGCAAAGATATCATCAGCGTTAGGAACAACACGCTCATTATTAGCGCTATCTAAATTATTGAGAGCATTAGAATTCATATTATTATCAACATTATTTATAAGATCATTGTTAGCATGAATAATAGCATCATTTATAGCTCGAGATTTTGATCGAGTCATAATAGGAGATCGGATGATAGTTTCCGTGGAGGATGAAGGAGGTCGATATGACTCTTGGGAGGAATTAGAAGACCTCCCACAATCAGCATTGGAATCATCATTTAGATTACTTAATGAGGAATTCAATACAGGGTTGGGAGGAGTCGGAGAGTCAATTTGTGACACCATTGGATCAACAGGATTCAAGCGAGAAGGATCTTGGTAAATGTCAATAATTTGACAGGGTTCTGTAATACTCGGGGCATAAGTTCGAAGCCTATTAACCCAGTTAGAGTTCTGGTCATTTGACGAGGTTACGGAGGAGCCAAAAGGAACAATAACAGGCTCTCTAGGAGGAAGTGGCGGAGGGACATCGATAGTGCGATGTTCGGGACGTATTTCTTCAACAGAATTATGGTGGGCATAATCGTGAAGAATTTTGTGTGTGAAAACATCAGCGTAGTCATCTTGCCATGACACTGGAGGGCGGAATGGCTTCATATTATGAGAATGGACCCTCCGGATACGGTGCTTGGCCCGTTTGGTTCCACGGTATTCTACGACAAAAGAATTAATGCCACAAACTTCCACTATTTGATATGGCCCGATCCAATATAGTTGGAGACCTCGTCGGACTTTATCTGCAATCCAAACTAAAGAACCAAGTTCAAAATTATGAACCTTACGATTTTTATTAAATTTTTCAGCTCTTTTGTGCTGTTCGTTAGCTGTATTTAAGTTAGCAAGTTGGACCCGTTCTTTGCGAGAACTTTCACGTTGTTCGGGAGTTTGGGGCTCAACGGTAGTAATTACTGGGGTGACGAGATCCAACTTTGTTTTTGGTTGGACCGCGTAAACCAAACTAAAGGGAGAAAATTTTGTTATTGCATGTACGTGCATGTTATGTGACTTGCAAGCTTTACCTAAAAATTCATCCCAATTATCTCTTTGGGCAGATACATATTTTCTAATGTACCGTTTGATTTCGGCATTATTCCTCTCAATATTTCCATTAGAGGAGGGGTGATTAGGCATTATTTTAATATGAATTACGCCGTTTTTGTAAAAATTGGACAAACTCAATGGCTGTAAAATGGGGGCCATTGTCCGTGACAATGAATGGAACAACACCGATTTGTTCGAAAATTAACTTTTTCACCCATTTACAAGAATCTAGGGCAGTGTTAGTGGGACTAGCCGCTGCCCACGCAAATCGACTAGTGTGGTCAATAGCCACAAAAATATATTTATTACCGGACCTAGAAGTAGGGTCAATAGGGCCCACATAGTCCACTGCTATACGGGTAAAGACTTCCTCAGGAGGGGGAACAATTTTCATTAGACCGAGTGGCTTGGTAGTAGCAGGGTTAGCCACCTGACATGTAGGACAACCTTGAATATAACTAAGGACATCTTTGGGCATCCCCTTCCAGTAGTACCGACGGTAAAGTTCTTGATAGGTCTTATATATGCCTACATGGCCTCCATCAAGCGCATCATTATGGGCTAACTTCAGAATTGCTCCACGGAGAGATTTCGGCACCACAAGCTTGTAGGGGTCCACAGAGCGTTTATCAAGTCTAAATAATAACCCTTGAATCAAAGTAAAATGTTTAGACAAGCCATTTACATTATTTCCAGTACATTGATTAGGTACTTGTAACTTGTGAATGATAGTTTTCAAATGATCATCATTATTTTGATGTTCGATAAATTCCTCAATATTACCACCAATTATAGCATGGACATTAGGTTCTCCCTCAGCATTTGTTTGAGAGGGAATTATTGTTAAAGAGCGTAAAGGATACCGAGACAAACAATCAGCATGCGGGATATTTTTGCCCGGAACATGTATGATTTCCTTATCCTGTTGGGCTAGTTTTATTTGCCAACGAGCTATCCTGGAGTGAGGGTCCTTCATAGTACAGAGGGATGTGAGAGCAGCATTGTCAGTACGGACCTGTATTCTCCTTCCATAAATGTAAGGCCTAAAAACCTCAAAAGCATACACAATAGCTAAACATTCTTTTTCGGGATTAGAATAATTTAGTTCAGCTCCTTTTAATAACCTAGAGGCAAATGCAATAGGCCTCCAGATTTTACCATCCCTGGATTGTTCACAGGTAGCTCCTATGCGATATCCACTCGCATCAGAGACAATTCGGATGGAAGCTTCGGCATCAAAATAATCTAAAACAGGAGCATTAACCATGGCATCTTTTAGAGCTTGGAAGGTTGTTTCCTCCTCTTCACCCCATACAAATGGAACATCCTTCTTAGTTAGGTTATGCAGAGGTCTGGCTTTACCTGCAAAATTTTTAATGAAAGTACGATATTAATTACAGAAGCCCAGAAATGACTGGACTTCTTTGAGACATTTAGGACTGGGGAATACTCTGACAGCTTCAATTTTTTCGGGATCAGGATTGGTTCCTTCTCCTGAAATGACGTGTCCTAGAAAGTGCAATTCATTAAAGGCAAAATAGCATTTCTTAACTTTAAATGTTAAATTGAACTTTTGAGCACGCATTAGGACAAGTTCAAGACGATACATGAGCGTATCAAAATCATTAGCAAAAATTAATAAATCATCAATGTAGACTAATACAATGGTATATTTTAAATCACCAAGTACTGTATCCATCATTGTTTGGTATACAGCTGGCGAATTTTTATATCCAAATGGTAGTCTATTGTAACTAAACTTACCCCTTGGAGTGGAGAAGGCAGTTTTTAACTGACTTCCTTCATCCAATCTCATTTGGAGGAAACCCTGTAGTGCATCAAGCGTGATGAACCACTTTGCCCCAGCCAGGTAATCCAGGCAGTCATCAACCCTAGGAATTGGGTAGGTGTCCTGTTCCACCTGGTCGTTTAGGAGGCGAAGGTCCACACATACTCGATGTGTGACAATTCCCTGGTCGTCCTTCTTTTTGGGGACAACTATGACCGGGGAGTTGTATAGAGAGACGCAGGGCCGGATGACTCCAAGGCGTAAGTTCCTTTCCACATGTTCCTCGAGAACCTTCTTTTCTAGAGGTGCCAAACGATAGGAATATTTGTGGAAGGGAGGATGGTCTCCTGTATGTATAACAACTGGGGGATAGTTAACAACACCAAGCTCATCATCGCTACGAGCAAAATATTCAGCATATTTATTAATTATCATTAGCACATGTTCTTTTTGTGATTCATTAATGTTAGGACCCATTTTTATTTCATTTTTATTGTAGGGAGACTTCGGAGCTTTTGCCGTAAGTTCTTCGACCTGTAAATGAAATTTCTGTTGGGGAATAACTTCAGAATTCTTATTAGACATGTTGAGATAATTGTTTTCATTGCTAAATCTTATTGTTTGCATTAAATTAGTGCTTGGTTCTGTTAAACATGATTCATCAGTAATTATTGAAGGAGAAGGTAGTACCTGAGAGTCCTCTTCTGTTGAGTCTCCTTTATTTAAGGCGTTTACCTGAGAGTTATTATGATTATTGATAATTTGATTTTTACGTAATATTCTTGATTGAAGCTCATGACTACGTTTATCATGAACGTCTGGATGCTCTTCAGGATCTCTTGATGATTCCAGAGAGTCGGTGAAAGGAGCGTCTAAATCGCGTGTGCTCCATTCGCTGTCAGTGGGGATCCACATGTGTTCTGAATCATAGTGCCCCACTTTGTCCTCATTAGCTGTCCCATTGGGTCCTTCGTATTCAACTAAAGATGCATGAGAATTTAAATTAAGTCCAAACCTACGGTTGAAATTACTTCCTAATAACAGAAGTGTATCCATCTCTTCTATGATGGCAAACCTATAATTGTGACCTAAATGTTCATCTTTTTTAGTATAGAAATACAAAATAGCCGAACGACAATAAGATCCGGACTGGGTTTTACATATGGTAGTAAAAGACTTAGGTTCATGAGTTACTATTTTGATACTCTTAGGGCAGTATTTATTTAAATAGTAAGCAGTGGCGGCCGCCATGGAGGATAACATTGAGCCAGTATCCACTGTAGCTCTAAGAGTCACCCTATGTCCGGCCACACGCAAGGGATAAACCACATCCTGGCGTGCGTAGGTCAAATTACAGAGGCGGAGAAATTCATGAATCATGATCTCATCATGAGAGAGAGTCTCTTCCTCCGGTGAGAGCCCATGGGGTTGGACTTCCTCAGAATCCAGAGACCTACAACTGGAAAGTGCACGTAATGGCATACGGTTACGTGGCTTTAAATATAATTTATTAACAAGATTAGAGGAATCTTCTGATTCGTCATCCTCCAATGTGGGAAGAGGTCGGGGAGTCTCTTCCTTGAACCTGGTCTTCTTCTTTACCTTAACAGGAACAAGCGGTGGTGGTAGGTCCGGAATGTCATCGGGCATATCAATTATAACTTGTTGCTGTACTTTGGGTGTAGGAGGAACATCAGGTAGAAATTTATTGGGATCATAAACGCCATGGTATTGAGGAGTGTAGGAAGCATGCCGTATAGTAGGAACCTGAAAAGCTGGATGTGGAATGCTAATTTAAATATTAACCTGATTACTCACCCTAACACTGGGTTTATGATTGTGAGGCTGGATGGTCTGGTCGGCCCCGCCCGCCAGACCATTCAGTTTCCCGAAGTATTGTTAATCGGGACTGAGGCCGGGGCTTCAGCGGGAGGGATCGGGCCATTCACCAGTCCTTGGCGATCCTGACCATAGCCTCGGTTAACCCAATTCGGTTGTGGACCCTGAGAACGTTGTTGCTGGCCCTGGTATTGGGATTGTTGATTCCCGGAATATTGCGATGTTTGATTCCCTTGATACATAGGACGAGGTCGTTGATAATTTGGGAAAGTATTATCTGGTTGTTGATAATTCCGTTGAGGCGGAGGATTATTGGACTGCCGATAATTCTCCGTAGGCGGATAATTCTGTGGAAGAGGGTGCTCATCAAATTGCATCAGATCCTGCGGTTGTTGATGTTGTCGGGAATTGGCATTATAACCCGAAGAATTCCAATTCCCATGTGAACGTGCTGGTGAATTCTGAAAATTTCCCTGAGAGGATACATCATTATTATAATTAGGACCTGGCGCCTGATTACCATGATGAAGGAAATGGGAATTACGTGTGTCCATGTTGGACATGATGCAAAAGGTGTTACCATTCACCACATCCCGCTGGAAATCCCGGCATTGCTTCCAGTGGTGATTACTGCGGTTGCAATAATCACAGACCAACTGATTTGTAGCCCGTACTGAATGCTCGTTCAGTTGTGGAGCCTGGGAAACAGACGTAGAGGACCGAGACCGGGCATTATGATCCATCGGAGTGCTCCGCAAAAGACCTCGGATGTTCTTAATGAACTCCGGGATGTTCCGGGAGAGCGTAACGGCAAAGGAGTCGATGGATGGAGGCAGCTTCCCTCTAGCCTTTTCAATAATGGCATCATCCGTCATCCGGGGATCCAGGTCCAGACATAAATGTTGTAATTCCGCAACAAAAGAATCAGCGGACATCCCTGCTGTATATCGGAAGGAATCCAGGGCCGCCTGCTTCGCTGGCTTGAGGTTCTCATGGTCGAACCTCCGGATGAGACTGGAAGAGACAAACTTCCATATTTCCTTTGCAGGCTTTCCCATTTCCTCGTAGAGACGGATCCTGGGAAATTCAGAGCGGAACCATTCCTGGACAGCCTTATCGGGAGACTTCTGGAAAAATTTCCTTAAGTTAAGGACCACGGAGTCAGGGCTGACGAACATGTTCTTAGAGTAGAAATCAACATGGCGGACGAAGGCCCGGGGGTCATCGTCGCTATAATATTGTTCGACTTCAGCCCGAAATCGATCCAGTCGTCTGTACTTCTCATCAGATGACTTAGGGTTCGGTGCTCCAAGAAGATCAGCAACAGGGACGTTCATCATGGACGGACCCAACATGGGTTGTTGAGTGAAAGGATCGGAATGTCCACTAAATTGTTGTGGTGGATTAGAGGAAGAACCAAAGAAATCCCCGAAAGGAATGAGAAACGATGTCCAAGCGGATTGTTGATCCATTGTTGAAATAGGCTGCGTCTAAAAAATTGCTAGCACTGACAAAGGTGTAATTTGAATAATTACAAAAACCCACAAACGGATGGTAATTAGTAATCCAAAAATGTCAATTAGAATTAAATTGTAAGTTGTAAGTCTCTTAGGTATAATCAACTTTAATTTGAAAATGCAATGAATGCAAAGTGATATTTGTGTATTTACTGTGATGATGAATTATGATAAGTAATCACAGATGCTAAATAAGTAGTCACACAATAGTGAGTAGATAATATCAAAGGATCGACAGTCCTTGAGATTATCATATGCAAAAAACTAGATATTATGTGAATGGGAATAGCGTCCAAAATTATCGAAAATTCAAACCAATTCAAAAAATATTGAATGATATCAGTAGCATCACAAGCTTGAAAAAATCCAAGTCAAAAAAAAATCCAAGATACCTACAATTGAAAATAATTCAAACACAAAACGTAAAAATTAATCAGTCTTTGTCAGTAGATTTACAAAATGATGATAAGTGTAGTAGCAATAATAATCAGTATTAGTCAAAATGAACCTGAAAGGAATATCCGCAGTCAAATTATCAGTAGCGTCTCAACCTTGAGGAATACAAAGGCTGACCTCAGAGGAGTTGACCGCACAATCAGCACTGATTGTATGTGGAAGGTCTCGATGCCTTATCTTGAATGGCAGAGGGAATGGACTGATGACCACGCCGAACTAGGAAATCCAAGATGGAGGATCTTCAAAATTATGAATGTAAACCTCAAAAGCTCAAAAAAATACAAATGGATTAGTGACCATGCATAAATTTCATATAATTCGTGATAATACGTGGTAGAATGCGGTAGAAAAAGCTGGCGATTAGATTTCCGAAATAAAATGTAAAGTAAATAGTCCGTAATTAATTAATTTCTGAAAACTTAGCATGGGGGTTGAGAAGGTTCGTGGATAATTGTTACGACCACAACGGAGAGGGGCTAAGTGTATGGAGACAAAATAATTTCAAAATTTCAATTAAATATTGAAATTCCGAATGTACTGGGATTAATTCTTAGGTATGGAATATACGTAGGGAGGATCACAGAGTATACGGAGGATATAAAAATTCAAGAGGAATGAATGTGCGAAGTGCGATGAAAAGCAGGAATTATAATTTTAATTAATTGCAATTCGAAGGCTTTTCCAACGTATGGACTGTAGGTAGGTATACGGACTACGCCATCACACATTAATTAAGGGAGTAATAATGGATAACTGTGTTCTTCCGAAATTTCAAAAATTGGAATTTGGAAGAATAGACTAAACTCAAAAATTAAATTCCAATATCAGAGACATATAACTGTGTGGGGTAGAGTGACTGACGGAAAGTATACAGTAAGCAAGATGGATTGAATTAATAATAAGACGCTGAGGTATTATGAGACGGGTCGTAAAAAAAATGACAAAGTTCAAAATAACTTCAAAATAATTATTCACGCGTAGGGAGAAAAAAAATATACGCGCGTACTAGGAAAATAATAATCAGCCGTAACAGGCTATGAGATTCAGTGGCAAAATAAATTCCCAAAATGAAATTGCATTAGTAAGTCCGATCGACCGTATGGACACTGGATGAAAGTACTGAGGATTCAAAAATGCAATAATCTCATAAATTTCAAAAATTATTTTGATGGGGCAACATGAGACGAGTATTTTTTCAAAAACAATAATGAAACCGAAATGAAAATCGGGCAAGTGAATGCTGAGTCTGTGAGAGAATAACAGGGAAAAAGAAATTACACTTGTAAGGTCTTTCCTCAGCACGGTCAAAAGAAATGGCCAGAGTAATTGGAGATTCAAAATTAATTCAAAAATAAATATGCCATACTTCAAAATAAACTGAAATTTTGAAAGTGTGGAAATTCGGAACACACTGTATAATGGGTAGATTAGGGAAGCAAAAATTGGAGCGAAAATAACTCAAAAAAATAAATAAAGTGCAATTGTAAGTCTTTTCCTATGACTGGTCCCAAAACAAATTCGGGAGTTGTATTGCAACAGAATTAATTATCCACAATGCAGAGTGCACAAAAATCCTTAAAATTGAATCTAGATTATGAGGAAATTGAATCAAGAATTCCCAAAAACTAAAAGGGAATAGGAACCAAAAATTGGAAAAGTGATCCGAAATTATGAGCCAGAATTGTAAGTTACGTCCACTGTAGGGGGACACGTCGTGTGAGATGATAATGAGTAGAGAACGCGGGGGCAATGTGAGACTATGCAATTTCAAAATTCAGCATTGAAATCAAAATTTCGAATGTTGGTCAAAATAAATTAAATTGGAATGTGAAGGTTACGGAGAAAGGTAGAAGGAAAGAAATTACAGTGGTAAGGTCGTCCGATTGAAAAAATTTCAATGGGTTGGATGAGGAAAGCAAAAATAACTCAAGCATATAGAATGCAATTCTAAGGTCGTTCCCACCAATGCGCAATAATAATTTTCAGGATTACTTTAAGCAACTGAATTATATGGAAATAAGGATCCCCCAGAAATTTCGGAGCAGAGAATTGGGAGAATACAAAATTCCAAACTGAATTCCAAAATTATTTTGAATGTAAGCCAAAAACGGGTATGTGGGAATTTGGCCGCAAACGAACGCTACAATTATAAGGCTTTTCCACGGTAGCGGGCCATGCCGGTTGAACGAAGCGTACTTGGGGGGGCAATGCGAGACCAAGCCAGAATTTTCAAAAAAAAATGTAAGGACTTCGAAAAATTAAGCAACCGAGAATAAATCTTTTTATAGGATTTAGACGGATCAAAGTGAAGGGAAAATAAGAGTTCCTGGGTATAATGGCTCGCCACGGAGAATACGAGTAAATACTTGTAAAAGGAACGGCGTGGTCGCGGCGTGACTGGGTAAAAAAATTAAAGAGGATGGAAAGGAATTTTTTGCCCGGGTAATCCCCATAAAAATTAGATCAAGAATTCCAAAAATAATTATTTGGTAACGTGAGCAATGCAATGAAATTGGCGAAGAATAATTGAAACGGGAAAAAAATCGAAATGAACTGGGAAAGTACGGAAAAATTGATGGGATCAAAAATAAGCACGTAAAAATTCCCGAAATTATTTTGGAGGCATAACTTTACCACATAAACGTAAAAATTAGGAGGAAAATCCACACAATCCTACAAATGAAAAGCAACCCTCAGAAATAATGAGAGGAGAAATAAGGTAAAAAAAATCGATACGTAAACCTTACCCTTATCCAAAACGAGCATCCAAAATTATTTACCTACACTTTACCACTTTTACCAACACGCAACAGATAAGATCAGTTCAGTTCATTTTCACGGAAAATTTATGTAAACACAATAAAGGTCCCTTTTGAGAGTCACTGAGTTGCATAAAATTCACTAATTCACAAAAAATCCATGAAGAGCCGGAGATCTATGGATGAGTTGTGGACGGCGTGGTGAGTAGGCCTGCACTCCTCCTGGGCATTGAGAGCGGCGTGGAGAGAAGATGGCGGCCGATATGTTGTAGCCGATGGCCACGCTGCTCCTACTGCTGTATACCAGGGCGGGATGAGACGCGTCCTGGGAATCTGGAGATGGGAGCACACGCTGGCCTGCGAGAGCAGAGGGGGAAAGCCACGCAACCTCCACCAAAAAGGTCAGATGTGACTTTCCTAACTTAACTAAATACTAATTAATCCTAAAAATAAATGTAACTATTTATAAAATTATGAAGATCACTCTTAGTTATTTTAGAGGCTAGAGGATAATTTTAAGTGACTCTAAGTTATTTTATATAAGTCTTGAAGATACTTATTAGAGTAAGTTTTTATGGGAGAATAAATGTAGCAGAGATGTGTGTTCTTCAAGAGTCCGTCTAACACTCTCTTTATTCAATGTATCTCAATAGTCCAGCAGGACTAAAACCTGAAGTGGAGGATGATTGGAACTCCCAGTTCCAATCACCCCACTTCCCCTTAATTATATATAAATATGGGTATCGCCCATAAGGTTGTGAGATACTGCTCTCACAATATTATGAGTCAATTAAAATGTTAAACATTTATTTTAAATTTTTGAGCAAAACATTTAAAGCGCCGTGATAGTTTTATCAAGGTGCTTATTTTAAATCAAAGTAGAGATGTAAATGTTCCATTCAACGCCACATTAAATTTGGTAGCATTTAAATTTTCCATGGTGTCCGAATATTACCTTTACATCGACTAAAATGATGTGTATTGTAAATTATTCCAATTCGCCTCGAAATTTAGAATAGCAAATATTCATGTTCTTGAATTTTTTGAACTTTCCACTCTTTTCACCTTTTGAGGCAAAGTTTTAGCAAACATTCCTTCCTGCAACTGATATACAAGAAAGTCCGTCAAAAATATTGAATTGCCCAAATTACAGCAAATCTGTTTTATCCGTCTAAAATTGAATTAGGAATTCCAGATATTGTCTCAGACGAATTATGATAAAATAGGAACATTTTTAAAACATTGCAATGAAAGTCTTACGTAGAGGAAACTTGAGGTCTCTAGAATTTAAAACGGGAACTTAAATTTAATCCGTTATTGAGCGTTGGAATTATTAGTCAATTTCGTTCTTGTTTATTGTATTTTAAACAATTAATTTGATGGTGAACCCAACCAATGAATCTCGGTTTACAAACTATTTTTATGTGAATAAGTAACGTAGCCGGAATCTAAATCTAAAGCCAGTAACATATAACTACACTTGTTTCTAAAATATTTTAATAAGAATTATAAAAAATAAAATAAAACAAAAGTTGCCATGTATGAGGCTCAACAAAAATATTATCACTTTTATATTTTTTGGTTTTGTTTCACACAGTACAAACGTTTATTTTTGTTCGTTTCTAAAACCCAGTAACTTAGATTTCTTAATGTAACCTGATGAGTTCGTCCAATAAGGGTAAAATTATTTGATGTGGCGTGAAAGCTGTAAATCCTTAAAAAACTATTGACAGAAGATTGATATTAACAAATCCCTAGTGCTTGAATGGTAAATTCACCGCCTTTCCCATATACTGTATTTATAGATTTTACAACCAAATTTGGTCACGTAGGTGGTTAGGGGTAGACTCAAATGAATTCCTAATTAATTATCTGGAAATTAAACTCACGGAAAAAATTAATGAACGCCGGACTGTCCATGAAAAATTTATAGAAATTCTGCCATTCTGCATCTTTCTCACATTTGTTCTTGAACTTAAATTTCTTTAAGTTTTTTTGGTAATTTCCATATTTATTATCTTAGAGTCTTAACTGTAAGTAATAGCAGATTACAAAATACATGGTATACTTTACAAATTAGGTAAACAAATTGTATCTAAAAATAATTATCAAATTATTATTTTGAAAAACATCAACATTGCTTAAAACGTCTTGACCTTGTGAGCTCAAATATTGACCCAGGTGGATGGAGTGAATTCTAAAAAAATATATAATGAAATTTGCTACAACCTTAAGGAGAATAAAATATTTTGTAAGACATATGTATATACCTTTTGCGGACCTAAGGTAGACACAATAATTATGTTCTTGTTTGTACAGCATATTTCATCTTAAAGGAGCATGAGACACATATTTAGTCCATGTGTCAAATCATCTGTGAAACATCTGACTTTGTTTCGTTACTGACCGCCGGGACCACAAAAACTGGCTAATGAAACAAACTACTAGAAAATAATTTCCTGGAAAATTGGGGCTTCAAATATTTTGCGGGTTACTCGCTTATATGGTCTAATTGGTGGCAACTATTATTCAGGGGATTACGCAGGGATAAGATCTTAAATTATTTCCTCATCCATGGACGCTTATTTTATACCTGATGTTAAAATATTTTTGTATCATGGAAAAATATCCCAGCTTATGACTCAGCTTATAATTCATGATAACTTACCAATTGAATTCTTTTAAATTTCATTTGCTCAAAATCCAGATGGAAGTCGCTCCAAATTTAAAATTACTTCAAAGTTTGTTTAATCACCCGTTTTAAAACTGTATTACGAAATGTACGCGATTTTTTAGATAATTTTCCCGAGTGTTTTGTAATTGTTTTGCGTTCAGAAAGAATTGCAAGTCAACATCAAAAAAACGTCTTTTATTCTTGAGACTAGAGTCGAATAAATTACAGAGACTTGGTATATTCTTACCCAGTCAAGTAGTCGTCTCGCAAGAAATAGTTATGTGGCGTGAAAGCGAAGCCTTAAATATACCTAGCTATTCTAATTTTCTAAATCAACATCATCTCTTCGGCAGGAAATGTGCGAGACCCGGTGTGTTTCTAACTGTCTGCAGCATAAGCTTAATTTAATGCAATTTCATTTTAATTGATTTCAAAGTTCAACACAGTGAATTTCCTATATAGTGCTTTCAAAGAGAGTAGCAAATTCCTGTCACTATCACTGTGTGTTATTAAGGGCTAATTATATACTAATAATGTTTAGAAATACTAACTAACTAAATATATTTCTAAAATAATTTATTTTGTATTTATTACAGAATACGGAAAATTATGAGGTACGCTAATTGTAAGCTTCATTGAGTTTAAAATATTCAGTGAGATTAGATGGCCGCATACTATTAATAATGTTAGCCACAGCAAACTTTTAGACCGCAAGGACACCATTCCAGACCGATTGGTCTTTTTCACAACAAACTCGTTTTGTAAATTCAAACCCATTTTGAAAATTAACATTTATTTTGAAAAGTTTGTAATTTTTGTCAGTACAGAGTTCAATAACATTTCGTCTCCAAGTAGTCCAGAAAAACGAAAATTGTGTTAAAAAAAAGAAGAGTGTCTTAGAATGTATCGTAAATTACGATAATTAAAAAAAATCTATTAACTCAAAATTAAAGACTTATTATTTAATTGTATTTACAATAAATTACGCATATGCTGCAGGGAGTTAGAAACAACGCAGTTCACACAGCCTTCCTACAAAAGAGTTGGTTTCGAAAATACAACGGTAAACATTGTAAATCCTGGAAAATTTCCGAGAAAATAGACTACACTTCCCAGCTAAGCCTCGATGGCGCAGTTGGCAGCGCGTCAGTCTCATAATCTGAAGGTCGTGAGTTCGAGCCTCACTCGGGGCAGTATTTTTGCTTCTTTGATCGTACACGAGTTTTGTTCAGCAGATACGAATTTTTTTTTGGATTTTAGTGTACTCGCTGTAAAAGACCCCTTGGGAAGAATATCTTAAGGGGTACAAATATTTCCGCCCTTTTCTGTGTGTGACCCACTATGAATTTTTATCCCTCAATACTATAATGCTGCAAGGAGATTTTGTATTTTTTTGGGGTTGCTCTTATTAAGAGTGGGAAATAATATTATATTGATAAGAATAAGTTCTACGTACAATTAGTAGCTTAGCTTTTGAAATATAAGTGTCACATACAAGTAGACATTTGGGGTTTGACGCTACTTCAAATATTTTAACCACGGCACTTACAATTAACCTTCTGAAACAGTCTGAAAATATTTGGATCCTCAATTGAAAATTGATACCCCTTATTGGGGTAAAGTGAAGAAAAACAAAGTTTTGTTGGCCAATTATTTGATACAATTTTTAATCACGATTTTTTTAAATCCTGAACAAATCGGAGAAAAAATCTGAAACTAATACAAAATTGCTGAATCTCCACCCTGTGCAAAATATTTTTCCCCCATAAATACGCAAAGACCTACAGATAATTGGTTTAATTTATACAAAATTTTGGAAATCTTAATGGATTGTAGTTACTACAGCGTTCGTTAAAACGTTTATTTCCCAAAGTCAATTGTGAACAGGGATTTTTAGATTGATTCACCTTATTTGGCATTAATTTGAGGCCTCGTAGGGAAACTGTTTTTGCCAACAGGGATTCTGAAAATCGTTGACATTTTTTTCAGCAGGGATTTTTGAAATTGTTGAGGACCTTCCCGCAATGACATGAAACTCAACAAGCAAATTCAAAAATGGTCTTCCAGGGAGATTTAAGAAAATCCGACACATGTCCAAACTAGTGTTTCTGTCGGTGCAAGTTTTGGGAATAACCGAACTTGCAATTACAATTAAATTGATAATGCAAGTACTAGTAATGCCGTAACTGGTACTTGCTAAAATGTGGCTATTTAATCATGCAAATAACCGAAGTTGAACTTGCAATTAGTTCATAAGTTACTTGCAATTGGTAAGGCAATTGCAAAAACATTTGGAAATAATTGCACCGATAAGTACAATTGCAAGTGCAATTGCAATTTGTAATTGCAAGTTAACTGATATATACAGTATAAATAGTCGGTGAAGAGACAAAATGATCCGTGCATTTTTGATTGGTAGCAAGATGGTATACATGCTGTTTCATGAAATTGAACAAAATGTATTAAATAAAATAATCTAGATGCAATGCATAATGAAACAGAGATGCAAAAATGAAATTGCCTTCCTTCAAGGCCTCCAAGGCTGAAATATTGTAAAATTTCATCGTTCAGCATATCTTTCGTATCCTTAAAATATTTGGCCTATTTTTATATAATTTTGTGCAAATGGGAACATTTTAATTTTAATCGAAAATGCATTTAGATCATTTTGCGTCCTCACCGACGAAATTGTACAGGAAGTACAGTAACTGCACTCGTTGAGACAATACTCAAGATTATTATAATTAGTTACTAGAGCGAAATGACTTATTGAGGCATTTTATGGAATTTTGCGCTCAAATTCGAAAGGGTTTCAAGTTGCAATTAAATTGATAAATATTTTTAAAATTGCAACTTTTTGCAGTGCAAACACTTGCAATTGCAATTGAATCTCTTGCAATTTCAGTTGTGCTTAACCGGTAATTGCAAGTACTTAATGCTTTTGTAATTGCAATTTAAGTACACACAAATTGCACTTGCACCGACAATTGCAATTCCCTGGTGTAAAATAACCGGAATTGAACCGAACTTGCAAGTTCAATTAGTAATTGCGGTTAACTTGCAATTGACAAGAAACACTAGTCCAAACCCATTACACAAGAAATAAGTTTTAACTTACGAAGTTCAAATTTAATGGTGACTTTGCATGTTAGATACTCTAAAAGGACCAAGATCCACAACTAGTTCCAAAAATTCCCGACAGGGCTGCGCGGTTTTTTAAAGTTCTCTACATTATACTATGGTTCAACTGTCCCAACGCACGTAAAGTATACTGAAGAATTGTTAGTGTAACAAGAACGTAATATTTGACGAGAGCTCCTATGCGTTATGACAATCCTGGCATTGTCATGTCTTTAAGATCAGTCTTACAAAATATCAACAACAACCGTTTCTATTTGTAATTAAAACAATTTAGTACGAATTTTTAATTTCAAAGTGCAATTGGTAATTTCTTTGTATACTTCGATCTGGAAAAGTACATAAATGCTCCGCACCATTTTATTACTAGTTGTATTTAGAAAATTACACGTCGGATTTTCTAAACAATTGAAATTCAATTGTGAAAAGATTTGACGTTGACTGCGGTTAATAATATTTGGAGTCGAGTTTAATTACAAACTTTATTTTTAACTGGAGAATAATAATTACGAACTTTTATTAGTTAAAGGTCTCTTATTGCTTTATTAATTATTCGAAATAATAGTCCGGTAACTTTTTTTATTTCACAGGATTTGATATCCCAAAAAACATTAGGAATACTTAAAAAGTAAACCACAAGTCTTAATTTCCCTCGTAATTTAGTTGCAAAATCTTAGTGTGACAAATCTTGCAGATATGAACATCAATTCGATCTGGGATTTTGAGGTCTTGTTCGTTGACGGTAAAAGAATTATCAAATTAGTGATTTAGTATTTTATTTAAAGAATCTAACGTCAAAGTTTTAAAAGTTTGTTAAAGCTGGAAATCAAATAGCCACTTATCAATTTAGAACAATTCCGCGAGTCCTCTCAATATTGTGTTTTAAAAATACGAAAACTAAAAATAACTCATTTTTGGACGCCAGTGGAGTGTTTTATTCAGTAGAAGACGTAAGCATGTAGGAGAGTTGTCACGTAAAAACTTAATCACATGAACCAACGTGGTAGACCATAAATTTGTGTTTCAAGGAAGATTGCGTTTATTTTTTTGCCTTTTAAAATTTTGAAATAGAATAATCCGTTTACTTACTTTACTTTTACTGGGCGTATAAAAATTAACTATACAAGCTCCAAGTTTTGAAATATTTTATAACCGCAAGATCTTAAGTAATAAAGTCCAAAATTTATTATGAATGAAACTTTATTTTTGTTAGAAATTACTGTATTCCTTTTTAAGTACTGTTCATTAACAAAATTTGAAGCATACTGATCAAATTGTTCTTTTAAAACCCCTCCAATAGTACAGCTTTCAAAAGCAAGTGAATGTTGCAAAATTGTTAAGATTTTTTAAAATCCTTTCAGAATCCAGTTTTTAAACCATTGACCATAAAAATGATTTAGGTTAATTGATTTTTTGGAAAATCAACATTAAAACTTTCATTATACTGGATTTGTTTGAATATGTCATTGAAAAACTCCCAAGTTTAGGCTAGAGGATCAATAATGTTCGTCAGTGTATATGTTTCTGCCAAACTGCTGAATATGCCGAATATGTCTTCCCAAAATGCCGGACATTTTCAAATTAAGAAATTTTCAGGGCTTTTTCAGGGCATTTTCGACGTTTTTGGTATTTTCGGGGCATTTTCAGTTGGGCAGGCTTAAACCCAAGGACATTTCCATTTGTGCAACCCTGCAGTATTACTCACAAAATACGGATGCCTTATTTTGAAGCAAATTCTTTACCACACATCTAAATCTGGTTTATTTCACTTTGGCCAATCTTTTGGCCTCCGCGGGCGCTAAGGAAAAATAATGGGGATAAAATTAGAGTATCTTATTTTTAATTCAGCACTGGTTCATTCTACCGCAAGTTTTTTCAGAAATATATTTTGAAACTTCCCTATCTTGACAAGTGTGGCAACATATGAACATATATATCACATGAATCATTGAAACATAGCCAGGTTGAATTCCCAGATTCATATTTGATAAACATCTACCTGATCTTAATTGAAATCATTGTAACTTTACATGAAATCTACTTGTACCTAAAAAGAGCCCCGATACCTAATTATGTCCTTATGTGAATCGAACTTTCTCATTTACATCCTGAAAAGTAATGACTGTAATGAGTAAATACTATGCATGATTTCAGTCTGAATAAAGTTTTGGTATATCTGCACATTGACACTACTAAGATTTTGCTAAATCCAACTTTCTTCCAAAGGTCCTCCAATGCACAAATGCTATAAATATTGATTTACAACTTCAGGAATATTTCAGAAGGAATTCATGAAATTGTAACAGATACTGGGAAAATAGTATTAAATAATTTGTGTAAGAATTGCAAAACTTGATCTAAATCGTTAGTCAATAATTTTTTTAAATCCTAAATTCATTTCAATCAAAATCCAATTAAAAATTCTTAAGGGATATTGCAGTTCATAAAAATTTCAATATTTTTTCCCGACAAGAACAAATAATCTGAGATTTCCTCCCCAGAGACTCATGATATGATAAATTAATCCGTGGTACATTTTCCGAACACATTAAAAAAAATTAAATTGGTGCTATCCGGTATTGAAATTTCAAGAAACAGGTTTCGGATCTTGATTGAAATCAGAGTGATATATCTGTAAATCTCTACCTTGCGGGAAGCGTTTGATACAAAATACGATATTGAGTGATATTGAAGAATAATATATGACATATTTTAAATTGTAGAACTTCCACGCCAGCTGACTATTATCTGTAGATGTGATTAAAATAAGATTGAAAGTTAGCATGTATGACATCATGTCAGAAGAGGCAAAATGGTCTACGTGCCCAAGATTTTGTACAGGTTTGGAAATGCTGGCGGAAGAAATCTTAGCACTTACATAAAAATAGTGTAAAAATCTTCCTCACAAAAAAACTCTTATTTCAAATTCCAAACCATTTTGAAAATTTGAAAAAAAAACCTTTATTTCGAAAAGTTGGTAATTTCCGGTCCAGAGTTCCATAACATTTCGTCACCTATTAAGCCAGGAAAAGGGAAATCGTCTTGCACAAAATTTAATTTCCCCCTCGATAGCAAATTGTCTGTCAGATTTTCGAAATTGATTTGTTTTGGAACATGATCTTTTGAATCAGTTTAAGTCTTTTGAAGTTTTACAAAAAACTTACTAGACAGTATTTCAGTTTCGAATTTTGTAATTTAAGTTTATCGATTGTTTTGTCGCAAGTATAATTAATTCTATAATAAATCCCGGACACAATTTTTACCAAACGTTTTTTTCAAAAGTATTTACATTTGAGGAGTAAAGGAGGAAAATTAAAATTAAGTATGGGTTTTGGAGGAATGGGTAAGAAATGGTTTTTGAGGAATTTCGCCATTTTTCGTTTGTCACAAATACCAATCGCATAGTAAATAATTAGTGATAATTAGTGCCTGAATATTTATTAAATGTTTTAACATTCACGCCACACAAGATCTTTTCTCTGGAAATCCTGTTTTCAACTTAATATTAATACAGTGGACTCTACTGAGTGCCAGTCGATAGGTATTGCAGCGTAAAATAATTTGTCCGCTTCAACAACCTGCAATATATTTGCTCAGCCAAATTGTCTTTCAATATTTTTAAAATGCCTGTCCATTAATGTCACACCATACGCATTAAATTTAACAGATCACACAGCCGATTTTCGACAAAATCTTGAAATTCTGTTTCTATACCCAAAGTTACATATGTCCATTTAAAAACCATTGAAGTTTTAGAAAGCGGTAGTAAAGTTTATATTAACACTTAATTAGTAACGGAATCATCCATAAAAAGCCAATAATTACACATAAACATATATATAAAAATTTAGCATCATTTTGAAATTCAATGTGTAAATTTTGTACTTGTGGATACCATTTTCTTGAAAACCGTTAAATCCCGCCAAATGCACAATTTCTTCCTAATATTTCCAAATTTCGAATAGCGTATCAAATTTCCAATATGTAGTACTTTACCTGAATCAATAGTCGACGAGGTTTAGCAATTATTAGTCCTAAAATTGAAAATTGTTATCTCTGTGTAATTGAGCACTGAATCAACCAAATCATTAACATGCCCGTAGTGTCCTCAGTCCTGTAATTTATAAAAAGCAAATACCTCAATAATGTTTTCCAAAATGCTCTTTAAAATACTCGAAACCGTCTGGCATTTTCAAATGGTCAGGACTGAATGAACCATGAACATGAGTGCATGGAAAACAAAAATTTCCAAAAATTGCAAACTTTTCCCTCCTCGTATATGTGTATATATGTAAGTCATTCGTTAAAACGAAAAAATCCAAATATGTGAGAAATAATTTATGAAAAATATATCTTTTAAGCAGGCTGTTCAAAAATTCTGTAACTGTCGTTACTCTTCTCGCTATAATAATACCTACAATTATTCTAGCAACGAACTAGTTACGATTTGAGCAATTATCTGAACAAAATGTATTAAGTGGCGTGGAAACTCAACATTTCCAAAAAACAAGCCATTCTCAATTGTAGTTGGAATTTAAAATGAGGCTTACTGCAAAATATTGAAAACTAAAACCATTTTTAAAAAATCTGAAATCAGGGGTAGAAATCTGATAAATCTCCCTGGAGGATGATTTTTGATTTTCGTTGATGAATTTGATGTCATTGGCTGGAAGCTCACAAATCCGTTGTAAAAATATTTAAAAATCGCTGTTGCTAGAATATTTTCCCTTGGAAATGTCCACATATTGGAAAATTCTTGCAAAAACGTCACAAAATCGTCGACGAAATACGGGCGGGATATTCGAATTTACAAATTTTTAGAATAAAATTTGAATATTTTTGCTCGCCACGGACAAACAGTCTAAGGCTTGCTCTCCCACACTCCACTCAGGATAAAATAATCCGATATGAATTTTTCAAATTTATGTCATCTGGTTTCTCGGATAAGTCTAGTAAAATGTGACAATTTGTTTACGTATGCCCAGTGCATAGGTGATGGGACACTTCCATTAAATGAAGATGCGTGAAATAAAACGTCTCCATCCTATCCGCTCTGATAATATTCATGTTGCGGTATCTGAATCCTCCCGTGCTCTTTTTGGGCTGTAAAGTTATATCCAATTCGTCCAAGCAAAGAACTAGTAATTCCAAATCATATAAAAATAACATACTTTTGAAGTAGTGCTGTCCATGGGAACAGAAATTTGGTACTCTGTTTTTTCTCTGGTACTGGTTTTTCTGTATCCATACCCATTTTTCAGGATAATGGGTACCAGTTCAAAGTTCCTGGATCAGTTCCTGCAGGATTGTTCCTGTTCCTGTTCCCAAAAGTACTGAAAGACTAGTAGAAAATTGAAAGTGTAGCTTACACATTTATACCCAAGGTAACTCAATGTATGCATCGTTCTAAAACGCGAAATATCAAATCGACTTTATTCAAAATAATTAACATCACACCATCTCCAATACCTTAAGCTACTCGTATTTAAATGATTATTCAGCAGGGTTGGTTTGGTTTAAACCAAATGATTTAAACCATGGTTTAAACCAAACGGTTTTTTTATAAAAACCAATGGTTTAAACCAAACACCTAAAATTTTAATATTTTCAATCCAAAATGCTTATATTTCGTCGTGCACAAAACTTGTGCAGTTACTGTGATATTGTAGTTAAACTTTAGTGAAGTAAATAATACTATTAGCTTTTAGTCTTGTACATTTAGAAATTCGGAATCGTTTGTAAAATGAAAAATGCCAAACTTGTGTTTATGACTGCAAAGTTATCGTTAAAATTATATCTAAATTATTAAATATTTAATGCTTTGTGATACTTACTGAGTTTGGGAAATAAGTAAATTTGTTCAAATTCACATGTTTTTGCATATTAATGAATGTTTTGGATCGAAAATTTGTTTAAACCAAAAAACCTGGTTTAAACCAAAAAAAACCGGTTTAAACCAAAAAAAACCTGGTTGTTTGGTTTTTTTGAAAAAAACCCCCAACCCTGTTATTCAGTAACAGCCACTAAATTAATTATCGCAGCGCAAAGTACAGGAGTAACTAAAATTAGCAATGACAAGTAGCACCTTCATTATCCTTCTGCTGAACTAATAAGAAAAAGAGCACGCGGAAGTTTTCTGAACTCCGATTTTGGGCTTAAGTTCCAGAGAATTTCATTTTTGCCACGTGGTTCGGTGCAGTGCTCGGCACGGGTATGGGTCATACTCGGGTAAACGGGTATGGGTACGGGTATGGGTACTACCCGGGTACGGATTTTGTGTACCCGAACAATTCCGGGTACTACCCGGGTACACTTTGGGCGGCTCAAAATTTCGGGTACGGATAAGGGTATGGGTACGGGTACAAGGATTTCAAAATGGGTACATACCCACCGGGTACGGGTATAATGGTGTCATTTACCCGTACCCGCGACCATTGTACCCGAGTATTTGGATATGTTGAGATTTGAGACATTGTGATGAATTTTATGAAAATAATGGAACTTCCGTTGGAAAATTCTGTCGGTATTTTTAGTAATTCTGAATACATATAGCTTATTGTTAATACCCTTTTAACCTTACAACATCAGTAACTGTATTTCAGACTGTGTTGCTAAAATATATATTTATATCTATAATATATATTTTTATGGAAACAGGTTTTAGGAAGAATAATTAATAAACAGACGAGGGATAATATCAAAATAGAAGTAGAGAATAGGTTTCAACGAAATTTTATACAAAACGTCTTCATAATGTAGTAATTTGTTACTAATTGCATAAATAGTCTGATTGACACGTATGCACATGATACTTCATTAGCCACAATTAATTTAAAAATTAGAGTTCCGATGAGTTGGATGGCAAGATATTTTTTGTAATTAGTAGTTGATTAGGAAAAGGCGGATATTTGTAACAAGATATTAATGATTAACATGTACACAGAGCTACTGAGATGAGAAAATTAATGTAAAAGGCCGAATAAATCAAGAAGTGAAAAATCGAGTCGCCAAGTCCCAAGCCAAAAATGCATGTACATATGGACTGGGTGCTATAAAATACTTCGCCCATCAGCCCATAAACAATCAATTGGGGATAATTTTACTTCTAATCAAAAACGCTCTACTTTTCAATAAAATATATAATGTCAAATACCTCTCTAGCTAGTCAAAATTACCCACTCAGGTGTCATACATTATTACATATAACGTACTATGTATTACATTAAAACAAATCTGGATAAAGTACCCGGGTACGAGTACGGGTACGACACTGAGATACCCGAGTATGGGTACAATTTTCGAGTATTTTCGGGTACGGGTACAATGCGGGTACAGGTACATGGATTGAGATAACATTGCGGGTACGGGTACGAAAAATTTGTACCCGGATATTCGGGTATGGGGACGGGTATAGATACCAGTTATTGAAATACCCGCACTTCGGGTACGGATACGGGTACGGGTACCGATTTTTCGTACCCGTGCCGAGCACTGGTTCGGTGCTTGTTAAACAATAGTCTGCAAATAGTGACTTATTTGATATGTTGCGACGTACGTTTAAAATCATATTTTGGAAGGTATTTTTATATTATAAACTGTGAATAGCAGGTAGGTACACGATTTGATCCTGTTCCCCGCTTTTGTTCCCATATTTAAGGAACAATTTCTATGTTCTTAAACGTTCCCAAAGAGTTTTGGGAACCAAATTTCCGTTCCCGTACGCATCCATTTCAGTTTCCGTTCCCGAAAACCTGATTATCTCATCCTCCCATGGACAGCACTAGTTTCGAGTCACCAAAATACACTTACAAATAACGCAAAGTTTGGAATTAATTTTGATTTAAATCAGGAATTTATTTGAACACAAAATATTGGGATATAAATCTTGATTGAAATCAAATTGACTTAAAACCCGCACATACAATTTAAATTAAAAATAATTTGTGCTTTCACGCCACTGAACGACTTTTACGCTGATTGGAAAAATTTAGTTCGAAAGTTGCAATACGCGAAGACAAATTTAACGCATAAGTTGAGAGGTCTTATTCTGAAGATTTCCTACAACGTTCCGACGTACTTTGGAATGAGTACATTATAAGTAAAAATTCTAGGTTCTGATTTCCTATAAAAAATTGAAAGCATTTTAAAATGTGGAAAAACTTTTGTTTAAGTTTCTTGAAATATGAATTTACACTTCATATCCAATTTCATTTAGAATATACAGATATTTGAGCTCACAGAGTTGAGAAGTGGCAAGCAAAGTTGGTGTTTTTTAGAATATTGCTTCAAAAATTATTTTCAGACACAATTTTCAGCCTAATAAGGTGTCATGGATTTCTTAAACTGCTATTACACAGGACTCTAAGTTAAGAAATATTGACATGATCAAAAAGTGCATAGAATTTAAGCTTCAAGAACAAACGCGACAAAGATGCAGAACAACTGAATTTCTAATCTTCAATTTTTGGTGGACAGTCTGACATTCGTTGATTTTTTCTCGGAAGCTCCGTTTGCAGAGAATTTAATAGGGATTCATTGGAGTCCATTCCCATCTACTTACGTGAACAAATTCGGTTTAAAACCCACAAATATAAACGAATGGTTTTGAATTGCAAATGTCATTTAAGCACACAGTTTTCCTGATTTTTTTAACAGCTTTCACGCCATCTCAAATAATTTTGCCGTCAATTCAAGTGATAGTCAGTGAGATGCGTTGTTGCATGTTAACTGTGTTGTGAAGAAACTATTAACAACGGTATTCGTAGTTTATTATTAACGTTTGTACAATGGGAATCACTCTGAAATCTCACAATGGATTTGTACCGTTAAATGGTCCTAACAACGTCCAGTTTTGACGTCCAGATGAATAAAATTTGCCCGCTTTGAAAATGGAAATATATTTGCTCAGTAAAATTGTCTTTCGATATTTAGAAATGTTTAAACATTCATGCCACAGAACGTATTACGCCCTGAAAATCATCAGCTTTGAAGCAATTTTTTTTTGTCGATATGAAATACTAAAATTTGAAAAACATTTTGCTTCCACGACATTGTATCCATTCCCCAGGATCTTTTGCAGGCCAAAATTAATAACTTCTACGCCAGGTGACTGTTATTTGTGGATAAAAATTATTCTGTACATGTAGATGGGCGGTCGGGTATCTTCGCTGAAGAAGCAAAATAGCCCATGTCCGTTTCTCATTAAACCAGGAAAAGGGAAATCATGTGAAAACAAATTAAATTCCCCCTCTATATAATAATAAAATAATAATCTCTATATTATAACCGCCACTTTCTGTATGTGGCTATTAAAATTTCGCGCTCTACTGTTAAAGTAAGCGCGCAAGATTTAGCCATGCAATAAGTCTCCACAACTGGGATTTATTCGTGTTCATTTCACTATATACCAAGCCGCCATGTATGTATTATACTATTTCACTATATAGCCAAGAAAGCCGGTGTGGTATTTGCAGCAATCAAGCCGAGAAGCAAAGCGAGGAGCGAGCTGAAACTCTGTCGCAGAAGAGAGCTTTTTCAGCTCGCTGTGCTTCTCGGCTTGCTTCTTGCTTGCTTGCTGCATATACCACTGGCTTGCTTCGAAATAGAGTAGAGTCGTATACTACATGGAGCGGCTTGCTATATAGTAGATTGAGCGCAGCAATGAGAAAGCTTTAAATTACCACTCTCCTGCATGCTTTACCATTCGCAATATTACGCAATTTTCGATTAACACTTAACGCGCTAATCATAATTATTATAAACATTAGACATAAATCATCAACGTATTAAATTAAGTCTGGTAGTGAGAACAACTACATTCGGTTACAGCACTGACGAACTTGAGGAGAGGGGAATTTTAATGACTGAACTTTGTACACAGAAAAGTGAGATACTTATTAGGAAAAAGCAAATGGAATTGAAAGTACTTATTGCAACAGTTTTTATATATAATGTCAGATAAATTCTCAGAATTTGTATTGCTGAAGTTATTCGCTCACTATTTTTTAATTACAATCCTTTACATCCATACATTTGATCTTTATATCCCCTAAAAATATCATTAGGAAGTAAGGATTGATTTGTAGGAACTATGGACTTTAGTAACAATAGCAATTGAAAAGTGTTGCGCTAATATGAATTCCTTTCACTTTTCCTATTTTAAATTATCAGCGCGTCCGGTGTCTGAGGCTTCAGTTGCATTATGACGGTACAACTGAGGTATATACAAGTTATAATCACATAAAAAATCATATTTGATCAGCAAGTTGTGCTGATCCACTAAGGGGTGAAGCACCATACAGTGATGCAATAGCAAGATTTAATAACAATGTTGGTTGGTATTAAGTTGATCAAGCGATTAGTTAAATTCCACGTGTATAGCCAAATATTGCGTTTGGGAGAGAACTTTGGGGCTGGAGCGTTGTACCATAATTTTTTGATGATGAATTGCCAACTAGCTATTTGAAACGAATTGTTAATCTTACAATTAATAGGTCATATATCTTACATGAGATTACTTTGCCCAGCGAAGCTGGCTATTAATATTAAGCCTTCTCGACATGCCATGTATACGGGATCTATAGCAATTTACGGTTTTGTGTATATTCTCACAATTCTCAAGTAATCTCCTGTGCGGAGCACAGGGCTTTTACTAGTAGTTTATTCAGGTCGATATTTGGCCAGAGCCCTTACAACCATATTGAACATTTCCAGATAAATTGCATTGTTTGCTTGGAGAGATAAGAGAAATTGCTCCAATTATTTGTGATAAAATTAAAAGAAAAGTTAGCTTATTACTACATTCAAAATTTTAAAAGTGTATTGTGATAAAATTGCTTAACCTAATTCGTTCTCTGGATCAAATTATATGTAATGGAAGAAACCTGAGATAAGCTTGTCCTTAGCCATCTTCCATTAGCATTAAAAAGTATTTCCTAATTTTAACCGCGGTGCACCAGAAGTTATAAATATTGTGGCACAGACTTAAATTAATTTCCCGTTTGAAAATTGCCTGGAGGTAATTGTCTCTATTGATGTTTTCATTTACAAAACCACTGAGTAAGCTCCTTCTCGGGGAGTTATAGTGTGGGCACTTAAACATTACATGGTAGAGGTCCTCATCATCGTCGAGATTGCAGAGTTCACATTTACTCGATTTGCCATCCGCTCTCCATTTTTTGTTCATTCCGTTTAGAAATGCACTCTCACCCTTTATACAAACATAGGGAATACCTGTTCTTAAGTTTTGTATCAACTTGGTTTCATTCCAGCTAAGACCTAAATTGTAGAAATTGCTCAGTCCGATTTTTTCTTTTATTTCACGGAAATGTTTAATCGTTCTTCCTTCTACCATCTGTTTCACATCTTCTTTTATTAGCCATTGGTTATACTTCGCGAGTATTTTGCAGTAGTTCACTCTCAAAAAATCCCTGTTGATTTGGTCAAAATCTTGCTCCATCCCCGCTTTCCTAAAGATGCTTTCAATTCTTTTCCACCAATTGTAGTCAACTCTTGCAACGTTGCTTCGCTGTTCGCGGAATTCCCCCTCTATATCAAATTCTGTGATATTTTCGAAATCGATCTATTTTGGAACTGAAGCTTTAGAACAAGTTTAAATCATTTGAATTTTCCAAAAAAAAAACTTGCTGGCCCGACCATGGACTTGACTTGGAATTGAATATCACGTCCAAAAATATGTTGAACCTGGACTTGATATATTGACTTGAGACATGAACATGATTTTTCAAATCAGATTCCTTCACGTCATTTATTACATGACTTGGACATGAATAGGACTTGGGATGTGTGGTGTCAAATAACATGACTTGATCATGACTTGAGACGTAACTTGATCATGACTTAAGACGTGAACATGAAGTCAATCAAATTATATATTATGATTTTATTAATCATTAAATGACTAAAGTAACAAATAACGTATACAATATATCAACGAGTATTAAAAAATATTACTCATTTCAGTCATCTCATTCATTAAAATTCAGTCTTCCGTTTCCCCTAAAACTTTTTTAGCGACAGCTTCAGCTCGAACTTGATCAAAATTCTGCAATTGAGATTTTAATCTTAGCCATGCCTTTAAACACATGGACACCTGAATAGTTTCATCCATCATTGACAGCCTCTTTTGTGTTAAAAGATCGGTTCCCATTGAAAATAAGCATTCCATTGGAACTCCAGTTGAAGACACACTTAAATAGTCCATTGCCATTTTAGAAAGGTGGGGGTAAATAGCTTGGCGGTCCTTCATTAAAAACATAAGTTTATCATGTCATGATTCAACCCAGATTTTCTGTAAGCACTATAAATAATATTACCTTCCACCAAGATAAAACACCAGATTCAATATCTTTGGGGCTACATGTTGGCTCATCCAGATACTTCGTCAGTTCATCTTGAGCGTAAATTCTTGCTTCCTTAAATGAATCATCGACACACATTTTCCCATTCTGTGGTTTGTACTCCTTTTTCCAAAGATCTGTAATCATTCTTAGAAAATCCCACCAAACAGAGTTATTGCACCACCAATTGAAAAATTAAAGTAAACTGACTGGGGTATCAGCATACCTTCTATACTTCGGCACCATCTCTTTAAATCCGACCTGGCTATGCCACTCAAATTTTAAGCGGGGATTTAGCACTAAATAAAAAGGGCATTAATTATTACGCTAATTTAGAGTTATTAACAAATAATAATTTACCGACTCCAACAATATACACTAATCCATCAGACTTCGGATAATATTTGTTTAGCTTGTCGCAAGCCAATTTTGCTGCTTCAACCAATGCTGGATCGTGTCCATTTTTAATCTAAACAAATCCACATAGAGTTCAAGGCAAAAGAAAAAATTCGTGATATTTAAATTATAACAAATACCGACATATCTACATTGTAAGATTCCAAATGGTCGTAAAGATGCACATAATAGGCCGCCGTTAGACATAGGTTTGGAGTGAGCTGCTTCGACATCTTATCCGTTATTAATTTAAACGGCTGCGTAAAATAATTCCATATAAATCAGTGGAAATATTGGCAAATCAGTGATACTGTTGACATACCTCCAAAAATTTGATCAACAATTCGAGAGTTTGCCATTCCCCGTCTGAAAGCGTTAACTTCGGTAACCTTTTGTCATTTCGCATTGTGGATTCAACAGGCTAAAGTCAAAATAATGAGTAATTACCATAATTACACACTTTAAAAGGTAACAACTGTAGCATAACTTACAGCACGAAGATCGAAAAATCTCTGGAACATTTTCAGAGTTGTGTTCCATCTAACTGGCATGTCCAAACAGAGTGTTAAGGGTTAAGACTCCGTCGGTAGGTTTGATTTGCGTATTGTCCGGACTGTCAATCTTCAAAAACAATGGCAAAACGTATGAAAAAATAGCATGGATTTTGTATAATCATATTAATAAGTTCAACTTTGAAAATTATAAACTGTAAATAGATGATATATTTCGGTTCAGATTTTCAGTATCCTCATCATCAGTCGAACTTTCTTCAAAATCATCTATATCCAAAGCAGCATTTGTCCCAATTTTCTTAATCACAGAAAGTGCCGCTTGGCAAGACAGATTAAGAATATGAGCAAAGCATCTCACTCTGTGGTTTTCTTCCGAAAATAAAATTCCCTGTATACAAATCGAAAACCTCAATTTTTCAATGGCACAGTTCAACTTCTGAAGGAGGTGGAAACGCGATTACCTTATGCGCAAACATTGTTTTCAAACAGGAAATCATTGTATCGTTGTTAGACGCATTGTCACAAGTCAAAGCTAACAATTTGTCAGCAGAGCTATGCAGTATTTTCAAATACAGTATTTTAAAATACGTATTTTCAGGCCACAAAGTGTTTTGTATTTTGTATTTCACAGTTGATAAGCAGTACGCAAGTATTTTGTACTTAGTATTTTGAGAGCCAGGAAGTACAAAAGTATTTGGTATTTACTTAATCTCAATGAAATATGAAACGTAATTCTAATAAAGTATTTTGCTCAAAATACTTTTCACTGGTATTATTTCTGATTTTGACATTGTATGCAGCTTACATGATGTACAATGTCTGTGAAAATTCCATTTTACACATTGGAATAACATACGTTGGAATGAATCCCTTGGCTACATCAAACATGTTCAAATTCTCGATACTGTATATCGTCGTTGAAGAGGCGAAATGTTCTACGTGCGCATGGTTTTTACAGCACAGACCATTTTGCCTCTTCAACAACGATATTTAAGATACGACGAAGACCTACTCGATTTAATTTTCAGTTACTAGTCCCTTTTTATAATAATTATTCCGAAAATGCATTTATTTACTAATAAATAAAAATTTCATATTAATCTGTTAGGGGAGTGACACAAATGACATAATCACAGTTAAAGGCATTTTGCTACTCCCCTACCCCTTCATTATTGGGAATCACTTTTTAGTCCAGCCACCCACCCTCCTTGGATTGTGACATCATGAATCCGCATTGTATGTTTGAAATGTTGTATTAGCTTAGTAGTAATTTTGAATCCACGTGGATTGATAATTTGCAAGAGTAAAAATAAACAATGCATTCCACTTTAGGGTCTATCTAATTTTAAAAAACTTTTGCAAAAGGAATAGGATTTCGGGATTTCATCTCACAATTATTAGACCACAGAGACGATTGATCGGCTCAAAGTTCATCATGATCGAGGAAAACAACATGGAATTATTTTTGTTTTTATTATAGTTAATACATTAGGGCATTATTTTATTTCCTGAAAATGTTTATTAATAATTTATTGTAGTGAGTATAGATGTTTTTGACGAAATACAACGATGACATGTAACGAAAAATTTACTCACCCACTATGTCACTTACTGTCACTATATCCCGGGTTTAACCTACCTACTACGCTGGTGATATCATTTGTGTTACTTCCCTTACTTCATTAACAGTCAAAACAACTTAAAATATAATTATAATGGACTGACCTATTCGGCAACCGTTGAACAATTTGTTATTACACATGTCTTATATGCAGTCTTTGAAGTGACTGTTTTAAAAAGTTTGTGTTCTAGAAATCGAAAATAGTGAGCATTACGTGGGTATTTTAAGAAAAGTATTGTATTTAAAATACAGTATTTTGTATTTGAGTATTTTAAATTTCCTACCAAGTATTGTATTTTTATTCGTATTTTAGCAATGTAACCTGAGGTATTTTACTTTGTATTTTGTATTTTCCATATTTTATTTCAGGTATTTTACTTTGTATTTTGTATTTTTCATATTTTATTTCAGGTATTTTATTTTGTATTTTGTCATCGAAGACCAGGTATTTTGCATAGCTCTGTTTGTCAGTCACATTATAGTCCTCAATCAAGTCCGAAATATAGAACTAGCTAGAACCTTTCCCTTGTGAGACCCTTTGATAATGTCAAAATTTAGGACTACTTGCTTATAATTCCATTCTGAATCCACAAATGTTGCCATTATTCCATGAAATGATTTCCCGTTCCTTGTTGTCCCGAATCCACAATCAATGAAATCCTTCCAGGCGTTCTCTAATTAAAATTGGAAAAAGTTGAATTAGTGGTGAAACTAGCCTATTACTCTGATATTGGTAAGCTGTAATAATTTTTGTCGTACTTGCAAAGTGTACTTCACGTTTGACTTCTCAACTGAATACATTTCTTGTATTTTTCGCTTTACAATATGACGGTTGGGAATAAAAGCATTGCTAGGAGCGCCGTACTTTGCAAAGCTAATGAACCACTCGGATTCAACCACACTGAATGGAAGGCTTTGCATAATAATCATTTCGACCATCTTCCTGTAAAACATATCGTTTGAAAAAGGCTTTAAAAATAAAATTATTGTTTAGATTTTCATTTTATACTGACCAGCATGTTTTTGATAACTAATTGGTTGTAATTGTTGCTACAATAATTTACCGTTTTGTTAACTTATATATTTAACGGCCATGAAGTACTTGTCTGGTCACCATCCGGATTTTGAACTTTCTTTCCATCTAGTTTTTCTTTGTGTTTTGATCGTAGGTGTCTGAGTAAGTTTCCCGTAGGCAAAATAGTTATGTATGCTTTGGTATAGCTTATAGACCATTTTCCGTCCTCAGCGATGATACGTGGAAGAAATTTTTAATGAAATTGTAACAATTACGGGTGAAATTGTTGTGAAAAGTGTTTTCGCACCAAACTTGATTTATAATTCAAACCAATTTTGAAAAGTTTGTAATTTCCAGTATCGAATTTAATAACATTTCGTCTCTTATTAGACCAGGAAAAGGGAAACCATGTGAAAACTAATTAAATTCCCCTTCAACATCAAATTCTCTGTGATATTTTCGAAATTGATCTGTTTTGGAAATGAAACTTTCGAACCAGGTTAAATCATTTGAATTTCCAAAAAAAAACTTCCTAGACGCTCTTTGAGTTTCTGATTTAAGTTACTCGTTTGTTTAGTCGAAAACATAACTCTCCCATAAATCCCAGACACAATTTCTAATAAAGTCGTTACAGTTGATGAGTAAAAGAGGAAAATTAAAATCAGTATTTTGGTTCTTTTGGCTTAAACCAAAATGCCAACTACGATTGCCCGGTAGCGTTTTGAAAATCCGCGCCACACAGATTCTTTTTAATTCCATGTAAAAACAACTTCAGCTTGAATAGGCGCTTTTCTCTTAGAATGCAACGTAAATTACGCTAATCAAAAATAATGATAATTGCCATGGCTTAAATACTGGTAAGAGAAAACTGGTAAATGGGATAACCTGGATTTCAAATTAAGTTACTCAAAATTAACTTGGACCAAACGTTCCATATATTGAGCTTGATGACAATAAATGACACAAATGCTGCAGACAGTTAGAAACACACCGGTTCGCACAACTTTCCTACCAGAGATGATGCTGATTTAGAAATTGAAATGATTGGTATATTTAAGTCTTCACTTTGACGCCAGATAACTATTTGGTACTCCTCGACCATAAGTTCGCACACAGGTTGTAAAAACGTGTTTCGTTATTGTAAAAGACGCTCATCTGATTTAGTCTTAGCGCCAGAGCCTTCCAAAACATTCAGAAAAATACCCTCAAAAAATGTCCAGGTTTTAGTACAAAGTTTGAAAAAACCTGTTTTTCGAAAAGGACTCAATAAAAAAAATGAAGTAACTTCATATTAGGAGTTTCTTCCAACTGGATTTTGAGCAAATGAAATTGAAAACAATTCACTTGGTAAATTATTATTATAAATTATAATTGTGACACCAACTGAGATTATTTTCCATTGCAGAAAAACGCATTTCCCCTGTAAAAACATATTTAAGTGAAAGCATTTCGCGATTCGAAACAAAATTATTAAAATTAGCAGAACCATATTTTTTCTAAAAGTGTAGGTGTTTTAAAATTGAGAGTAACTGGTCATATATTATTTACTGTGCCACAGCCTTGCAGAAATAATTATTTGATGTGCCACACGTTTCCTCAAATTTAGATGAGAGAGAGAGGGTATTAAAAATTACAACAATGTACGTGTAACGTAGAGGGTGGCGGTAATAATTACCCTCAATTAGATCGCATATACGGGTGTAACTAGTGGTCGGAACAATTCAATTCAATTCAAAATTTACAATTCAATCCAGTTCGAATACTGAACTGGATTAAAATTTGTTTTTCAATTCGGTTCAGTAAAAAACAATTCAATTCAATTCAGTTCACTCTATGAACTGAACTGAATTGTAAACCATTTGGTTCGCCGGGCATATTTAAATACTGCAAAGGGGGATAGGGTGGCGCGTCAGCTAAGGCCATCTCTCCTTACCCTTTTTATAGTATTATGTTGAGCTCATTTAAAAAATGTAAAATTTTGAAAAAAATAAAATTTTGATAATTTTTGAAAAAATTAAGCTAGTAGTACTGACTGGTAAGTGCAAAAACATTCCATTGAAATCGGTGGAACAGTTTGTCGTTTTTTATTTTTTTTACGTAAGAACACGCATTACGATTTCGCCCAATAAGGAACTTCTCCAAGAGAGTGGCCTAAAGAATGTTCACAAAAAGTTTGAACAAAGTTGGTGTGGAGGAAAACGGGACAAACAGTTCCAAGCATCCACGGACAACACTATCTTATAAGGGGGCTGACGCCACCCTAAAAATATTAACACATTTTAATGATGGTTATATTGACGCCAAGGCTACTTTATTAGGTATTTGCTAGGTATTAAAGTAGCATTGATTGACGCAAAGATTGTGCTAATCTTATCCTTACAATATCTGTTTTGATTCAGCCTGAAATTGTTTTGAATTGGAATTCAAAGAAAACAATTCAATTCGATTCAACACGTGAATTGAATTATTCGGTTCAGTAAACGATCGAATTGAATTGAAAAATCCCTGAATTGAACTGAACTGAATTGAATTGAATTGTAAAATTGCAATTTAAACTGAATTGGTCCGACCACTAGGTGTAACTCACAAAATATTTGATTCAACAATTTTCCGGGAAATTCTTTTCTTGAAGAGTTTGTTTTATTTGCCAGCTTTTGAGGTCCCAGCAGACACTACAGATACATATAAGAAAACAAAGTCAGATTTTTCACAAATGTTCGATTTCACCCCTGGGAATAAATATTTTACTCATGATTGTTTATTACGATTAAGGCTTGTGACCTCAATTCTCAGGGTAATGACACAGGGCAGTACATCATGGGAATAATGAGGCATTGAATAGAATATTTACATGTCAGCTTTAATTTAAAATTAAACTAAAATACAATTTATTACGGTATTATATATTTTCTACCACACTTGGTGGGGCATCTGGAATGCAAATGCTATTTGGTTTTTTTTTAAGAATTGTGCATGACTTCCAGATTAGGTTTCTTGTTGATGGTTTTAGGCAGTGTAAATGAATCTTATGAGGTTTCATTCCTGTCCTATTCTTCTTTTTGTGTCTGTTAGGAATGGGACTGTTCCGGAATGTTCCAGGATTTCTTGGAATGGTCTGGTCCTTGAGCCTGGACCAGACCATTTGATCTGTTCTCAGTGTCGGACCAGGACCATAAGGTCTTTTAGACTGTAGGACCGGAACCATCTGGTCCGTACAAATTGTTGGAACAGGAACATATGTTCTGTTCCTCAAAATAACTCGGACCAGACCACTAGGACCAAATAGGTTTATAATACGATCACAACATGCAAGCATTTGACAATTTAGATAATGTTTAAAATAATCGATCGATATCAAGCTGTACGATCCAGCAATGCTATTTTATTCGCGGGAATTGGAAATACTTAATGGTCATCTATCGAATCTGGTCCGACCATTTGAAATAAATGCTGGAACGTTCCAAATGGTCTGGTCCAAACAAAGGACCAAACATTCTGGTCTGTTCTTTGAGCTGGACCAGGTTTAATTGGTCTACCAAGGTTCTTGGACCAGATACATTTGGTCCTTTCGTAACCAGGGAACAGACCGGAACAGACCATGGAACAGACCAGAACGGACCAAAATTTCTGGTCCGGACCGGAACAGTCCCATTCCTAGTGTCTGTCTTTATGTGTGCATGTACGCTACAGCTGGCATCGCATTTTCCCTTCTACATGACATTGAAGAATATTTAGAGTGCCATGATAGTCTTTTAGTACTAACGCTATTTTTTAAACGTTTAGACTTACAAGCAAATGGCCTGACGCGTCCACTCAGCATTGGAGCATTCTTAAACGAAGCTGAAAATTCAAAAATGGAAACCCGGGTTTAAAGGCAACCTCCAATTATTATATAAGATCAATAAATTACTTTAAGTTCTAAAAATACTGGGACTTTTAAACGCATTAATTTTTGTGCTATTTCAAAATCATTTCCAAAAATTCTTACTCCATACAAAAATACCTGAATTTCATCCAATATCAGAATTGAGTGAGTACTTTCAGCATAAATTGGTGGGTTTCCTTTTTCGACGTTTCATCAGTAGATACATTACTCCTTGACATTATTTTTATTTTTACAATGGTGTATTCCAATGTAAAACAGAATTAACGAAGTCCAGACGCTGCCAATTCGTTTTGGGAAATCAGTTTAGTAGATCGACTTGCTTTTGTGCAGGCATGGTCGCAACCATTCTTTTTAACATCAATCCCTGATTGTTTTAGAAAATTTTCAAACAAATCCTGAATTTGTTGATAAAAACATGTAAAACACTTTTTGAAGTGAAGATCCTTGATTTGGTTGACAAAAGCACTTTTTTCTTTAGTCATATTTTCTCAAGGTCGGATAAAAAATATTTACCACCATGTGACGCTCATTGCTGAAAACTCCAACATTCGGTACAAATGCATAGTAGTTTCACATTGTTTTTGAATTTTGAATAGAATTAGTTCTAGAAGTTTCATGCTTCAATTTGTTTTGAATCGGTTATTTAGGAAAACAAGCATTGCGTTGAAAAGAACTAACAACCGAATTATTCCAACTACAAATTTAACCGAATCAATAACCGACGGGGTTTAGCAATTAATAATTGTAAAATTAAAAATTGGGTGGTCTGTGTAATAGACAGCTGAACCAACCAAATTATGAACGTCCCCAGAATGTCCTGAGTCCTGCGAATTATAAAACACAGTTATTTCATTAAATTTATCCAAAATGCTGCAGTAAAATATCCAAGATATGTATCTCAAATGGCCAACACTGGACTGAAAAGATATGTGGAAATTTTTCCCTGCTCATATTTGTATGTGTACCGGAGTCATCCGATGAAACGAAAATATCCGTATATGTACCAAATATTTATGAAAAATATTACTTTTAAACAAACTGTTTAATTATTATGTTACAGTTGAAATTATTATCACTATGTGATGAAGCAAATGGAGAACTATTCTCTCACGAATCTAGTAACCCCGAAACAGTGCCTTAAGCGACACGGAAACTCTACATTTCCAAATAAACAACGGTTTTCGATTTTAGTTTCCAATATCCAATTATTTTATCATTTATTTCAGACGCCCAACTGTCAAACTTACAGCAGATATCGAAAATAAAAGTGTTAAGCGGCGTGGAAACTCAACATTTCTAAAAAACAAGCCGTTCTCAATTTTAGTTGAGATGAGTTAAAATGATACTTAGGGAGTGTTCATTAATGATGTCATTGTTGTCTTTGAATTTTGAGACCCAGTGACCCCTCTGTCACTGTTTGTCATCTTATAATGCAGCGACCCACTCCCAGTAATAGTGACCGTCATCACATAGAAATCATTGCGTCTCTAAAGGCAATAAATGATTTATTGATGCTAATAACAAAATTTGGATTTCGATTTTTTTATTCCTTTGACAGCACTCCCTTTGGAATTTTACATTTCCACCACAAGTGTGGGTTTCTGCACTCAATTATCATTATTCCTAATCACTATTTTTGTGACATTCAACAAATAAAGATTCCCACCATACTTCGATACTATCAACAATAATTATTTCATTATTCCCTATTGGTTCCGCTTCAGATAAAATTTCGGCTGCTTCAATAACCACATTGTAAGAATTTGAAATATTTGTATGAATTTTCTTGTGGTCTTTCAAAGAGGCCTGTGATACAAAATACAATCCACACTCAGAACATGTTCGCTGGCTTAACTTTTGTCGAACACTTGGACAGTAGTAATCATTAGGTATAATCGCAGGTGCACTTGGGGGAATAATATTTCTGAGACCTAATTGCTTCCAAAGGTCAAAGAATTTTCCAGTGGTTGAATCCGGAGAAGCACAGTGGATACCGGCTGAATCGCGGAAGTACATGGCAGGTGGTGGTAAGAATCCATTAGGCAATACTTCATGAATGTAGGTGCGTGGAGTTTTGCAACAATTGGTATTCAAACATTTTATAATTTGAATAAGATACTGGGATTGTCTGACATGGATAGCTTTCCACTGCTCGGAGACCTTCATCTTAAATGCAGTAGTTGGAGCACTGCGATCTGTAGTAGTAACCAATATGTTGGTGGCAGTACCCGACATTACGTCTGCATTTTTAAGTGCTGACGGCGCATCTTCTATATCGTTTACAGTGATTATGCTGTCAATTTCGGTTGGTGTTTGGTGTAAATCTAGAAGAACTTCACTTCCGGGTGGCGAAATATAATTAGCAATTACTTTGTATCCGTCAATGACCATTCCATTCCATAGTTCACTTAGAACATTCTCTGCTCTTCCAAAATTACGGATTTCAAGATTCTGGTCTACAGTTTTATTCGAATTATTTAAATAATTACCATAGTAATTGTAAGGTAATACGACCCCACTTAACCGCTTCGATAACGGAGCCATTCTGCGTTCAACTGGATTGTATGCTGAGTGGTGGGTGGCGTTTGCACCAATAAATAATGCATCGAGGTCAAATTCATCAAAATTTGATATGGCTTCGTCCAGTTTTTCGATGATATGGACTCTGGTCTGGGCCATTATCAACGAAATAAATCATTATCGGTTTAATGACGCCATTGATCTTGCAACATTTTTCAAATTCCGGAAGATGAACGACTGTATGTAAATCGACGGTGTGAGATTTGGCGGTGCTCGAATCGTGTTTTCCTGAGCGTATAGCGATGTACGTTGGGCCTGAATAACTGATTTTGTCCTCCTTAAAGTCAAATCCGGCATATACTTTGGGAATTAGCTTGTGCCTTGTTGCCACACACCAGTCCTGATCGGACATTCGTATTTCGTAAGAAACTTTCATGACCAAAGGTGTTTGCAGTTTTGCTGCCGTCTTTCCAATATCGACTTTGTCTTTATCATCCATGCTTATAACGGCAACATTTGCTCCCCCCCATTAATTCTCCCACGTCCTTTAAGTGACCAATTTGAGCCGCAGCAAACCATTTGTCTTCGTGATGTTTTCGCAATGTATTTTGAGCTTTTACCAATCGGACAGGAACGGTTTTTACATGCTTCTGTCCTTCGTGAGAAGATGCACGCTTTGGGAGCAACCGTAAATACAAACCCGATCTACTGAGCGTGAATCCTGAAATAAATATGGTTATAAATACGTTTGAATGTGTGGTCAGGTGACAGTACCATAGTTCCGTGGTATCGTATCCAAATTTGACCGAAAGGTTTTAACACACGAGATCAAATTGTTTGCTAGTAGGTATGAATGGTCAGCAAATAGCTATACAGATTAGAAGATTGAACATGGTATCAAAAAACAAAGCCTGGTAAAAAAACTGGTAAAAGTCATTTGTGCTATAACATCAGCAAGATTTGATACCTTTTTAAACCCAACCAGTCCGGGTTGGGTGGACCCTGTCTCAACGTATACATATAATTTACGCTATTTTAAATTTCCCATGGTAGAATTGTTTTTAAGACACATTGAAGTGAACGTAGCAAAAATAGTACTTATCGTTACAGTTACTAATAATTAACTTTCCTGTCCTTCATCCCTGCTTTTTATATTACAATAAATTGGAGATTGGAATGGAAAGTGGAATTTTTGCAGCACAAATGAGACTTTCCCCCTCATGCATCATTTTTTGCCATCACCAGCCAAGGTTCGGCACCTTGAAGCTATTTTCTGACCATTCAAACCGCAATAGCAAAAATATTCAAACAAAAAGGTCGATCATCGTGGAACTATGGACAGTACCTGTATATTGTGTATAAGTGAATTAAATTCTTATACCTTGTCTTTGTAACTCGGTTTGTAGAGAAGATAAATTCTGACAAGTCCGTAGTGTTTCGGTTCGGCGCTTCTCATCTGCAGAGGCGTCTGCAGAAACAATTTGAATTATTGCTTCCAGCAATCCTGGTTGTGTTTCCTCAAGCCTCGGTCTCCCTGGCTTCTCTTTATTACAACTTCGGAGTTTCTCAGCAATTTCTGGATTTTCGTTCATGATACTTTCTATCTGTTTTCTTCTTTTGACGTAGTTTTTGCTGGCACTTTTGATTTTTTCGTAGCTTTCGAACGTTCTTACGAAGCTGTTCTTTTCTGTTGCGAAGATATTTTATTCGCTTTTGCTGAAAATTATTAATTCCAACTCTTGACTTCAGCTTACACAATAACGAAAATTCATCCGAGACTTTATGATACTCATCTTTAAGTTGATTTTGCTTAGGAGTAGCAGCGGTTGGTTGACTCGATTCCTCCGTCTCAATGGTAATTTCCTCTAAAAGATTACACTGTTGTTCAAAAATTTGTTCAATAGGAGGACATGCCATTTCCATTGGAGTAACAACATCGTTGTTCAACTGCTTGCTTTGACTGGGTCCTTTGTTTCGTCGAAAGGCTTCCAGAATAGGATTTCTTGATTTATTTGTGTCAATAATAGCGTTTAGTTCCTGTATCTTCATATCAATTTCCTCACTGCTCATTTTATTTTCCTTCCAAAACTTTGCACACTGTTCATCGGCAAGTTTACCTGCATTTCAGAAAGATTCATGTTATTTCAGTTTGTAATTTGAATCTTTTTGATCAATCATCATTGTACTCGGTAGACCTAAATGTTTGGGAAAACTCACCTGTGGAACATATCCTTGATTCCTTCCATAGTTTTCGCAAGATTGGCCACTTGTGGCCATTGGACTCTGTCTTGGTTGGTGTCATGAGTCTTAAAATCGTTTCGAACTCTTTCACCAAACAAATTTTGGGATTTGTCACCGAAATAATAAAACTGGTTTTGAATCTAAAATGCTGCCTATCAAGTTTTGTGCAATCGTAAGATAAACTGGCTTTTCACTACATGCAAAACGTAAAACATAAATCTATATTGACGTTTCGGAATGTCTAGAAAAGGTATTTACATGCTCCATTTCCACATGGCTCCGTTTATGCATAGCAACATGCAGATTTCGATTCAATCTCAGTGTTTACTTGTGCACATTACTTGTGTTTTATACTAGATGGTTCCAGCTGTGGTCTCGGAAATCTGGGAGTGCTTGCGGATTTTAAATTATGTTTTGGCAATGACGGTCATCATTAGCCGCAGTGATGCATACATACATGTCATTACATGTCATATTTTTCATGTTTGATTGACCGACCCCATAAATGACATCATTAATGAACACTCCCTTACTGTAAATATTGAAAACTAAAACCAAATTTTTTATAATCGGATTATTTTTGATTTTCCCAGCTGATTTTGATGCCGTTGGTGGGAAGTTCACAAATCCAAATTAAAATATTTAAAAATCCCTGTTACCAGAATATTTTTCCTTGGAGACTACCACATATTGAAAAATTCTTGCTAAAAATGTAATTGAATTTGAAAATCCCTGTTTACCAAAAATATTTCCCTTCCCTGAGAAATTATTATTTTTTCCGCTGAATTTTACTCCATGTTTTTTCAAAAGTTTTAAAATTTTTTCTCACGCTTCGATTAAAAACACATTTAAATTAGAGGATTTAAATATACCTGAGCTTTGATACCGGTTAATTTGTATAATAAATTATGTATTTTCATGATTTATTGTTTATAGTTAAACTACAGCCCAAAGGAAAACATGACATATTAAATTAGCTAAATATATCTAAAAAACTGGAGTTGCTGGCTAATTTAGTTACGTCGCATGAATTCAATAGCACGTTTTCAGTATTACGGTTCTTGAGTAAACATGACATTAAATTGCATTTAATTTGCATTTCCATGAAACATCACTTCTGTTACAACAGTTGTGTACAAACTTACAGGGTTTGATATTAGAAACTAATGACTAAATTTCGATCCAATTCACACATAAATATGCTGTGGGATATCAATGCTAAAAATTTAAAAAACGTCAATGTAACAATTTAAATCATGATAATATTTTATTGTCTCCCACTAGACCAGAAAAAGGGAAACCGTGTTAAACAATGAATAGTGTCTTACAATTAGAACGTAACGTAAATTACGGTAATTAAAATCTATGATAATTTGCCCGACTTAAATACTAGTAAGTGGTAATTATCTGGATTTTAAGCTGATTCACTCTTTAAACGGATCAAAAGTTTAAATATTGAACTTTGAAGTTAATTAGAATAATTATAATA
The DNA here is from genome assembly GCA_947179485.1 of Allacma fusca. Classification (NCBI taxonomy): domain Eukaryota; kingdom Metazoa; phylum Arthropoda; class Collembola; order Symphypleona; family Sminthuridae; genus Allacma; species Allacma fusca. The sequence continues at coordinate 70,038 of CAMXBY010000030.1, read as the reverse complement.
AATTACGCATATTAGGCATACAGTTAGAAATACGCCGGGTCACAGAGCCTTCCTACCAGGGAGACGACGCTGATATGTATAGAAGAAGAAAATGACTTATTTTATGTAACCCTTAGCTTTGACGCCAGACAACTATTTCTTCCTCCTCGAGCATTCATAACTAACAGCTCTTTGTTTTCCTTCTTGATTACTCCATTGAGGTTTTTCAAAAAGATCAGACATTCACTTGGCTTTGACTAACAGTTCTGTATGACCGCAAGAAATTTCCAAAACGCTGGGAAAAATGCACTACAAAAATATGTCGATTTTAGTACAGCGTTCGAAAACCCGGTTTTGCCCCCATGTGCATAAAATGGGTCATTAAAAAATTTGAAAGCAGCTTTAAATTTCCTATAAAAATATATTCAAAAATATTTCCTGTGTAAAAGCTAGAGCATCTCCGGCGGGTAAAATTTGCGGGTAAGCCCGTAAAAAGCCCGAGCTTCGGGAGGGTACGGGTAAATTTTATTACGCTCAACGGGTTACGGGCTGGTATGGTCTTTTCAAACCGGTTAAAAAATACAGTGAAAACCAAACGCGACGTACACATTAGTGTGACAGGATTCATTTCTTGTAGGATTGTTTAAAATATATCTAATAGACGATTCGAACAATGTTTAACTATCGCATATTAAATATTTTTTCATAATTAAAATAAATACTTTATTGTTCAGATTTTCCAACTTTCATGTTTTGACAAAAAGTCGGGGCACAGTGTAAATATTTCCTGACCTTCGTTTGACGCACCAACAATCGCCTCAAAAATTACTAATTATAATTGTTGGCCAGAAATTTCTAAATTGTTTTAGCATTCACGTCACACAAGCTAAGATATTCGGTCTGGAAATTAGGAAGTAGCAGCACGTCAAATATCTAGACCTAGAAATTTCCCTTTGTCAGTGCATCAATATTACAGCGCTAAATTGTAACGCCCGAACAAAGTCCAGTTATGACGTCCAGCTTGACAACGGCAAAATAGTTGCTCATTCAAATTGTTTTTTGATATTTAAAACTTGTGTGAACATTCACGTCACAATATGTATTACGTCCTGAAAATCAGAAGCATTCCAACGTCCGCGCATACGAACCCATTCTTCCATTTAGTAAGTTACGGGAACACATACACAAATATCGCTTAACATTACATGTCAACATCTTTACAGTTTCATAGCACAACGGGATCACAGTTTGCAAGTGATGCGACTATTTTGATAATTTGTTTTAAAAAAATAACAAATCACAGCCGATTTTCGGCAAAAACTTGTGTGCAGCAATCATGTGTTCCATAGGACGACCCTTTAAAAACCAATGCAGATTTAGAAAAATAAAAAAATTGTAAAATTTATTTTAACATTAAATTGGTAATCGAATCAGTCTTAGAAATCAAATGCTTAAAAAGTGCAAATCCATTTGTGCTTTACGTAATACAAAATTAAATCCCCATGTTCACATTTTTCTTCAAGCAAATGTATACTGTGACATAAAATCTAAACAAATAATTTATACTTATATACTAGAGGACAAACATTAGGGTCCATGGAAACTTGAAATATTTAGTCTTATATCAGATATGCACGTCAAGCAATATATTTTGAAAAATAAACCAAATTGCCTTCACGCCACTGAATGCATTTTGCAGGAGAACACATGTATTAAGTAATGTAGTTGGAATACTTGGAAAGTCCTCAAATTTATACCAAAAAATGCATTATTTTCTCGAACCTATAAACGATCCTCGAACAATTAAGAATCCACCAATAACATTTTATTCACGTTTGTGACCCCTAAGACAGGTTTGTAAGAGATTAATAAAACACGTTTTTAAAAGTGCGACAACAATTGTCTATAAACTGTACCAACATAAACATGAACATTTCAAAATTGAATTATGTGATTGACCTTCACAATTTTAAATGCAAATTTCCTGCATAATAGTTTTTCAAAATTTGAATTCTATTAGCTTCAAGTTAAAATCTATATAGAATTAAGGAAGTGATATGGAACTAATCGGGCTGTGAGAAAAAGTAAATATTTGTAGGAAATAAATTGACTTTTAAATATTTACAGCTTCAAGCGGCTTAAAATATTTTCGGACTGTACATGAATGTGTATGTATCTGTAGCTTTGGGGTTTACAGACTGGGGCTATAAATTTGTTGAAAGATATGTCCTACGTAAGTAAAAATCAGATGATAAAACATATTTATTATTTTGCCTATTTAAGTTACTATTTTTTATAAAAAAAATAACTTCCTCGCAAGATATAATATCCTGGTTACAGGTCATAACCATCCAGCAAGAACTCAAAACCTCTTGACATTACTCCCTGGTGGAGGTGGAGCAAAGCCAGGCAGACTTTCGAAAGCTAATACTTGCTGAGAATTCAAAATTATTTTTACAAAATACTTAATAGCTTTGAGCAAAGACGAACCACTAGCTTTTGTTTAGTCTCAGTATTACAAAAAAGTAAACCTTTCGATTTTGACGTTAATTCAAATATTTGAACCCCGGCATTCAGTTTTTGGAAATAGTTTGAAAATCATTTTATTCTCATTTGAAAATAGCAATTATGAAATCGGTAGTAAATATGTTTTTATCTGTAAATTTGGATTTTTACGGACTGCGTACGAATAGTGCTTCTATTTGAATAATTTATTCATACATCACAGCTCAGAAGTAATTCAACCGAGAATTTTAAATCCCCAACCATTCATTGGATTTTCTGTGTCTTTGAGTTTCTAAATGTGTCATTTATCTAAAGTAGCATCGACTTTCGAAAATGTAAATTTTTATGGGATTAAACATTGGAAAATTTAGGTTGAGGGATTAGCTCACGAATTAGAATTTAAAATGTCTGCGCGATTTCCCGCGCAAACCACATTACCTGTAGGATTTACATATATTGCTTTATAAATATTTACGGCTTTCACGCCGTGCCTAATATATCTACGGTGTACTCACAGATGATTTGAAATAGATAACAGGACGTACACTTACACGTAAATGTTTTGATACACTTAGAAACGTCGATCCTACACAAAAACGAATCTCGTATTATAAATCCTCTGAGCAATTTCAGGAATTAATTTTCTTAATTTGTGTGAAAATACCCCGAAATGAATTCCGTATGCGCATTCGTGGGGAATTAATAAATAGTATCTCAATTTCCTCGTTCAAATTTAATGCAGCAATTTTGAGTCCACTAGATCAACCAACAATAAGCGTTCAGAAGCCACAGTAAGTTTTAAAAATGTGTTGAAAATTAATTTTCAAAATTTAAAACAATTCTTTCTTTCACGGCACTGAGCGCATTTTTTCGGTTGCAATTGTTATAGTTATATTTTGTTATCGAAAAACCAGGAATGTTATTCTTCCACATTCAGCATTAAATGCGGAAGTTCCTGCAAAAAAAAATGTATCCGAAATTAAATAATTTTATCGTTAATTTAAACCCATTGAAGTAATAGATAATGACTTACTTTTACCCAAGCATATCCTATCATGAATTATAGTAACACATGTGATTTTTGTATCAACGTTTCTAATGCTATTAACATTTCCGTTATTTTAATTTTGACAGGGATCCCACTACTTCTGATAATTGAAGTGAAAGTCCTCAGTAATTCAACTAAAAATAAAAATCTAATCAAATTATAAATACAAATCGATAAATGATTTGTCAATTGTGATGGTAATAAATATGTCAAAATTTTCCAAACCTAATGGTACCTTTGGTGATAACATTATTTGGTTTTGACGCCAGCTGTAATATTTACAGCAAATTGGACCAGGATTTTAAAAAAGTTCAAGTGTGTGTTAATAAATGTAGAATTTAAACTATCCTCCCGTTGGGTTGAAGTGAACATTTGAACAAGTTTTGCAGCACAGTATTAATTTTGGGACTGATTAATAATCACTTGTAGCAAGTCGGTATAACTTTTAATTGATATCTTTTGTTGATAATCATTGGGGAATTTTAAAAATGAATTCTGATGAAAATTGAAACTTGCTGAATATCCACGGTGTAGAAAATATTTTTACGATTTACAAATACTGACATAGAGATAATTTCGGGTTCAATTTCTGGCGAAAAAGGAAACTAAATATGGAAAAGTAGGGGAAATCAGGGTAGAGAGAGAGAGAGAGAAATAGGAAAGAAGATAAGGAAAGGCTTATGTGGAGTTGACATGTGGAGGGAGAGGATGGAAAACAACGGAGGTCTTTCAGAGACGGAAAAGAGAGGACGGAGAGTAAACCCAAAGAGGGAAGAGTCCAGAAACAAAAATCTAGCACGTATAAAAAATCCCCTTTAGAGTTTATCCCCATTAAGCACTGCATGACGAAGTTCCAGCAAGCGAAAATATAATAACTGAATTATTAATTTGTATTTGCATTTAGTATTTTGAAATATATACTTATTGTTAAATTATATATTGAGTTTTTTCCGGTATGTATTTTGACAACACAGTCCAAGTATTTTGCATTGATCGAATAGGAGAAACAATTCTTCTAAAAAATAATGCAAATTTGCTGAATTTCCACGCTGCTCACAATATCTTCCAATTTCCCCCCCCCCCCGCACGTGTAGAAATCACTCAGTTTCCGCCGTAACAGAAAAAATTATTAGATTAAACAATACAGGATTTTTAAACTCTTCCAATATATGCAGAACTGTGCTTAAAACATTTCAAATGGGAGGAAAGGTAAAATTTGAAGTAAGTATCTGTTTACAATAAGAGTATAATAAAAGCTGGTTTGTATTCCTTATGCTTAAAGTCAACATTGGCCACTTATTTTCTAAAAATTTTGAATCCTCAGCAAAAATAAATAGATTTTGAAAGTTTCACTTTTTCAAAAATTATCCGGGCTATACTCAGTCTTGAATTAGAACGAAATAAGACAAATTTTGAACTACAATTTCAGCTACATCTTTTAAGTACAGTTGTACATATAAAGAAAATCAAAAAATATTCGTATTCGTAAAATCGATTTCGTTATTTGTTAATCAAATTTTCCGTCTAATGCTCATTTATTTATAAATTATTCAAATAGTAACATCCCTCGCGAAATTATTTTTTGGAAGTACTAATAACTGTAAAGATGTGGATGCGTAGGGTCTGGACGAAGTCACTAAGGAAAAATAATAAGACGAAAATAATTATTAGAGTTGTTACTAAATTTTCAATTCCACACTGGTTTATTTTTGCATAAATGTTTTCAATAATATATTTTGAAGCATCCTACGTCAAAAATTGTAGGCATGACTTATTGGAACTTAGGAGGGTTGAGGAAACTTACATTCAAAGGAATCCCCAGAAACGTTGCTACAGATACAGTATTCTGTATATTTTTTGAAAGCTAGGCTTAGTGTTTCTTGTCAATTGCAAGTTAACCGAAATTACAAATTGAACATTGCAAGTTCGGTTCAATTCCGGTTATTTTACGCCAGGGAATTGCAATAATTGTCGGTGCAAGTGCAATTTGTGTGTGCTTAAATTGCAATTACAAAGGATTAAATACTCGCAATTACCGGTTAAGCACAGCTGAAATTGCAAGAAATTCAATTATAATTACAAGTGCTTGCACTGCAAAAAGTTGCAATTTTAAAAATACTTATCAAGTTAATTGCAACTTGCAACTATTTCCAATTTGAGCGCAAAATTCTACAAAATGACTCAATAAGTCATTCCGCTCTAATAACTAATGTGCATAATAAACACGAGTATTGTCTCAAAGGGCGTAGTTACTGTATTGACTGTACAATTTCGTCGGTCAGGACCCTAACTGATCTAAAAGATTTTTTATTAGCCTCAAAATGTTCCCTTTTGCACAAAATTATAGAAAAATAGGCCAAATATTTTAAGGATTGTAAAGGTATGTTGAACGATGAAATTTTACAATATTTCAGCCTTGAAAGCCTTGAAGGAAGGCAATTTCATTTGTGCATCTCTGTTTCATTATGCATTGTATCTAGATTATTTTATTTAATACATTTTGTTCAATTTAGTGAAACAGCATGTATACCATCTTGCTACCAATCAAAAATGAACAGATGATTTTGTCTCTTCGCCGACGATTTATACTGTGTATCAGTTAACTTGCAATTACAAATTGCAATTGCACTTGCAATTGTACTTATCCGTGCAATTACTTCCAAATGTTTTTGCAATTATTGCCTTACCAACTACAAGTAACTTATGAAATAATTGCAAGTTCAACTTCGGCATTATTTTTGCATAATTAAATTGCCACATTTTAGCAAGTACCAGTTACGGCATTATCAGTACTTGCATTATCAATTATAATTGTAATTGCAAGTTCGGTTATTCCCAAAACTTGCACCGACAGAAACACTAGCTAGGCTATCATAAATTCTATTTTACTGTTGTCAGCTCCTTTAGATAAAATTTCCCCAGACTTGCTTTCTGTTCTTGCAGGCCATGCCTATAACTTTCCAAGTAGGGATCTATGGAACTCGTCAGAAAACCTCTACATTTTGTACAAATAAGCGTCGAAGCAAATTTTGGAAAAACGTTTGGTTATCAAAAATAATGTACATTGCCTACAAAAAATGTTGGATCGATAATACAAAATTTGAAAAACATTTGCTGCAAAACTATTCATTCAAAGTTTTATAGGTCACTCAATTGCACATTTTTTAAGTACAATTGCAGGTGGTGTTAAACTACTAACATGATATGCTTGTAACACTTAAGAACGAAATTTATTGGCTGTACATACAAAAACTTGGATTTAAGTTCAAATTTACTTCATCTTAAATTTCCGGTGGATGTGTTGACAAATACTGTTATTGCGGGTCAAGGGTCAACAACGAAACCCTCCTTCAATAGCTCCCGTTTAACATCAACACTAACGTTTTCTTGGGGTTTGTGACTTTTCTGTAATTTTCCCGTAATCTCTAGTTGGGAAAGTCACTTTAGCGAGTTCAGATTGAGCAGGTTAAATTGTGCAATTTACTTCACATTAGCTTTCGGTGTTATGTTTTAGCGTTTAGGTGTAAATTCTGATGGTATATGCTTTGCTATTGTGAGCTATGTATGTAGTGTCAGTTTTGCCGTTTTCTTACTGCTAGCATTGCACAACTACTAATTTCAAGTCCAAACAACACATGTAATTATAGCCCGTACTTTACTAGAGCTGGCAAAATTAACTAACTTCAACAATTAATACTCAATTCCAAATTACACCAGTTTTACAACAATAACTTCCACACTCGCAAAATACATGTAATTATTATATAACTGCTCGTTCTCTCTCGTCTCGCTGCTCCACGTCGACTCCTGCTCTCGCTCCTTCCCTTGCGCCTCGCTCTCCTCTCGCTTCGGCTTTTCTCCCCTCTCGCCAATCATTTCCATCTTCTCATGCTCTCTCCTCTTGCCAATGACCTTTACGGTTGGTGGGGTCAATGTCGGTACACGGTGGATCAACTAGTAACCGTATACTGACCTCTGCTCCATCTTTTCCTTTTTCCTTTTGAACGCTACCAATTGTAGTGTGTGTATCATGTGATGACAAATACCCCGAAAAAAATATCGTGCTCTAGTCTATTCCCTACAATCTAGCAGTAAATGACATCTGTCTGGAAAATACGAGAAATGAAATATATTGCTGGAGGTTTTATTTTTAATAAAATTACTAGTTATAACTGTCCTGTGGAATTTTTTCCAAATGTTTCAACACTAACGCCACACAAGACATTCTACTGGTGCACATGTTGCGATAATTAAGTACAAACTGTTAACATCGGATATCGAGTATAACGCTGGTTTAACGTACATCTTTATAATAATGTAGCCAGCGGGATAAATTACTCAAGCGTTAATAATCCTTTGGAAGGTATAATAATAATTGTCAATTAAAAACTACAATGGCAAAAATAATTCCGTTTACATTACTATATGTGTGGGAAAATTCACTCAAAATAATAACCATTCGAGTTAAAAGATCTATTTTTACTTTGTTTCTAAGGCATTTTCGAGGCATAGACCAGGTATTTTGCGCAGCTCTAAAAATCAGTACTTTTGAAGTATAATTTATTTTGTCAGAATGGAAACAAAAAATGCGAAAATACTTTTGATTCGGCGCCAACGTATATACCTATTCTCCAGCTTCTTGCCTAGCCACCTAAAGTACATTATACGACGTCGATATCGAAATCGGAGGAAAATATGTTTTATCAGTAGATCCAACGTTTAGAAATCACCCAGAAAAATATTTACAGTTAATAAAACTTCCGTTAACGGATTTTGCGAGGGTTAGCATCATTTTAAATCCCGCATCCGATTTTGATCAAAATATGGAAATTCATCCTGTATCCACAATTACATGTCGAATTACATATATTTGAAAATGTTTTAACCACGGAACTTAGCTTTTTAAAATATTCTGAAAATCCTCTGGTTCCCAATTGAAATTATTTTTCCCATGGGGTGAAGTAAAAAGTCGAACAAATATTTCCGGCCCAATTATTTTATGGCAAATTCACAATCATATCTCCCAAATCAATAGGATTTTTAAATTGGATTTTTTGAAATTTATTAGCAAATCAGATAAGTAATTAGCAAACTTCAGGGCATGTTCACTTACGATAGGGGTGAGAATTCAGCGAGGTTAAGTTGTTAAGTATATGGACCAATGTATACCTACACTCGTAAACGTTCTTCCCACCTCACTTTGGTTTGGTTGGAGGTCGAAATTTAAAATGTCTTACCCAAATTTCTCATGCTAAATGCAGTAAGAAGTTGTCATGTTAAAAATCGACACTAATAACATTTTTCTTTTCCTGGCTCAATTCAGAGAGAATGAGAATGCAAACAAAATTACATGGAACCAATCATCAATAATATCATCAACATGCTCAATGAAGCTTGGGAACCCATTATCCTAAAAATATGCAACTCACTTGTGAATAATAATAATTTTAATTTATCTTTTATAAAAATTCTAAATGCGAATGAAATTAATTATTTTTCAATAATTAGATGAAAACAGTTGATGTTTGACTAATGTGTGTTGTTTCTGGGCAGGAAGATAAATGTCAAAATAGTGATTTGCTATTGTATTTAAAGTTTCCAGCAATAGCGTTTTAATTTGTTGTGAAAATTTTGAAAGAAGTATCTTTTTTTCACAGAGCTAAAAACATGTGACTGGTGTCAATTATGCTTTTTAAAAATAAACAAATTTAAGACAAATACTGTTTAGACGCCACTCAATGTATTTCTTCTTAGCAAGAATGTCATTGAAACCAAAGGTAATGAATAATTCAGGGTAATACATTATTAAGCATTTGAAATAAGCTAATTGAAAATTGTACACGACAATTAATAATTGATGATTGTAATAGTTTGTAAATGCCCCAAATTCCACAAAATTTGGTCTCTCATTAAACCAGAAAAAGGGAAACCGTCTTACAAAAAATTTAATTTACCCTTCGAAAGTATTTCTCTTTGAGATTCTCGAAATTGATTTGTTTTAGAATTGAAGCTTTCAAACCAGTTTAAATCATTCTAATTTTTACAAAAACTTATAGACAGAATTTGAGTTTTTAATTTTCTAATTTAAGTTTCTCGTTTGTTTTGTCAGAAATCTAACTTCATACTAAATTGTTCTACTAGGCTATAAGTTCTACCAAAGTCGTTACAATTGAGGAGTAAAAGAGGAAAACTAAACTAAAACGTTCATTACTTGGACTTAAATAAAAATTTTAACAACAAATATCACGTTGCTTTTTTCAAAATCCGCTTCACAATGTAGGTTTTTATAATTTCCTGTAACATTAAATTCAGTTTGGAGAGACGATTTACTCCTATCTTCATTGTTATATTTTATTGATGGAATGTAACCGGAATTAATACAATTAGAAATATTAACTCATGTGAATTAAATACCAGCAAGAGATAATTATCGTAACTGGAACTTAATTTACTCGAAAATAAAGTGGATCAAAATCAATAAAATTGAATTTAATTAAAATTGAAATAAATTACGCATATCCTGCAGGCAGTTAGAAACATGCCGGGTCAAACACATTGCGTACCAAAGAGACGATGCTGATTTAAAAAATGATAATTACGTGGTATGTTTAAGGTTTCGCTTTCACACCACATAACTATTTGGTGCTCCTCACCCGCTTAATAATTTATACAGTTTAAATTATATGTGACAATTATTCCAATGGGGACTGAACAACACCAGGCGTTCACTCCATGTTGATTCTTCCGGAATGCAAGAATGTTACAAAACATTCGGGAAATTTATCTCAAAATATTTTTAAATGAATATAAATGCCCCTAATTAGGCATGTAAGGAAATAAATCACAAAATATTTGATTCCCCAATTTTTCAGACAATTATTTTCTAGAGTTCTATTCTCTTAGAGTTTGTTTTATTTGTATATTTTGAGGTCCTAGCCTTCACTAAAAAAACAAAGTCAGATTTTTCACAGATGTTCAGTTTCCCCCCTGAGGCTAAACATTTGTCTTTATCTTGTTTATTAGCTGGTGTTAAAGTTATGTTTTATTGGCTATGTAGCCGCAGTTTAAACGCGTTTGCTAAACGAACATAAATAAACGTCTGTACTTTGTGAACCAATACTAAAATTTAATAATTAAAAACCTTCTAATTTTAGGATTTCAAATGAAAAAATCTGAATTCTAGATTTATCGTATGCTCTTCAGCTCTTCATTGTAATTCAGAAGTACAGTTTAATTTCGTCAAATTCCTAGGAATGAAAAAGCAAATTCAAAAACTTATAGGGCGTTAAACTTTTAAAAACATAACCACAATATTTTTGTAAACTTGGGTTTTAAGTCCGGGAACTGATTTTTAATGTCTAAATCCTACCCCTGCAAGCTAATTGTAAGTTTTATTCGCTTCTATTTTTCCTCTTTCATGAAAACAAGTGACCTTCGAGTAGCCGTTTATCTCGCTGTTATTTAATTTTGCAACAATATTTTGTTATGAGTAATCAATATAAGAGATAGAGTTTATTACTTAAATAACAAATATTTTTTGCCTCCCGGCCAACGTGGGGCAATTGTCAGCTTCAAATTCCTCCCAGATGAGATTAACTGGGATCAGAGTAATATTCTTAACGTAAGTGTGATTTTTTCCCATGGGTCATTATAGCTAAGATTATACAGTCCCTTAAACCCTAATCTGCATTCATCACTAGGAATATAATGCTTATTTTTATATACATCCCCTTAAATGAAAATACGCTTTACAGTAGAAAAGACATATGTACATAAGAAATCCTTCGCTTATTTATGGCAACCCTGGCGCAATGTATTTCGCAGGTTCAGTTAAAAAGGAAGCACGAATGGCAGGAGTGTGCTGTAAAGAGTGTTCTGTACATACATATGTCAAACCCTGCTTCTTCTGGAAAAGGTTCTGTGGAAGTTGCTCCTGCCATGCGTGAGTAGAACGCATGGACGCTTTAAAAGTGTCCCAAAACATTAAGTGTTCCCTTTCACTTTTTCTACTCCACGTTACAGAAGCATGTACCTTGGAGCCTCTGACCTTAGTTTACTTTTTCCCTTGGAGGTGCAACATGCACCTGTCCATCGTTCCTATTGAAGACTACGTGGTTCAGTGCTACGTTCTAAACATTGAGTTGACCCTACCAAAGAAACGGAATGGCGAGGATATACAGTAAGTTATCGCTCCGAATCTCTTGTGCTATACACGAAGTCAGCAAGCACCTAATTGTAAGTTTTTATTCCTTTATTTTATTCGTTTATCGGATTCTTCACAGTCAAGTTCTGATTTCTCTGAACATTTTTGAAAAATCGTATTAATATAATTTTAATGGCGTCTAAAAACAATCAATGACGCTTTTGAAAAAAAAATCCCAGAATAATTCCACAAAAATATGGAATCAAATATTTTTGGAAAATTTGGGTAAAAATCTAGAACTTCACCCTTGAAAATTTGCAGTCCATCAAGTTTGTTATTAATTTCTGATTTTCTAAATGGTGAAAATCAAATAGGGAATGATTTGAGCCAACTCTGTGGTGAGTAACTCAGACCTTTGGTCTTTTATATCAAAAACAAATTCGTCAAAATTACGAAATCGTAATATGTGTACGATATCGTAAATTTTGATCGTGAATACTCTGTTGGTCAGTTCCGATGGACTAGAAAAACTTATCATTCTTATAGGGAATAAAAATGGACAAACATGTCCATTTTAGTTAGATGTCACTGGAAAATTTCAATTTTACAAATCACCGTTCACAATTAAACTGCAAGACAAGCTTAAATATTAAGGATAAAATGCACGTTTAAATAGCAAGAACATTTTTAAACTCGGAAGAGAAGTGTTTCGGGATAATTTTAACTGTTTGAAGGGTAAATGTCTGGGGAAACGTTTTCCACAGACTGGACGCATATGGCTTCTCTCCACTCCTGTGTTGAGCCTCAAGTGCAGGGTAAAAGCATACTTTCGGGCAAAAGAACGGCCACAGATGGAACATTTGTAAGGCCCTTCACTAGCATGAACCCTTTTGTGCTCAAAGAGACAATTCCCAGCTTGAAATGATAAGAGGCAAAACCGGCATTGAACCTTTCGAATCTTCTTTTTCGTCCGTGCAGGTTCAATATAAGAGTTCATTTGGAACACCATTTCATTCGATTCATCGTTCATTTGGGGGAACATTTGACGAATCCTGCAAATTTCATAAAAAAAATATTTTTAACAGGTCGCTTGTATGCATGCGTAACTACACTATCAGATTTACTACTGACTGACAATGGCAGAGCATTCCTTGCCGAATCTAAGAGTCAAATTGGTAAAACTTAATAATTACACAAATATAATAACACTTTTAAAGGGCTCTCTAAGGAATCCAAAGAGATCAGATATGGACATTACTGTTTGATTTCTATATTTTCAAATTTTTCTCAATATTTTCGAATCCACCTCCTAAAATAAGTTTTAGTCGTGGATTCTTTTCGAACGGTTTATCGTCCATATAAGCTTTTGTAGCAATTTCCAAAGGGATTCATTTAGGTCAATATCAGTTTCCTAAGTCAAATTCCTGTTTCAGGCTACTACTTGAGGCAGAATTAATAGATTAGGCTTTAAAGAATCATACTTTTGCTACAACCCTGTTGTACAGTAGTGATACCAATGGTCTGGTCTGATCCAGATTTTATGAAACTGGTCTGGTCCGAAGCTCAGACCAGACCAACGGTCTGGTCCAGTTTTTTGGACCAGACCAGATCACATTTTATCCACTGAAATTTTTGTTTTATCACCAGAAATGAAATTTTTAATTCGTTACATAGGATTTCGTTAACTCATAATTTTTCATTTTGCATGCTTTTTGGACCATGATCTGCTCTGGTCCTGAAGTTGGACCAACTGTATCTGGTCTGTTTTTTTTTGCAAGGTTAAAAGGTCAGATTTTATTCAAGTTTCTTTAACGTTTTGAAGCAGAAAAAAGTATTAAACATTTTGTAATCTTGATGCCAGGTACAATACTTATCATTTGTTTGTTTATACTGATTTTCCTTCTTATCCATGTTAAGCATCCACAGACCACAGCCTCTCTTTGAGATTACAGGGTATAGAAGAAAAACCCCGGCTTAAATAGTCTGGTCTGCTTATGATTTCCATCCACATTCATACGCCTTCAGCTCATGAATTACAGGGTTTGCTTATCTCCCCGGCTTTATGAATGGTCTGGAACATTTTCCTTCTCAGATCTGGGGAGTCGTATGTCTATATTATCACTGGTTGCTCTGTAAAGGAAATTCAGTTTTTGCCAGTAGCCATTAAAAATGTTTAAATGGAAAACATTGGACTTTGTTTTTTGATAGTCCAGGTAGATTGTTTGAAACAGTAATTGCTTAAACCTTGCTACTGTGTCCTTCACATATACATGTTTGTTCAAATCTAGGTACAGAAATTCGTGGATAACTGTATACGACATGCTTACAATATGGAATAGACATTTGTTTGAATGATTAAACTCAGGTAGGCCAAATACTTTAATTTTTTCATCCCACACATGACCGGCTGATATCAGAATTTGTTTGCAGTACTCCCATAGTGACGTATAAAAAGGACATACGATGTAGTGTTCTGCATTAACTTTTGATTTGAAACAGAAAGGGCAGTTGTTTGAAGGGATAAGGCCCATTTGGAAAGCCATTGTGGACGTACATAAAGCTCCGTGCCATATTTTCCATACAACTTCTTTCTCTTTGAGGAGTAAGTGTTTATTATCCTGGTCATGTTACATTGTAATTTTTTCCTGCTTTCCTTGGAGTTTATCCTGTCTCTAATCATATTATCTACATAGTTCCAGTCTCCACATAACACAAAGTTGTCTGATTTAATTTTATCAAGGGTGTTAATAAGTACACTTAAAAGTACCTCCGCTTCTCTATCACTATGTGGCATATGTTAGTTTACAATATGAAAAGGTACGTTGAGGTTTGTTATTGTAGTTATCTGCATTTTCCCAGGAACTAGAACTTTGTTAATTATATTATAGGAGTTTTTGATTATCACAGCTATTCCACTAAATGCCTTTACTGGAGGATCATAACATTCGGTATAGCCTAGTATATTGCATTTATTGTTTATAATAGGATTTATATTAGTTTCTTGAAGACAAAGAACATCTGGGCTAAACGTCGTTGTGATACGCTTAAGCTCTTGGATTCGTTTTACATTTCGTAGACCTTGTGCATTAAGTGTGATAATTGAAATCATGGGTTATTTAAAGGTGGAAATTCATCAATCGGACTTGCTATTTGGCCTAGCCACTGCTTTTCTGTTTTGTGTTGTGATGATAAAGCTAGTTGTAGTTCGACTTTCTTTTTAAGCTCCGTTGGATTTTTGTTGAATACTTTGGCTGCTTCTTGGATGTCGTAAACGTGATTGCTTTCGTTTCAGGGTATACTTTGGAGGAATCGCAGGAGTTCTTGATTGCTGCATGGCTTATTTTTGTTCAGCTCGTATGCCTTCCATTCTTTATAATGCCAGTCGAAGAGGTTTTGAGTCTTTGTGCTTCTTAATACAAATGTACTTGTTTTGATAATTTTCAACTTTTTCATTTTCGGCTTTGCAGTGTCTTTGCTGTTGCTTGTTGACTCTTCTGTGCTGGTATAATCCTCAATGGATTTAAGTCGTTGCCTTGAAATTAAAGGTTGTAGCGAATAACCAGGTGGAATTTCTGCTGCTTCGATCTCATCCATAAATTCTTGGGTGTTTGTATTTCGCGTTGTTGATGCATACGACTTAATCCAGTTCATTGGACAGTTTTTACCAACGTGGTGAACGTCCCTACACTTAAAACACTTACGTCTCCCAACCTGAGTGGTAATTTCATATTTTTTATCGTCTATTACTGTTATGGTATCTGGAAGACGTTGCGTTTCACTGAATGACATGTACAGAAATCTGGTCCAACTCTGAATGTGTGCCCATTCATTTCCAAGGTTTTGAAATGTTTCACATTCTATTTCACCTTTCACAGTTCCGTATTTTCAAGCTCCACTTTTAGGCTTTCATTTGTTATAAATGGCGGCACTCGAATGAGTTTGAATTTTTTCAAGGGGCTTATAAATGGCCATATTGACACGTTTTGGTTCAAAATTGATAGGAATTCTTTTCCTCGTAGTAACTTTGCAGCTTCAGCTGACTTTACCCACACTCCGTAGTTTCCTTTTACTCTTCCTCCACTAATTATATTTTCGTTTCCCACTATTTCACCAACTGCTTTGAAGTAATCAACAATCGTTGCACTTTCTAGAGATTTGATCACAAAACCGTGATCTTTCGGGTTTAGATAAAGTTCTTGTCCTGGAGGACTTGGTCCTCCAGAACCTGACTGCATGTTAAAGCCTAGCGTTTAGTATCGAAACTTTTGTGAACTATTTACTGTTTGGAGATAAGGGACCTCTTCACAGTTTAAGTCCTTTCGCCTCGAAGGTTAAACTAAGACTTTGTATCTGGTCTGGTCCAAGTGTTAAGTAACATATCGTCGCTGAAGAGGCAAAATGGAATACATGCATTTTGGATTAAAATCAAAATGGTCTACATGCAGTTTTACTAAATGCAAAATGGAATAGATGCATCAAGTTTTAAAAGCAAAATGGAATAAGTGCAATTTCGTCTAAAAGCAAAATGGTCTACATACATTATGAAAGTATACACGCATGTAGACCATTTTGCTTTTAGTGAAAACTGCATGTAGTTCATTTTGGTTTCAGGAAAGCTTGCAACTATTCCGTTTTGCCTTTAAGGAAAAAGGCATGTAGACCATTTTGCTTCTATTCGAAATTGCACTTAGTCCATTTTGCCTCTTCAGCGACGATATATTACAAAACATTATTGACATAGAGTAGTCATTTTTGACACGATGACGCAAATAAACATCTTCAGTGGTGTGGCAACTCAACACTGACTACTCACAGGACTTACGTTCGAGCTAAGTGAATTACCTATAAAACATATTTGTGAGTCAGGATTCATTTCTTGGGTAGACAGTTTTTTAAAATACAATAAAAGAGAAAGAATTTGGATAAAAAGTTTCCAATGCTAAACAACTGATTAAAGTTCAAGTTTTAAAATTCAAAAGTCTCAATTTTTGTCTTCAGAAGATTATTCTCGAATTTCTAAAGTTTTGGACTCAAATGAATTCCCAAAAACTTAGAGCGAGAGGTATGCCGAAATATTATTTTTATGAAGGTAATGTCATCCAAGATAAATGCTAACAATAGAAATTCTTAATCAATTTCCTGCATTTTTCTTATTCTCGCGCTTGAAGGCAAAGCTTTTTAAAAACTACCTCTCCATTTTCCCGGTCATTACGATGTCTTTTAACGTAGTGACATATTTTATTTTTCATAAAAAACAAATAAACATTGTTGTATGTGACTCTATTTACAATATTTTATCCAAGCACTTAGCTTTCTTAAATAGTCCAAAAATCTTCTGATTCACAATTAAAAATTTAGTTTCCCTTTGGGGTGAAGTGAACAGTCCAACAAAGTTTTGTATAACAATTAATTTATCACAGATTCACATTCACATCTACCAAATCAGCACGACATTCCATTAAGAATTGTTTTTAAATCCGTGGCGAATTGGAGAACAAATTTAAATAGTAACACAAAATTGATGAATTTCCACGCTGTACAACGTATTTTTCCATCCTACCGGTGCAAAACGTACAGATTTATTGGAATAAATTTTTCAGAATAAGGTTAATATGATTTTTTAAGCCCAAAGGGATTGTAGCTACTACAGCGTTCCGGAAAATATTTGTTTCCTAAGCCAAGTGGAAACTCCAAAAACGGCGTCCCTTTACTTTGAATTCTACGCCTACCCAAAAAATTTCCGAGGTCAACTAAATAAATTTTAGAAAAATTAAGAGAATTTTCCTCAATATAAATAAATAAAACGTTTTTTTTAATTACAATCTAACTAGGATAAAAAAATAAATTGAGCTTCACATTTTTTGTTTAAAACTAATATAATAGTAAATTGAAATTTGAGGTCAAATCATTCGTTTTTTGTTAACGAGCAAAGTTAGGAATACTCTGGAATTATTTGGTACAGAACTAAGTCCAATACCTCGGTAAAATTTCCCTTATCACTTATAATTCCGTAATAAAAGTGACCATGTAACCATTCAGTGTCGTCACAACATAGATTATTTTTAATCAGGGATGAAATATCGGAAAAATAAAAATTCCGATTCTAATTACAATACCTGCCTAAATTTAATTTTGATTTAGGTTCCGATTCCGATGTATCCAAATAATTAATTTTAAATTCTGATACCAATTAATTCAAATACTTTTAAATAATTCCGATTCCAATTCCGATTCTACACATGTAGCCTATAATTTATTGTTATTTTTGTCATTTTTAAGTCATTTGACCAGTTGTTGACCAAATTGTTTGTTTACTTGAACAAATAACATGTTTTGCAGGGATTCCTCGGGTAGTCGACCTAGGTTATAGTCGTTATAGTTTTGAATTAAACGTAATGCAGAGAATAAATGTCTTCCCACAGTTACTGGAATGCTCAAGATTACAAATATTACTTGCTGGAGAATTTCCGAAAACTCTGAATCATTCAACCACGTGAACAAATTAATTCATTTGTCCCTTGTGCGGTCCATAGTTGTCCCACAGAATACTTTGGAACATGTCTTTCATTTTTTTGTATTCTAAATTTCTATTGTAGTCGTAGATGATTATGAACAATAGATTCTGCCTTTCTTTCTATTTTTATTACTACCACAAAGAAATATTTCCGCAAAAACCATGTAGAAGTGTAAAGGGTAGAAGGTAAAGATTCTTTGTAAAAGATCGTAAAGGGCTCTTTATGGCTGTATAATGAAATGTCAGAAATGGAATCAGAATTCATCGGAATATCATTAAATTCTAATACCAATACCGATACTTACTTTACAATTCCGATTAGAATTCCAATACCTAATTATACATTATTTTTAATTCCGATTCTGATTCTAATACTTTTAAATTTTCGGATTCTTTTTCGATTCCGATTCCAATTCGGATTCCGATTTTCAACCCTGTTTTTAATTTTCGCTTCTTTTAAAATACAATATTGATAGGACTCACTCGATTGTTGCAATGTAAAAACTGGCTATTTATTGGACAAAAATTTAAGTTCAAGTTTTAGTGCAAGGTGTTAGCAAACATCAATTCCTCTCACTAATATATAAAATAGTTCGTCAAAAATATTCAGTTGTCTATATTGCAGCAAATATGTTTTTTCGTCTTTTGAATTTCGAATTATTTATTATTTATTTACAGTTTTTGTTTTTTATTTCCATATTTCTGACCTTAGAATCATGATTATAAACAATAAAGCAGCTTAGAAATCCATTTTATGTTTCCCAAATTAGGTCCGAAATTGTAACTGAATATAATTTTCAAATTATTATTTTGAAAAACACCAACTTTACTTGACACTTCTTGACTTTGAAACATTGACCTGGGTGGATGAAGTGAAATCTAAAAAATCTGCAATGAAACTTGCTACAACCTTAAGGAGAATAAAATATTTATGAGACAATTTTCCGGACTTGAAATGTACACAATATTAATTATGGTCTTATATGTATAGCACATTTCATTTTTCCATATGTACACTGTCGTTCCTTTAATTTTTAAGGAATTTGGATATAATGTCTACGTTCAAATTCCAGAAACCTAAGAAAACAGATTTCCCAGATTAAAAATGTTTCCTTGACCTTCGTGAATTTCAACAGTCGCCAGAGTAGGGTTTTCTAATAATGTTCTGACGCTTTTTGATTAAAATTCGGAAGGCTTTTCCAGGGAGCGACAGCTGGGACCACAAAAACTAACTCTTGAAACAAAATCTACTAGAAACGAATTTCCAGGAAAATTGGAGCATCAAATATTTTGTGAGTTACTTCCTAATATGGTCTAGTTTGGGGGCAATTATATTCAGGGACGCAGGGATAACTCCTGAAATTATTTCTACTTCTCAGGATTTTAAAATATTTATGCACCGTGGAAAAATATCCCAGCTGATGACACAATTATAATTCATAATAGTTTACCAAATGAATAATTTTCAATTTCATTTGCTCAAAATCCAGTTGGAAGTCGTGCCAAATTTAAAGTTGTTTCCAAATTTGTTTAATCACCCCTTTTATAATTGTATACTGACGTACGCGAATTTTTTAGGTAACTGTCCCGATTGTTTGTAAATTTGCTGCGTTCATATAGAATCGTAACTGAATATCAGGTGAACGTCTATTTTTTTTCTCCAGCCATTTAAACAACCTACAGATTGGATCTGTTCAAGTGTCTCGTGCGCGTCCTGGAACAACTAGTTATGTGACGTCAAAGCGAAGATTTAAATATAAGAAGTCATTCTCAGTTTCGAAACCAGCATGATTTCTTTCGTATAGGAAATTCCCAGCGTGTTTCGAACTGTCTGCAGCGTATAATTAATTTATTGTAATTTTATTTTAATTCATTATCTTAATTCATTAATATATTTATTTTCATCCACAATAATTTGAGTAAATCAATTAGAAATCCAGATAATTATCCGTTGGAAGTAATTACAAAGCCATAAAAATTAGCCTTATTTTAAATTATCTTACCTGATAAATTACGTTGCACTCTTAGAAATTTATCAACGGTTTCCCTTTTTCTGGCCTAATGGGAGTTCGAAATGTTATTGAACTCTGTACTGACAATTTCAAAACTTTCAAAATAAATGATAATTTTCAAAACAGTTTTGAATTTCCAAGACAATTTTGCTGTGAAAAAGATTTTGACGATTTTTTTCTCCATAACTGATACAATTTCATCAAAAATCCTCCCGGGCTCCCGGGAACATATGAAGCTCAACAGCTGTTGTAAATGAATAGAATTAATCCCCACAGAACGCGTTTAAATCCCATGAGCTTTTGGAAATAAATCCCTGATTTAAATCAAAATTACCATTTCAAACTTTTTGGTTCGGTAAAAGCTGATGAAATTTTTTTGACTTCTTGCGCTATAATTTGGATTTATAAATTTTATTCTTGGACGGATCCGATATGACTTTCCCATGCGATAAAAGGATCAGCTTCAGTTTGGACAAACGATTTACTCTTACATTCTAACGTTAATTAGGATAGTTAAAATTATTAACTATGACTTCAATACCAGCAAGGGATTATCGGTATTTCAAATTAATTTACCAAAAATTAAAGACGATCAAAATCATTAAAATTTTACTTTGAAGTGTATTAAAATTTAAATAAATTACGCTTATTTAATCTGTTTGAAACGCCCCTGGTCAAACACATTTACGGCTGAGTTTTACTTTCCCGGCCACCAAACTACCTACCACCAACCTACCAACTCATAAAGAAACGCTGTAATACATATGTTATTTCCACCAACCTACCACCAAACTAAAACCAAAACCTACCACCAAAACCTACCACCCTACCATACCAACATCCCCTACCAACATAAACTACCAACATACCCTACCAACATACCCTACCAACATACCCTACCAACATACCCTACCAACATACCCTACCAACATACCATACCAACTTACCCTACCAACATACAATACCAACATCCCCTACCAAAATACCCTACCAACTTACCCTACCATAATACCCTATCAACTTACCCTACCATAATACCCTACCAACATACCCTACCATAATACCATACCAAATTACCCTACCAACATACAATACCAACATCCCCTACCAACATACCCTACCAACTTACCCTACCATAATACCATACCAACTTACCCTACCAACATACAATACCAACATCCCCTACCAACATACCCTACCAAAATACCCTACCAACTTACCCTACCAACATACCCTACCAAAATACCCTACCAAAATACCCTACCAACTTACCCTACCAACATACCCTACCAAAATACCCTACCAACTTACCCTACCAACATACCCTACCAAAATACCCTACCAACTTACCCTACCAACATACCCTACCAAAATACCCTACCAACTTACCCTACCAACATACCCTACCATAATACCATAACCCTACCAACTTACGCTTCGAACTTACCCAACCAGGATACCCTACCAACTTACCCTTCCAACTTACCCTACCAGGATACCCAACCAACATGCCCTGCCTACTGATCCTATCACCATACCCTGCCGCCATACCCTACCAATTCCTTACCCCCATAACCTACCACCAACGGATCTAGGCTTGGTGGTAGGTTGGTGGTAGTATTTTTGTAGCCGGGAAAGTAAAACTCAGCCCAAATTACTACCAAAGAGACGATGCTGATTTATAAAATGATAATGACGTGGTATATTTAAGGCTTCGCTTTCACGCCACATAACTATTTATTGCTCTTGAGTGGTGTATTATGGTGAGAGATCACATCACCTCCGTCCACCATTACATTGGAGTCTCCACATTTCCACACGTTCACTTCATTTTGAATCACGTCTTGTCAGGAATATCAAATGAGAGAGAGAGACACGTATTACAAAACGTACCTTTGTTGTAAAGACGTGGTTGTTTCATTTGTCAGTTTTTGAAGTTCCAGCCAAAAATGAAACAAAGTCAGATTTTTCGTAGTTGTTAAGTTTGAACATATATTGGAATATTTGTCTCATGCTTTTTAATTATGACTAGGGCTCGTGGCCACAGTTCTCAGGGTAAAGCATTTTTAAGTGTGGGAAACCTTTTTCATTGGATTTTTTGAAATTTGAACGTACATTTCACATCTAAGTTTATTTAATTTGAAAGATCTGACGGCGCACACATGGAAAAATGTAAAGAAATTCAGCTTCAGTTTAGAAGTTGTTTTTCTTGTTGTGCTTGTCAAACGGATAGAAACAGCTGTTTGTACTGACTGCGAGAAACTAGTGGTTTCAATTGAAATAAAGTAAAATTGATAATTATAATAATTGTCCACAAAATATTTATTTAAATATTTTAGCACTAACGAGACACAAGACATTCTATCCGCAAGTGGCTAACGGTAATTAATTCAGATACTGCTTCAGCGTTTTAACGAATGCCAAAATAAAATCGGCATTAACAAAGTTAAACATCGTGCTTGTACCGTTGTATCGCCTTGCAGCAATTTCATCTTTATTTACTATAACAGGAAATTCCCATGTTTAGCATTTTGCTGGCGCAAATACATATTTTGACAAAGCTTTCTGAAATAGTCTGAAATTCCCCGGATCCACAATTGACAATTGTTACTCCGTACTGGGTTCAGGTGAAGCGTCGTACAATTTTTTTTTTACAAATACAATTTGAAATAATATATTTCCTACGTTGAGAATTTGGCATGCTTCATTGGAACATAACAAAGTTGAATTAACAGGTATAAATTTGTTGGCCATGTATGTGATCTCAATTTAAATCATTGTACCTTTGCATCAAATGTACCTGTACCCAAAATGAGTCTCATTACTGGACCTGTGGGTAATAACATGTACCAGGGCGTACGTGGCACATAAATGATGCATGTAACACAAGCACGTCTGGGCTATATTTACAAAACTTGGAATTGCAAATTTCGTGACTGCATTTTTTTCCGGATGAATTGACAAATATATAACCCAAAAAAAAATTACATTTTGCTAATCTCCCCAGATTTCCTCTAATTCAGTTGTAAATGACAAGTGCCTGGAAAATATGAGACATGAAATGTATTGTTTGAGATTTTAATTGAGACATAAATTGTTTGAAATATGTATTCATCCTCCCAGATATTTTTAAATGTTTTAATAACAACGCCACACAAAACATTTTTCCATGCACACCAGACAAGTACCAATGGTAGGTAAGACAGACCAGCGAAGTTATAAATGTATAGGATATTTTTTAAAATTCTCTGGTTTAGCCCCAATTTAACTAATTTACCACCACATTTTTTATTATTTATGATCGCAATATTTCCATAGCCCTCCCCGTATAAGTGTACCGGAGTCATCCATTAAAACGAAAATATCCCTTGATTTGCCAATATTTCTGAAAACTATTACTTCGAAGTAGACTTTTCAATAGTTTTCAATTACTTACTTCTTGTCACTCTAATACTCATTGATGTTCAATCTTCTCAATCTTGATGGGGAATTCATTTCTTGGATGGATTCGAATTTTTAAGTACAAAAACAGTACGGATGGGATCGGGTATTACAGTACTATTTGTACATTTAATTTACAAAAATTTGATTTGCTAATATTTCAAACTTATTTATTTGTATGCAAATTTCTTTTGTAATGCAGATTCGGTAGGCATTAATTTCTAATATGAAATAAAGTAAGATTGATTGCATCTGACTTCTTATAAAAAACGTTTCGTAAAAACATTCGGATAGGATAAAGTTATTAGAGAACTGTTATCAACACATGTTTTCGTTAGTATTAAGTGCACACCATACCTAAAACCGTAACGATTCGCGTCTAAAGTTATCATTTGTTATAATTTAAGGTCTTGCATTTTCCAAAGGTTCGATTTCCTCAGGAAATCGAGAGAGTTTTTAAGAATTTGGTTTGTGAACAAAATCAGGGATTTTTTGAAAAGTTTACTCAATAAAATTAGTGACTATTTAAAAATATTGCTCAACTAAATAAGAGGTTTTTTACAAATTTTGCTCAATAAAACTAAGAATTTGCTCAATAAAATTAGGGAATTTTCGAAAATTTAGCTTAAAAAATTCAGGGATATTTTGCAAATTCTGTTTAACAAACTGAATTTGCTCACTCAATTCTGCTATTGAATGGAATTTCCGCATTTCTTTAAAGAGTAAGAATTTTTGAAAGTGATTTTGAAAGAGCACAAAAACAAATGTGTTTAAAAGTCAAAATATTTTGAGAAACTTGTAATTAGAACTTGCACTGAGGATTTGCTTGAAATATAGGTTTCAATTTCATATTCTGGAATTGTTTTAACAATGTTTCAATCCTTAGTGGACACGTCACGCTATTTGCATGAAAGTCTTGCTTCAAATTTATGTGTCCTGCGACTTAAGTATAATGACAGGCTTTAAACGTTTGCTCGCTAATTATTTTCTTAAATTTTGTAAAAACTAGTTTTAAATTTGAAAATTACTGAATCTTGGTTTTCTTGAAAGTTGTTACCTTACTTACTTGACCTCTGTATTGATAATTTTCGTATTAAAATGAGCAATTCCAAAATCATGTGGAAACTCATCCCATGACGCCAGAAATAAATTCCAGCTTACTCAGTTCAAATTCAATGAAGACCTTGTATGTTAGACTCTAAAATGTTCAATTTACAGTCATAATTAGTTCCAAATTTCCCGAGAAAATACTGCACGTTTTCCAGAAAGCTCTCTAAATTTTCCTATAGTTAAAATGTCCCGTCGATTTCGTACAAAGTACAGTAAAGAGTTGTTAGGACAACACATAGCGAAATTGTGACGCCAGCTCTTTTTTTTCGACAATCCCGGCAATTTGATGGCACAAGATCAGTCGCTAAAAATGACAACGACGATTGCTTTTATTTACAATAATTATTATAGAGATAGAAATTCGAAAATATCGTGCCTTTACTTTCCATTCTAGACTCATGTAACCCAAAAAAATCTCTGAGGACAATTAAATAAATTTTAGAAAAATCAGACGAATTTTCCTCAAAATAAACAAATCAAATTTTTGGGCTGCACTGTAATGAGGTTTATAGTCTACTCTTCAGATAAAAAATTTAAATTGAGCTTAAAATTATTTTATTACTAAATTAAAATTTGAGGTCAAATCATTCATGTAGGATCACTCTGGAAATATTTTTGCGTAGAAAACCAACTCCAAAACCTCCTTCAAATTGCCCTTACAATTTCAATGTAAATTTTAATGAGTAAACATTTAGTGGCGTGAAAGCATACATTGTTTTTAATTTTCGTTTCTTTTAAAATACAACATAGAGAAGACTCACTCGATTGTTTGAATGTTAAAAGTGGCTACTTGTTTTAAAGTTTAGACAAACGTTTAAAACGTCGAAATGTTCAATTTTTGTAATACATTATCGTCAACTACAAAAGTTCGTGGTCAGTCCTTGCTCAAAGCTAAATATAACCAAGCTTCACATTTAATTTTTTAAATTTTAAAATTTAAAAAAATATATTTTTTCAGCAATAATTGATGTTTTTAAAATTTGATTTCTTCAGCAAAAATTCAGGCTTGGATCCACGTCTTATATCAAAAATTTTTGAATTACCCCAACGAGACCAGTTTGAAAATTTATGAAACAAATTGTGTTAAGAATTTGAGAAAATGTAATGTTTCTTGATGTGTTATTTGACTGCATTTGGTGCACTTAGCGATGGTAAAGAACACGGTATCAACAAGTATAAAATTTGTGTATTGATTTTCAAAATGGTGCTAAATTTTCTACATATTTGCACCATTATTTTTTAGGATTGATTACGTTACCAAATAAATTTTTATACAAATTTTAGTGCCGCTTTCAAAATCTGCATTGGCTTTTAAAGGGACATTTTTCTTTGGATTCTATAAAAACAGAATTTCAAGGTTTTGTCGACAATCGGCTGTGATTTGTTAATTTTTTATAAAGTATCAAAAATTTGGCATCCCTTGCAAACTGAGATGACGTTGGGCTATAAAATGTACTTATAGATGTTGAAATGTACCCGAATGTTCCCTGGACGTGTGATTTATTGCTAAAACATATTTTCCTTCCATTTTGATATCGTAGTCAAGCATATAGCTTTACAGCAACTTCGAAACTTAATTTAAAGCAGCTCAGGAGAATCCTGGAGAATAGAAACAGTGGCGTTGAAGGAAAAGTGTTTTCAAAGTTTTTAAAAATATCTAGGCCACAATTATTATAATTAATTATTTTTTATATTTGTTATGTTTCACAAACGAAGTTGCAGAATTTTTTTTTGCTGTGAGCTGAATTGTAATGGTCTAAATCTTCGGTTTGTGCTGATTGTAACATTTGTCAAAACACGAAATTTTAATGATGCAGAAAATGTGGTATTAACTGGTTTTATGAGGCAATTAAATTCTAGAATATTTATTTTAAATTTTTGAGAAAAACATTTAAAGCACCTTGATAGTTTTATCAAGGCACTTATTTTAAATTAAAGTTGGGATGTAATTTTTTCATTCAACGCCACATTAAATTGGTAGCATTCACCTTTTCCGTGTTTCGAGTATGTATTACCTTTACATCGACTAAAATCATGTCAGTTGTAAAATATTCAAATTCGCCTCGAAGTTTAGGACTTATAGCAATTATTCATGTTCTTGAATTTTTTGTACTTTCCACTCGCTCCGCCTTTTCGGGCAAGGTGTTAGTAAACAGTATTTCCTGGAACTGATACTGTAGAAAGTTCGTCAAAAATAAAATCTTTTATCCGTATAAAATGGAATTAGGAACGGTCTCAGACGGATTATGGTAAATTGGAGCATTTTTGAAACATTGGAATGAAAATCTTCCTTAGAGAAAATCTCTGGAATTTAAAACGGAAACTTAAATTTACTGTTACTTACTACTTTATTTACTTAATTTACTACTTACAGCTACTGAACGTTATAATTATTAGTCAAGTTTATTTATTGCATTTTAAAGAATTAATTTGATGATGAACCGAGTAAATGAATCTCTGCCCACAATTAATTTTCATGTGAATAAGTTACCCAGCTTGAATCTAAATCTAAAGCCAGTAACATCACACAACACTTGTTTTTAAAATTTTTTAAAAATAATTAGAAAATATCAAATAATAACGTAGGATACAAAACAAAAGTTTTAAATTATTACATTGTAGTATGTTTTATTATAATTCACATAGTGCTCATTGTCGTTTCACAAAACAAGTAACTTCCGACAATGCAACTTATCTATCATGAATTGAATGGACGGTAAAATTATTTGAGATGGCGTAAAAGCTGTAAATACTTAAAAATCAGGCAACCTCTTTGCTTCATCCATCCAACTTTGGTGAAAAGTTCAATTATGCAAGTTCAGCTCATTTTATTTTCTTCTGCACGACGTTCAGTCATACTCAGTTCATTTTTATTGGCTGTACCATTTACAAATTTTCAATTCATACATACCTTGTATTTTTGCGTTCAGTCACGTTCACTTAGAGTTTCTTATCGAGAAGGGAATACCGACGGTATCGGTAACGGTATCCGAACCAAGAAAATGTTTCGCTTGCACTACTGGAACAGAAAAGGGAAAACTGTATCAGACCTGCATCAAGAAGGGTCAAATTATTTGAGGTGGCGTGAAAGATGTAAATCCTTAAAAAGCAATTGACATAAGATTGATTTTACAAAAACACTTCTGCTTGAATGGTAAATTCAATGTCTTTCCTGTATACTGTATTTATATATTTTACAACCAAATTGGGTCACGTAAGTGGATTGGGATAGACACAAAGGAATCCTCATTAAATCATCTGGAAATTAACCTCACGGAAAAAGTTAATCAATGCCTTACTGTCCATGAAAATTTCACAGAAATTCTGCCATTCTACATTTTTCTCACTTTTGCACCTTAACCTAAATTTCTTTAAATGTTTTTGATAATGTTCATATTTATACCTTAGAGTCCTAATTGTTAGTAATACCAGATTAGAAATTCTTTGTGTATTTTACAAAATAGACCCAAAATTGTATCTGAAAATAATTATCAAATTAACATTTTAAAAAACACCAACTTTGCTTGACACGCCTTGACCCGGAGAGCTCAAATATTGACCCAGGTGGATGGAGTGAATTCTAAAAAAAATATAATCAAATTTGCTACAACCTCAATGAGAATAAAATATTTTGTGAGACATATACACCTTTGCGGGCTTAAGGTGGACACAATAAAAACGTTCTTGAATGTATGACACATTTAATAATAAGCAAGCATGAGACAAATATTTAGTCCATGGGTCAAATCAAGTGTGAAAAATAATACTTTGTCACTTTCGTGACTGCTAGGACCATGAAAACTGACTAATGCAACAAATTCCACTATAAAATAATTTCCTGGAAAATTAGGGCATCAACTATCTAATAAGTTACTCCCTTATATGTATATGGTATACTTGGTGGCAACTATTATTCAGGGACGCAAGGATCAGACCTGAAATTATTTCCACGTCCAAGTATGCTTATTTTATGCCTGATGTTAAAATATTTTTGTAACAAGGAAAAGTATCCCAGCTGATGACACAATTATAATTATTAAAAATTTACAAATTCAATTCTTTTCAATTTCATTTACAATTAGTCAAAATCCATTTGAAAGTCACTCCAACTTTATAGTTACTTAATGTTTTGCTTAACGCCTGAAATAGTTATGTGGCGTGAAAGCGAAACCTTAAATATACAAAACCATTCTCAATTTTTAAATCAGCATCGCCTCTTTGGCAGGAAATGTGCGTGACCCGGTGTGTTTCTAACTGCCTATATCATGTGCGTAGTTTATTGCGATTTTATTTTAATTAACTTTAAAGTCCAAAATATTGATTTTGATCCACTCTAGTTTGAGTACATAAATTTAAAATCCAGATAATTATCTCTTTTAAGTAATTATTGAAGTCATGCAAATTATGATAATTTTTAATTACCTTAATTCGTAATTTATGTTACCAACCGTCAGTGTAACTTCTGAAGTTTAATTTAATTTTAAATCAAAGTTGGACTGTAAATTTCCCATTCAACGCCATATTGATTTTTTTAGAATCCACATTCTCCATAGTATCCGAGTATTGCTTTTACTTCGGTAAAAATGATTCAACTTGTAAAATATTCCAATTGGCCTTTAAATTTAGCATTTATAGCAATAATGCATTTTTTTTAATTGTTTACACTTTCAGCTCGTTCCGCCTTTTGGGGCAAGGTGTTAGCAAACATTCCTTACTGCAGATGATATACAAGAAAGTCCATCAAAAATATTCAGTTGCTCAAATCGCAACAAATCTATTTTTTCCACCTAAATTTGAATTAGGAAATTGTAGATACTGTCTCAGACGAATTACGATAAAATGGGAACATTTTTAAAGCATTGCAATGAAAATTTTCTTTAGAGGAAACTTGAGGTCTCTGGAATTTCAAACGGGAACTTAAATTTAATCAATTATTGAACGTTGGAAAAATTAGTCAAATTTCGTTCTCGTCTATTGTATTTTAAACAATTAATTTGATGTTGTACCAGAAATGAATTTTGGCTGACAATTTTTTTTATATGGGTAAGTCACGTAAATTGAATCTACATCTAAAGTCAGTAACATAAAACTGCACTTGATTTTAAAATATTTTAAAAATAATCGCGATTAATAAAATAATAATGTGTGGTGATGTATGATGCTAAAAAATCTTAAAATTTGAAAGTTTGTAATTATTATGTACATCTTTTTATTTTGATTTACACAATACACTGAATTTTCCAATACAGGGGTTTCCTCTTGGACAGCTTTGTCTTCATATAGGCATGTTTAAAATTTCCCAAGGATTATATTTACATTACATTCTAGTAAGATATTCTGACATCCCCATATATTGGCAGGTATTTTTTCATCCCTTGGGAACCACTGTATAGTAAATTCTAAATGTATTGCCTGTGGTTTGCATTGGAATAAAATAAATTTGCTAATTTTTAATAATTGTCCCCAAGTTTTTTAAAAATATGTTAAACCTAACGCGACACAAGACATTTTTCCCGGAACTCCAACAAATTAATGTGTAAGCTAAATAGTGTTGTAGGCATTGTTAAGAATGTAAAACTAAAATGTATTGCTACAAACTGAAACATCGTGGCTGTTCCCTTGGATTGTCCTGCAGCAATTTCAGCTTTATTTGCTAGCCAATGAAATTCCTTTGTACACCATTTTCTTGACGCAAATGCATATTTTCACTTAAACTCTAAACAATTATACCAGAATTTAATTCGTACTTGTGATCCTGAGGGCTACTTTTAGGGTCGATTTACACGTAGAATATTAACAACATACGCAAACCCAGGCATTTGGCAACGAAACATTTAATTTTCACAATTTCTAGCACAATTTCTTATAAATATTTCGATATTTTTCCGATGTTCCAACTCAAAACCTTTTTGTGCTACTCCCTGACGAAAGTGGAGCAAATTGGCCAGGAGTTTGTTTAGGAAGTCAGACTTTCAAAAGTCAATGTTTGAGGGGATTCAGAATGTTACAAGTGTGTTGCTTGGCAATATTTAGCTTTGAGTAAGGACATACGCCAAGGCTGTAGTATTTGGCTTAGTAGCTTAACGTTAAAACATGTAAAAAACAAATAAGCATTTCGATTTTTACGCTATTTAATGTTTTTTAACCTAGGCTCTACGCTTTCTAAAATAGTCTGAAAATCTTCTGATCCACAATTGAAAATGTAATTACACTTTTGGGGTGAAGTGAACAGTCCAATAAAGTTTTGTAAAACAATAATTTTTTGCGAGATCCACAATCATATCTATCAAATTAATACGATATTTTATTAAGAATATTTTTTTAAAATCCGTGGCGAATTTGAGAAGCAATTCCGAATCATAGCACAGAATTGTTGAATTTCCACGCTGCACAAAGTATTTTTCCATCGTATAACAGAAATGTTAACAGATTTTCTGGCCTCTTTATTCCGGAAACGGTTAATATAATTGTTTAAACCTAAAGGGACTGTAACTACTACAGCATATGCTTATTTTAAGTAATTATTGAAGTCATGTAAATTATGATAATTTTTAATTACCTTCATTCGTAATGTATCTTGCACTCTTAGACATTCTCGTATTTTAACCTCTTTACGTTTTTTGGTCTATTTTACGTTTCATATTTTTTTTTAATTTTTGTAAAAACGAGCGTTAAATTTGAAAAATCACTGAATTTTAGCTTTTCTTGAAAATCCTTAACTTACTTACTTGACCACTTTATTAATAATTTTTGTATTAAAATGAGTAATTTTGAAAAGCTGGGAGAAAGATATCAACTGAATAATTTTAACTTTGTTACGACCGAAAGGGACACAAAAAATTATTGAGACCCTGATGCAGCAACTTCTATTTTTAAAGTATAGTTTACTCAAGAGATAAACAAATTAAAACGTTCAAATAAATAACTGAGATATAATAATAAGTTCTTCTTAGTAGCTTAGCTTTTAAAATCTAAATGACAGTTAGTACCTGGAAACCATGGGAATTATAAATGCCACTAAATTTACTGTGGCGTTGAACGGATAAATTAAATTATTTAGTAATTAGAAGCGACAATAACGCTTGACAATAGCAATTAAAAAATGTTGCAATTTTAAAAACAAAATTTAATCATCACAGCGCTTGAAATATTTTGTTTTAAATACATGTTTTACAATTTAATTGCCACATATGATCATTTTCGTTCAGACATCAAGTCTGCATACTAGTAATTACCTATAAGGGACGGCGTAATTACTCCCACATTGTCAATTCTAGATTTACAAAAAAATAATGTTTTAACAAATGAGATCCAATGTGGCCAGAATTATTTTTGACGATTTTCGCTATTTTTTACTACTCCGTTCAAAGCGAATATTTATTTGCAACTTCGTTAATCACGTATATTAATCACCAGAGCTGCGCTCAAGTACAAGTATTACTTGACACGTACCAAGTCGGGTCAAGTTCGGGTCAAGTTCGGGTTGAGCTTTTAAATGTACGTGATAAATAGGGTCAGGTACAAGTAAAAGGGGAATCCGAACTTGGTAATTCAAGTCGGGTAAATTGCAAGTGCAGGTTGAGAAATTATACTTGCATCAAAATATCTTGCAAGTGCGAATCTGAGCTCATAGAATACCTGCACCCGAACGTGTAAATGCAAGTATTATTTCAAGTATTTTGATTCTCAATAAAACGATTTTTCAAATGCCCCACCGGTTCAGTCATACTTTTTACCGAGAACGAGCTGCTTTCGCGCTCACAATGAAAACGTTACGGACTCGTTAAGCATACGCATTACTCCGCAATGTTTGGAGGATAAGGACTAGACGAGGGTTCCGTTTGCTTTCGGATTCACACTTCATAGTACACGGGTATTGTAAGTACATTTATTTTTTATATACAAATGAGTTCTCGTGCTCAGAAATAATATTATAGAATTAACAGAAAATAGTCATTCTGCAAAACCGGAGATTGAGAGGAAATTCAATTCTACAATTGCCCATCAAGATTTTACATATAATGGGAATAGAGAATCTTTATGAATTTAATTACTGAAATTAAGTACTTATAATTTTTAATTATTGGATTTTTTATAAATGGTGCTCGCTTCTTCAAATATCGTCTGTTAATGTTATCAGACACCGTTCGTACTTGTCTTTGCATAAAGGGATGGTTGAAATTTAAGAAATGCGACGATTATCTCAAGCTGACAATGAGAGCTACTGCGGTAGTACAAAGAATACTGGGGGATGCGTAATAATAGCTGCAGCATTCAGTTTGTTTGTAATTATGTAGAATAAATATGACCACCTCACTATAACTTCTTAACATCAATCTTTTGTTTTATTAAAATATTCACCACAATTTGTTTCGTAAAATGTAATTTTCGTTGTGTTGCAGAAATTATAGTATGAAGTTTTATATTTTAAAAAATTACTTGTAATACTTGAAATTCAAGTTCGGGTTCAAGTTCAGGTTCAAGTTCGGGTTACACAATTTTGGAACCGAATTGCAGGTATTATTTCAAGTTCAGGTAGCTCAAAATATACTTGGTTAAAATTACTTGAATGGTCAAATACTTGACAAGATTCAAAATACCAAGTTCGTGTCCATGCAAATTAATACTTGCTAGTTCAAGTGCAGGTCAAGTTCAAGTTCGGATCCTCAATTTACTTGACCCGAACGCAGCTCTGTTAATCACACAGCAAATTATTCTTTGTAATTGTTGCCTAGACATTTCTAAAAATTTTTAGCATTCACGCCATACCAGATATTTTGTCTGGAATTGCAGACAAGAAATGTTACCTCAATTTTATCATTCGTTAATGCATTGCGTGAGTGTATCGATAGATCAAATTTAAATTTTACCGTCAATGTTTCCGAACAACGTCCAGTTTTGACTTCCAATGAATAAAATTTGTCTGCTTTGACAATGACAATATATTTGTTTAGTCAAATTGTCTTTAGATATTTAAAAATGTTTAAACATTCATGTCACAAAACGGATTACGCCCTAAAAATCCACCTTTGAAGCAAAATTTATTTTTTCGAAATGAAATACCAAAATTTGAAAATAATTTTTCTTCGATGCCATTGTAACTATTCCCCAAGATCTTCTGAAGGTAACATAAATCAGGTCGCAGGGCTGCTAGAAAGTTGCCTGACGACGATATCGAAATCCGAGGAAAATATTTTTTATCAGTAAATCCAACGTCAAGGGATTACTTTATTATATATCATCTGTACAGTAGATAACACATCATGTTAGTTTAGAAGGGATTTTGATACTTTATTTAAAAAAAATACTAAATCACACAGTTGTTTTAGACAAAATCTTGAAAATCTGTTACTGTATCAAAAGGTACTTGTCGTTTCAAAAGCCAATGCTGATGTTGACAATGGTAATGGAATTTCGTATTAACAATTATTTTTGTAACGGGACCAATCATATAACACAATGTTACACATATGTTTGAAAATTTAGCACCATTTCGAAAATAAATTTACAAATTTTGCACTAGCTAATACCATGTTCTTTAAAATCGTTCAGTCCCCCAAACCCGAGCAACTTAAATGTCAAGAAATTTTAAATCAAATTTTCAAAAGCCAAGAGTTGCTGAGAATACAAATTGTTTTTTTAAAGCAAAGATAAACACTACTGATGGGCTTTCAAGACTAATTGTTACGGAACTTGTTACTGAACGGTACTTAGCTTTTTGAAATAATTTGAAAATCTCTTGATCCTTAATTTAAAATGTTTACCCGCTGGGTTGCAGTGAATAATCGAACATAATTTTGAACCGCTATTCCGTGATGGTTCACAATTAAATCTGTCAAATTAATATGATTTTTAATTAGGATTAATTTTATTCATTAGCGAATTGGAGAAATAAATTTTCTAAAAATTATTACGAACTTGCCAAGTTCCCACGCCACTCAAAATATTTTCGTACTGTATGAGAAACAAATTTTGAGGTGTATGTTTGGTCAGATATGAAAATATTTTCGTTTAAGAAATATATGATTTTTAAAATATTCCAAAATAATAAGTGTCGCGCTCAATGGTCTTATATTTCGTCGAAAAATGAAAACAAGGGTTTGTAAAGAGTTTCTAGATACTACAGTACTCCTGGAAACCTGTTTCGAGAGTCAGGTGTGAACTCAACCTATTACAAAGGAAGTGAAATCCCACTTCATCAGAACGCTGAATTTACACGTTGCATAAAATATTTTCCGAGCTTATAACAGATGTGAGAACAAACTATTTCATTCGCATCCTAATCTGAAAAAAAATTAGAGCAAATATTAAAAGATTTTAAAACTATTCTTACGTATGCAACGCTGCGCTTAAAATATTTCAAATCAGCAACGCCGAAATTTGAAGTACTTGGTTATAATAAGAATATAAAAGCCAGATTGTTTTGTCCATGCTAAACCCAACTATTGACAAGCGGCACTTATTTTGTTGGAAATGCAAAATAAAACAAATAGGTACGAACTGAAACATCGTGTCTGCTCGTTTTAATTGTCCTCCAGCAACTTCAGCTTTATTTACTATAACATGAAATTCAAATACACACCAATTTACACACAATCTGCTGGAATGTTTTCCAGTGGGTGTTCGGGCACAGCAGCCCAACAACAGTGAGCAAACTTACATGATGGAAGGATGGACATGTCAATGTTTTTTATGAACATAAATATTCTAAAGCAGTTTGAATAAAATACAATTCATGCATAAATATCTTATGCGACATTAATGTTCAAATTGTTTTTCAAAAAGATCCGTGCAAAAATTTAAATCAGAACTATATTTTAAAACAATCAAATAACTAGCAAAATATATTGGATTGACCAGATGTGACTGGAGTCTGCACATTTATTTGCTGAAATTTAATGACTCATTAATGGTGCGCATAATTTCTGTCCGGATTAACTAAATTCGTATGTCGGGCATTGTACAAGGATTTTGCAAAAATCCCTTAAAACGAAAAAAACGTTTTTAATTTCTTCACAAATTTCCCTAAAACACATTCGCAACAAACATTAATTTGTAACTTCAGAAATACTTCAGAAGGAATTTAAGCAATTGTAAGGGATACTAGGAAAATAGTACTAAATAATTTGTATAATAATTACAAAACTTGATTTAAATCGTTAATAAATAATGGTTAAAGCAATAATCATTTTACTAAAATTTCTCGAGCTTAATCAAAATTTAGGCGGTTCAATAATTTTTCGACTAAAATATTAATATTTTTCATACCAAGAACAAATAATCTGAGACGGTCCCTTCCCCCACACTCAAGATAAATTAATCCGAGATGATTTTTCGAAATACATTTTAAAAAAATATTTGTTTGTGCCATGCGGAAACTCCAACAAAGAATTATATTTCCGATCTTGATTGGTATCAAAGTGACATAAATCCCGCTGCTAGCCGGTGAACGTTTGATACAAAAGGCGATATTGATTGAGAGATAACAATAAGATATGACATGTTTTAAATTCTATAGCTTCCACGCCAGGTGACTGTTCTGTGTGGATGTAACGGGCTCTGGTTCAAAAAGTTCGACTCTCCACTGGCTGAAGAGGAAAAATATTCCATAGTATAAATGCATGCGCCATAGTGCAAAGAATCAATGCCGTCTCAGTTTTCAAGGGATGGCAATATTTTGATACTTTATTTAAAAAAATTTACAAATTACACAGCCGAGTTTTGGCAAAATCTTCAAATTTTGTATCGTGTCCAAAGGTGCATGTCCCTTTAAAATCCAATGCAGATTTAGAAAGCGGTAGTAAAATTTATATTAAATTTAATTGATAACGGCCCAATCCTAAAAAAACAAAGCTAAACATATGTTTGAAAATTCAGTACCATTTTGAAAACCAATGTGCGAATGTTATGCTTACGGGAACCATCCTCTTTTAAAATCGTTAAGTCCTCCCAAACTAGGGCTTCTGTTCGGATATGTTAGTAACACTTAAGAACGACATTTCTGGGCTGTATATACAAAACTTGGACTTACGTTAAAATTTAAAAAAAATGTAAAATAAAAACATATGTGTTGACAAATACGTCGAAAAAAATTATCGTGCTCTAGTTGCACCAGATTCCCTAGAATCCAACAGTAAATGACAATTACCGTGAAAATATTAGAAATGAAATGTATTGCTGGGGGTTTTATTTATAATTGAAAAATGGCTAGTTATAATTGTCCCCTGGAAATTTTTTAAATACTTTAACACTAACGCCATACAAGACATTCTAATGGGAAACTTGCATGCTTTACGTGGTCACTGCTATTAAACACATCGGTTTATTATACTGGTGTAACGGGCATTTTTAAAATAATGTAGTCAACAGCAAAAATTGCTCAAGCGTTAATAACCCTTTGAAAGGGATAATACTATTTGTCAATTAAAAACTAGAATGGCAAGAATAATTCAATTCATTTGCTATATTTGTGGGAAAATTTACTTTAAATATTAAGCACAGTTAAGTTAAAACACCTACTTTTACTTTGTCTCTAATGTATCTTCGAGACATAGACCAAGTATTTTGTATAGCTCTGAAAATCCCCACGGGGTGAAGTGAAAAGTTGAAGATATATTTGTGGCCCAATTATTTTATGACGAACTCAGAATCATATCTCCCAAATCAATAGGATTTTTAATTAGGAATGTTTTAAAACCCTTAGCAAATCAGAGAAATAATTGGCAAACGTCATTGGTTTTTGTGAACAAGTATTTTGAAGCAATATAAATACAATGCAGATCATACAAACGTAAATATCCTGTTCCGCATCAATAACTACAAAAATGTCCACATGTGACTGGAACTTTCTCATTTACTTCCTGAAATGTAGCGACTCATAAATAACATAATTTCCGTCCGGAATAGCTTCTTGGTACATCTGCCAGCATATTGATTCTACTAAGATTTTGCAAAATCCAACTTTCTTCCTAAGTTCCCCCAAAACAATGTCGCTACAAACATTGATTTGTAACTTGAGGAATAGCTCACAAGGAATTTATGCAATTGTAGCAAATACTGGGAAAATAATATTAAATAATTTGTTTAAGAATTACAAAACTTCATTTAAATCGTTAATAAATAATAATTTCAAAGACTACAATCATTTCAGCAAAAAATCTCAAAAACGTATTATTATCCCGCGGGATATTCAAACTCGCCCAATTTTCGAATAAAATTTCCAGATGTTTCTCACCCCGATCAAATAATCTGAGATTTGCCCCCTACACTCAGGATGAATTAATCCGAAGACCTTTTTGCAAACACATTTACAGAATTAATTTTCTGTCATCTGGTGTTTAAATTTTAAAAAGAAACAGATTTCGGATCTTGATTGAAATCAAAGTGTCCTAAATTCCACTACCCTGCCGGTAAAAATTTGATGAAAAAGACGATATTCGTTGAGAGACAACAATAAGATATGACATATTTTAAATTCTATAACTTCCACGCCAGATGACTGTTCTCTGTGGACGTGCCAAAATTGGAAAAGATAGTTGGTCTGAAAATCGTCATTGCAGAAGGACAAATTTGGTTCACGTGAGCATAATTTAGGAAATGACTTGTCATTTGGCTCCCCTTCAACGATGAAATGCTTGCTGAAGAAATTTTGATGAAATTGTAAAGCTTACATGATAAATGGTTGTCAAAATCTTTTTAACAAAGAACTCGTTTTGTAAATTCAAAACCAATCTGAAAATAATCATCTATTTTGAAGTTTGTAATTGCCAGTCCATGGTTCCATATCATTTCGTCTCCCATTAGACCAGGAGAATGGAAATCGTCATACAAAAAATTAAATTTCCCTTTGATAGCAAATTCTTTGGGACATTTTCGAAATTGATTTGTTTTGGAACTGAAGCTTTTTTACAAAAAACTTACTTCGCAGTATTTGGGTTTATAATTTTCTGATTTAAGTTTATCTTTTGTTTTATCGGGGTAGGTTCTTAATAATTTCCTCTAACATTAGTTTCGGATTGGAGATACGCTGTACTCCTAGAAAGCAAGCCTCAACAATACCAGACGTTCACAGAATTGCAATTTTCTCTGAACGCAAGAAATTTACAAAATCATCTCAAAAAATGTGTACATTTTAGTACGGAGTATAATCAATATGAGGCCAAACACCTAATTGTGACCAATATTAACTAATATGAGGCCAAAAAACTAATTGTGACCAATATTGGTCAATCTAAGGTCAAGAGGTAGCTAGAACCACGTATGATGAATGCATGTCATATATGTCGCATTCATATAAAATAGCATCGAAAATGTAAATTTCTTATGGGACTTAACATTCGAAAATTTAGGACCCGGTGTTCATGAATTAGAATTTAAAACTTCTGCGCGATTTCCCGCGCAAACCAGGGCGAGATGGGAAATTGAGCCAGGTATCTAAGCTATTTCATTCCGATCCCAAGTGGGCATGGGGCGAGGGTTACTTGTAAGTGATGCTGGAAATAAAAAATGCCAAAAATATAATTTTTTGATCATTTGTTTTTTGTATCTTCCTCAGTTTGATACCTCTGGACTAAATATTTGCTTGTTTTTTACAATTATTAAGGTTTGTAGTCTCAATTCTTGAGGTAAAGATCCCCTACATAGCTCACTGGAAATCCCTCAGAAATTTCTTCAAAGATTGTCAGAAATAGAAAGTACAGCTGATTTATATGTGGCATGTTTGTGAGAAATACACATTTCTTACAACCGAGGTCAAGGAAAGTGCAAATTTCGTTGCAGATCTCCCAGAATTCACTCCATTGACCTGGGACAATATATGAGCTTGCAGAGTCGAGGCCGATCAAAGTTGATGTTTTCCAAAATATTAATTTAATTTTTTGAGGTTCAAGAGCAAGAGCGAGAAAGTAGTCGAATGGTGTAATTTCTGATATTTAAATTTCCATGGACAGTCCTGATCTCAATTTTTTCCCGAAAGTGTAGTTGGCAGAAAAATTAAAGGGGATCCATTTGAGTCTAGTATCATTTACCCAAGGGAACAAATACGTGTTAAACCAACAAATATAAGGACACGTTTTTACTGTGTGACACTTTTTAAAAACAATTTTTTCTGAGAATTTATAATTATTTCAGCCGCTTATGTGACGCTTACGAAAAGCTACATGCAGAGGAAAATCACGCAAACATTTGGTTTTGAACACATTGCAAAAATTTCAAATAAAATGCACTGAAAAAATTTCTGACTACAAGTAACAACATTTGTGTTCAACATTTGAAAATATGTTTCTCCCAAAGGAAGCGTCACACAATTGTACAAATTTTATATATATAATATTTATTTTGTGATAAATTCACAATTTCATGAAAAAATCAATTTTATATATGAAACAGGGAAAATAGTATCTAGGAGGAAAATCAACAAGTTTGTATAACGCCATGATATCAAGATAACATTTCAACGCAAAACGTTTCAGGAAAATCAACTCCTTCAAATGATAATTTTCGAGGCCAATTGGAATAATTCTTAAAGATGAGATCTTCATTTACAGCCCAAGACAGTCACATATAACAAATAGTTAATTATCATCGTAGCCTAATTGTTTCCAAAATGAGATAGCAAATTGAGACGCAAAAACAATACAAAAGTACAAACTAAACTAGTACAATATTATAGAACTAAGTACAGTCCGAACATGTGAAATTTATCCTTGGGTACTCTACAGGGACGCAATCAAGTATGCGCATGTGTTGGCAGGGTT
Source organism: Allacma fusca (assembly GCA_947179485.1). Classification (NCBI taxonomy): domain Eukaryota; kingdom Metazoa; phylum Arthropoda; class Collembola; order Symphypleona; family Sminthuridae; genus Allacma; species Allacma fusca. The sequence continues at coordinate 29,531 of CAMXBY010000030.1, read as the reverse complement.
TCCACAATGACCTCCAGAAATGAGGAGAGGAATTCAAAACTATTTCGCAAGTTTCATGTTTGGAGTAAGCCTGTAAGAACAACTTCAAATTTTAATATTAAATTTTCCCGATTTACTTTTAATCTCAAAAGGAATGAAAAATCTGATGATAACAACTCCGTAACAACTCCTTGCTTTACCGAAATGTTTCGATCGAATGTTTTTACGAAACGTTTTTCCTATTAAGCCAGATGTATCCATACATACAAAGGTATAGAGTTTCATATTAGAAGGATTATTGAAGCCAAACTTCCGTCCGTAGTAGGCAAATACACAAGTGCATAAGTTTTTATGAATAAAAATACATTAAAACAAATGCTTATCTGTTCGAGTGTTTTATAATTTGCGAAAGAAATGCAAAACTCGATTTAAATCCTTAATAAATAATATTTTTAAAACCTAAACTCATTTCAACCCAAATCTCAAAATCCTATTTAAAATTTGGGCGGGATATTCAGGTTCACCAGCTTTTCAACTAAAATTTCAGTATTTATTTTCATCAAGAATAAATAATGTGAGACTTACTGTCCCCACCCCCACTTATAAGGATAAATTAATCCCAGATAAATTTTCCAAATGCATATAAAAAAATCTGATTTTTCGAATTTGTCTATTAAAATGTTCCAATATGTTTACAAATTCAGTGTATAGGTGATGAGAAACTTTTCCATTAAAGGGGATTAAATCTATTCATCTTTAACAGCTCGTGAGTTTAATATGCTCCAGGGAGAAATTTTTGCTGACATTTTAACGCTTACATGGAAAATTGCTGCCAAAATTTTTCAACAACAAACTCGTTTTGTAAATTCAAACCAATTTTGAAAATTAACACTTTGTTTGAAAAGTTTTTAATTTTTGTCAGTACAGAGTTCAATAACATTTCGTCTCCCAGTAGTCCAGAAAAAAGAAAAGCGTGTTAAAAATTTGAAGAATGTCTTAGATTGTAATGTAAATTTCGATAATTAGAACAATCAATTCATTCAAAATTAGAGACGATCAAAGTAAATATACCTATTGAACTTTGAAGTAAATTAAATTTACAATAAATTACGCATATGCTGCAGACAGTTTGAAACAACACAGGTCACACACCTTTCAAACAAGGGAGACGATGTTGGTTTAGAAAATAAGACGATAAACATTGTAAATCCTGGAAAATTTCCGAGAAAATAGACTACACTTCCCAGCTAAGCCTCGATGGCGCAGTTGGCAGCGCGTCAGTCTCATAATCTGAAGGTCGTGAGTTCGAGCCTCACTCGGGGCAGTAATTTTTGCTTCTTTTGTTTTTTGTTTAATCGTACACGAGTTTTGTTCAGCGGATACGAACTATTTTTTGGATTTGAGTGTAATTGCTGTAAGAGACCCCTAAAAAGAATATCTTAGAGAAGAAGTTTAGAAGGGATACACATTTTTACGCCCTTTTCTGTGTGTGAACCAATTTTAAATTTTTATCCCTCAATACTAAATGCTGCAATGAGATTTTGATTATTTTTGGGGTTGTTCTTATTAAGAATGGGAAGTAATATATTTCCACTTGTATAAATTGATTTCAAATGACGGAACAATTAAAGTTTTGATTCAATTCATTTTACATTCATTAGTCAAATTTTGCAAATTCTTTACACTTAATGGCGATGCCACCTGAAATTGTCAGCGGATGCTAAAAATTGTGTTAAATAACTTTATATCAAGACAGTGCCTTTGAGAAACTTATAGTGAAGTCAAGTTCCGTGTCCTTCTGTTTGGCTATACGTACATAAGAAAATGTATGGGATAAAGCATGGCATATGACTGAAGTTGAATGGTGCCTTGCAAGCGGATATGATTTGGTATATCTAAGCCTAGTTAAGTATTTCTTGCTCCTCGTTGTCTTGTAAATTCTATGATTGCTACATCTCCATCACTGCATTGGATTGTGGGCGTTAACAGACGTTCAATTGATGTGGACTTACAGTTATTTCTGAACGCAAGAAATTTAGAAAACACTGGAAAATTATCTCAAAAAATTTGTACATTTTAGTACAAGGTTTGACTAATAGTTGTTTTGCACCTAACCTTATAAAAAGGGTCATTAGAAAAATTTGGAAGGAACTTTAAATTTGGGGTGGCTTCCACCTGGATCTTGAGCAAATAAAATTGAAAACAATTCAATTGGTAAATTATTATGAATTATCCCAGTCGGAAGAAATTACGACGGCGCTAGCAAAGCAACATACGCCTCGTGACATGCCTCTGTAGTTAGCTCGTGGACAATCTGCGGGTCAGAAGCGTGTGTGCCGGGCGATTGTTCGCCCAAACGGTTGCAGCGGCCACCATTACTCGTCAGCATATACGCCGCCCTTTGGTACATGCAATGTAGATACAATGTCGCCCCCCTGTACACCGGCGATGTCAAAGCGACGTTCAGCACGTTTCCGTAAAGCGCGTTTCCTTTTACCCGAACTGGGTAGAGCCCATGTGGAAGTATTCGGCAAGGAGTTGAAATTTGTCAGCAGCTTTGTCAATCCCGGTCCATTAATATCGGGCCAATAACAGGTTTTGTTATCAGAGGTTATCTATGGAATAAGCACTACCAGTTTGTTTTTGGGGATCAAAAATCACAACGGCAAACCGTAGACTTATATTTATATATTGGACGAATATTTATTCCAGCCATGATTACTCTTCAACATGTGCAATATGAAACCGAATGAGAATGTATGAAAGGACCATTTCAGAGCATGACTGGTGAATATCGTTCAGCAGTCGTTTTGAAATACGCTAGGCTCGAATGTTTTAAGCATACTTCTGGGCACTATCGTATGTACACTGCTTCTCGAACGTTGCGGCAGCCTTGTTTTATTCATGTATGTACGCTGTAACGGCGATGTGGCACGGCATATATGCCTGACGCTGCTGCAATACCATCAGAACCTAACGTTGGGCTACTTCCACGGCTACGGCGAACACTTAAATGACAGTAGTGCTGTCCAGTCTTGAAGTTTATCAGCCTCAGTCTTTTAGTCTTTTATTTACAGTCAGTATTACTTACAGTCAGTCTTTATGCTAAGCATATCAGTCCAACTCAGTCTCAGTCCCGAGGAAAGTCTTGGGTCAAACTCCCACTCAGTCCCCAAGGATACAAAATGGCGCTAATTTCCATCCTTGGCCTTTAATAATGGCGCGAAATTTTAAAATTGCTTAATATTGTATACGCGCGTTGTATACATGCGTCTTTTTATCAGTCTCAGTCAGTCTTTTTACAAAATGTAACAGTTTCACTCAGTCTCAGTCTCATAAACGCATTCTTTTTAAAGTCAGTCTCAGTCTTTTAAGAGTCAGTCTTTACGTTTTGCCACTCAGTCTCAAACTCTCACTCAAGACTGGACAGCACTAAATGACAGGCGCTTCGAATACAACACTGGGGCGCTTATATTCTTCCGACTGGGATAATTGTGTCGCCAATTGGAATTTTTTTCCAGGGTAACTAAATTTAAAATTATGTAAAAACAAATATATTGTATATAACTGGCTTTAGACTTAGGTTCGAGTTACGTGACGTACTCATAAAAAAATTTGTGTGCCAAGATTCATTTCTTCGACAAACAATTGTTTAAAATAAAATAAACGAAATTATCTATATTTTTAATGTTTAACTATCGCTCTTTAAATATTTTTTCAAATTTAAAATAAATAATTTACAATTTAATTCCCGAATAATATCAGTTACTATCTCACATCCATTTTGCACCACTAGTTTCTATAATGTACGGCGTAATTACTCCCCCACGGTCAAGAAATTCTAGTCCAGATTTTAAAAATTTCATGTTTTAACAAATGAGGCAGAATAGGGTCATAATTATCAACACCAGGAGCAAAATTGAGGATTTTTGAAGATTTTCTCCATCACAATTGTGCAAAGTCACAATATTTTCTGGAACTTCGTTTGTCACACAACGTTCACATAACAACTGTTAATTATGATTGTTGCCTAGATATTTCTACATTGTTTTAGCATTCACGCCGCACAAAATATTCTGTCTGGAAATGCCAGGTTATATATCAAGTTAATTATTTAGGCAATAACCTTGGCCAGTGTGTCAATTTTAAAGCGTTAATTTATAAAATCAATCGGTCCGAACAAAGTCCAGTCATGACGTCCAGCTGGATACAATTGGTCGGCTTTGACAACGGAAATACATTTGCTGGTTTAAATTTGCTTTTGATATTTAAAAACAATTTTGAACATTCATGTCACACCAAGTATTACACCCTGAAAATGAGAATCTTTGAAGCAAAATTTATTTTGCCGAAATAAAACACCAAAACTTGAAAATATTATTCCTTCGACGCCATTGTATATATTCTCCCTGATCCTGCGGACTTAATGTTGTGAGTAAAAGGTTTAATACAATACTACATTTCGACAATATCAAAATCCAAGGAAAATGTTTAATGGGAATTACAACGTTCAGAGACTACTGGATTGCATATCAATATCTTTACAATTAATAGCGCAATTGCCATCTCAGTGTGCAAGGGATGCCACTATTTTGACACATTTTTTTAAAATTAACAAGCAACACAACGGCAAAATCTTGAAATTCTGCTTCGTTGACCAATGGTATGTGCCCCTTTACAAGCGAATGTATATTTAGAAAGCGGTAGTAAAATTTATATTAACATTTACGTAGTGACGGGACCAATCCTAAAATATCAAAGCTACACATTTGTCAATTGGTAAATTATGCATTTGCGAATACCATAATTATGTTTTAAAATCGTAAAGTCACACTAAACCCAGGCAAGTAAAACGTCAAGGAACTTTAAATTCTCTCATTTTCTGCACAAAGTGTGTTCAAAATATTTCCTAATTTGTAATTACTCAAAACTTTTGATAAAACTCTCGTAAAGACGTGGAAGAAAACCAGGACTTTTGTTAAAGAAATCAAATTTTTAAAAGCATATTACAGCAGATTTGTTTTAAATGGGCAGCTTGGCTATATTTAGCTTTGAGAAAAGATAAACCAGTAACTTTTGCAGTCTCATTGTTACAAAAAGTAAACATTTTGATTTTGCAGGGTTGATCGGAATTCGAATCGGAATCGAAAAAGAATCCGAAAATTTAAAATACTAGGTTGGGCATCTGAATTGAAAATAATGTAAAATTAGGTATTGGAATTCTAATCGGAATTGGAAAGTAAGTTTCAGTATTGATATTAGAATTTAGTGATATCCCGATGAAATCCGATTCCATTTCAATGACATTACATTATACGGCCTTGAAGATTTGATTCGCAATAATACTTGCATTCATCAATATGCATCTCTACCCAGTCCCCAGAACTTTCTCCACTGGACGTCAGAATATATTATTAAAAACCTCACTTCTGCGTCCGTTGAAATTCATCGAGGTCAAGGAAACTGCAAATTTCGTTGCAGTTTTTCCAGAAATCACTCCATTGACCGTGGTCAATATATATTTGAGAGCACAGAGTCGAGAAGGTTAAGCGAAGTTGGTGTTTTCCCAAATAAAGGAAAAGCGAGAAATATGTCGAATAAGGAATTTTTTATATTCAATTTTTCATGGATCGTCCGGATTCCGGATCTCAATTATTTTCGGAAAGCTTAGTTGGCAGCAAATTGAATGGGGATTACGTTGAGTCGTATCATTTACCTAATGGAATATATACGGTTTTAAAACCTACACATACATACATATAAGGGCAAGATTTTACTGCATTTCACTTGTTAAAAACAATTTTTCTTGAGAGTTCAAAATTATTTAAGCCGCTTATGTCGCGCTTAAGAGTAGCTAGATGCATAGAAAAAGTACCCTAGTTTTAAAAAAAATGTCGGAGCGATTGTTAAAACGAAGTTGCAGAAAATACTTTACTGTTAACGGAGTAGTAATAGCGAAAATCTTTAATCGCAATCTATCTCATTTTTGTCAAAAGATGAAATTTAAGAGGAATTAAAAATTGTTATATTAAGTGATATTATGAGTCAATTAAATTGTAAAATATTTATTTTAAATTTTCGAGAAAAAGTTTAAAGCACCTTGATATGCACTTTATTAAGGCGCTTATTTTAAATTAAAGTACGGATGAAAATTAAATAAATTAACCTTTACATCGACTAAAATGATGTCAATTATAAAATATTCCAATTCGCCTCGAAATTTAGATTTTATAAAAAATATTCATGTTCTTGAATTTTTTGAACTTTCGACTCGTTCTACCTTTTCGGGCAAGGTGTTAGTAAACATTATTTCCCGTATAAATGATATACAAGAAATTCCGTCAAAATTATTGAATTGTCCATATTACAGCAAATCTGTTTCAGAATGATTTTGGTAAAATGAGAACATTTTTGAAACATTGCAATGAAAATCTTCCTTACAATTAGAGGAAACTTGAGGTCTCTGGAATTTAAAACGGGAACTTAAATTTAATCAGTTATTGAATTATATATTAGCCAAATTTCGTTCTTGTTTATTGCATTTTAAAGAATTAATTTGATGGTTACCTTATTTACTTGACCACTGTATTGATAATTTCTGAAACAAAATGAGCAGCTTTGAAAAGCTGGAAGAAAGTTACCAACTGAATAATTTTTACTTTGGTACATGAGCGAAAGGAACACAAAAAATTATTGAGGTCCTGATCCAGCACCTACTATTAGTCAAATTTACTCAAGAGACGCACAAATGAAAATTTTCAAATAATCTACTGCGATATAATAATAAGTTCTTCTTAGTAGCTTAGCTTTTGAAATATAAATGTTACATGTAAGTAAACATTTGGGGTTTGACACTATTTCAAATATTCTACGGCATTTAGCTTTCTGAAGAAGTCTGAAAACACCCGGAGCCTCGATTGAAAATTGTTACCAATTATTGGGGTAAAGTGAAGAAAATAAAGTTTTTTCGGCCAAATATTTTATGAGAATTTCATAATCACATTTGCCAAAATAATAAGAAAATTAAGCTTGTCATCGATTTCCCGATCGGTACTACATTACCGGTTTCATTTTCGTCCCAAAACCCAAAACGAATACGCCCGATTTTATCGGATCTGATTCAGTTTTCCCGTTTCCGTCCCTTCATTGCAAACGGAACATTTTCGTGTTACCGGTAACGTCCCGTTCCGATACCGTTACCGATACAGTCGGTATTCCCGTCTCGATAAGAAAGTCTAAGTGAACGTGACGGATAATTTTATGATAATTAATTATTCAATGTATGGATACTTCAAATTGGAGTAATAAATACTCCGAATATGCTGAGATATTACTACTTGTCTTTACAAAATTACACCCAAAGAGTTTGTTAGAAATAAATGTTTTTTAAATACTGGCAAAAAAATAAATCTATACAAAAATGCTCAGGAATAAGAATTTCACTAGAAGTTTGGATTTTTGAAATCCCGATAATAGTAACTCCAAACTGTTTAACTATCGTACATTAAATGTATTTTTCACAATACTAGAAACCAGTAGCCTTGAAACAAAATTTATTTTATAGAAATACAATAAAATGCAAAAAATTAAATTTACTTTTGTGGTTCATTTCATAATTTTATATTTGCGGAAGCTATGTTCTTTAAAATCGTTAAGTCGTCAAGCCCTGCCGAGTAAGGCGTCAACAAACGTACCAAATTCTAGCACAATGTTTTTTAAATATCCCCAAAATTTTCTCGTTGCGCTAATTAAAAATCTTTTGACATTACTCCCTGACTGAGGTGTAGCTAACCCAATTATTTTATGACGAACTCGCAACCACATCTCTCAATACAATAGGATTTTTAAGTAAGAATTATTTTAAATCCGTAGCAAATCGAAGAAATAAATCTAAACAATACTATATAACTGCTGAATTTCCAAGCTCCACAAAATAATTGTCGAGCATTATATATATACAACTTAAAAAGCAAATTTTAATACGAAAAGGTAAATTCGACAGATTAACTGGATTTATATTTTGTTGAAAAAGGAAAAAATGTTGTTCAGTCAAAGCGATTGTAGTTATTACCGTCTTCGTAAAAACCTTAATTTCCCAAGTCAACTGTGAATTCAACCAATTACACTAGAAATGAATTCCCACTTAACCATAGTTAAAATCCAATCGAAACCATGTACGTTGATACTCTAAAGAATTGAAGATCCACATTTCGTTCCGAAAATTCTCAACAGAAAGGCTTTTTGGAAATCTTATCTTGTTGTTTAAAGAATCCATCGCCCCTGATATTAAATTACACTGAAGAATTGCTGGGACAAATATTATTCAATTTAATCCAATTTGAATTGTTCAATTTAATCCAATTTAAATTGTTCAATTTAATCCAATTTGAATTGTTCAATTTAATCCAATTTAAATTGTTCAATTTAATCCAATTTAAATTGTTCAATTTAATCCAATTTAAATTGTTCAATTAATCCAATTTAAATTGTTCAATTTAATCCAATTTAAATTGTTCAATTAATCCAATTTAAATTGTTCAATTTAATCCAATTTAAATTGTTCAATTAATCCAATTTAAATTGTTCAATTTAATAAAATTTAAATTGTTCAATTAATCCAATTTAAATTGTTCAATTTAATCCAATTTAAATTGTTCAATTAATCCAATTTAAATTGTTCAATTTAATCCAATTTAAATTGTTCAATTAATCCAATTTAAATTGTTCAATTTAATCCAATTTAAATTGTTCAATTAATCCAATTTAAATTGTTCAATTTAATCCAATTTAAATTGTTCAATTTAATCCAATTTAAATTGTTCAATTTAATCCAATTTAAATTTTTCAATTTAATCCAATTTAAATTGTTCAATGTAATCCAATTTAAATTGTTCAATTTAATCCAATTTAAATTGTTCAATGTAATCCAATTTAAATTGTTCAATTTAATCCAATTTAAATTGTTCAATGTAATCCAATTTAAATTGTTCAATTTAATCCAATTTAAATTGTTCAATGTAATCCAATTTAAATTGTTCAATTTAATCCAATTTAAATTGTTCAATGTAATCCAATTTAAATTGTTCAATTTAATCCAATTTAAATTGTTCAATTTAATCCAATTTAAATTGTTCAATTTAATCCAATTTAAATTGTTCAATTTAATCCAATTTAAATTGTTCAATTTAATCCAATTTAAATTGTTCAATTTAATCCAATTTAAATTGTTCAATTTAATCCAATTTAAATTGTTCAATTTAATCCAATTTAAATTGTTCAATTTAATCCAATTTAAATTGTTCAATTTAATCCAATTTAAATTGTTCAATTTAATCCAATTTAAATTGTTCAATTTAATCCAATTTAAATTGTTCAATTTAATCCAATTTAAATTGTTCAATTTAATCCAATTTAAATTGTTCAATTTAATCCAATTTAAATTGTTCAATTTAATCCAATTTAAATTGTTCAATTTAATCCAATTTAAATTGTTCAATTTAATCCAATTTAAATTGTTCAATTTAATCCAATTTAAATTGTTCAATTTAATCCAATTTAAATTGTTCAATTTAATCCAATTTAAATTGTTCAATTTAATCCAATTTAAATTGTTCAATTTAATCCAATTTAAATTGTTCAATTTAATCCAATTTAAATTGTTCAATTTAATCCAATTTAAATTGTTCAATTTAATCCAATTTAAATTGTTCAATTTAATCCAATTTAAATTGTTCAATGTAATCCAATTTAAATTGTTCAATTTAATCCAATTTAAATTGTTCAATGTAATCCAATTTAAATTGTTCAATTTAATCCAATTTAAATTGTTCAATTTAATCCAATTTAAATTGTTCAATTTAATCCAATTTAAATTGTTCAATTTAATCCAATTTAAATTGTTCAATTTAATCCAATTTAAATTGTTCAATTTAATCCAATTTAAATTGTTCAATTTAATCCAATTTAAATTGTTCAATTTAATCCAATTTAAATTGTTCAATTTAATCCAATTTAAATTGTTCAATTTAATCCAATTTAAATTGTTCAATTTAATCCAATTTAAATTGTTCAATTTAATCCAATTTAAATTGTTCAATTTAATCCAATTTAAATTGTTCAATTTAATCCAATTTAAATTGTTCAATTTAATCCAATTTAAATTGTTCAATTTAATCCAATTTAAATTGTTCAATTTAATCCAATTTAAATTGTTCAATTTAATCCAATTTAAATTGTTCAATTTAATCCAATTTAAATTGTTCAATTTAATCCAATTTAAATTGTTCAATTTAATCCAATTTAAATTGTTCAATTTAATCCAATTTAAATTGTTCAATTTAATCCAATTTAAATTGTTCAATTTAATCCAATTTAAATTGTTCAATTTAATCCAATTTAAATTGTTCAATTTAATCCAATTTAAATTGTTCAATTTAATCCAATTTAAATTGTTCAATTTAATCCAATTTAAATTGTTCAATTTAATCCAATTTAAATTGTTCAATTTAATCCAATTTAAATTGTTCAATTTAATCCAATTTAAATTGTTCAATTTAATCCAATTTAAATTTTTCAATTTAATCCAATTTAAATTGTTCAATGTAATCCAATTTAAATTGTTCAATTTAATCCAATTTAAATTGTTCAATGTAATCCAATTTAAATTGTTCAATTTAATCCAATTTAAATTGTTCAATTTAATCCAATTTAAATTGTTCAATTTAATCCAATTTAAATTGTTCAATGTAATCCAATTTAAATTGTTCAATTTAATCCAATTTAAATTGTTCCATTTAATCCAATTTAAATTGTTCAATTTAATCCAATTTAAATTGTTCAATTTAATCCAATTTAAATTGTTCAATTTAATCCAATTTAAATTGTTCAATTTAATCCAATTTAAATTGTTCAATTTAATCCAATTTAAATTGTTCAATTTAATCCAATTTAAATTGTTCAATTTAATCCAATTTAAATTGTTCAATTTAATCCAATTTAAATTGTTCAATTTAATCCAATTTAAATTGTTCAATTTAATCCAATTTAAATTGTTCAATTTAATCCAATTTAAATTGTTCAATTTAATCCAATTTAAATTGTTCAATTTAATCCAATTTAAATTGTTCAATTTAATCCAATTTAAATTGTTCAATTTAATCCAATTTAAATTGTTCAATTTAATCCAATTTAAATTGTTCAATTTAATCCAATTTAAATTGTTCAATTTAATCCAATTTAAATTGTTCAATTTAATCCAATTTAAATTGTTCAATTTAATCCAATTTAAATTGTTCAATTTAATCCAATTTAAATTGTTCAATTTAATCCAATTTAAATTTTTCAATTTAATCCAATTTAAATTGTTCAATGTAATCCAATTTAAATTGTTCAATTTAATCCAATTTAAATTGTTCAATGTAATCCAATTTAAATTGTTCAATTTAATCCAATTTAAATTGTTCAATTTAATCCAATTTAAATTGTTCAATTTAATCCAATTTAAATTGTTCAATGTAATCCAATTTAAATTGTTCAATTTAATCCAATTTAAATTGTTCAATTTAATCCAATTTAAATTGTTCAATTTAATCCAATTTAAATTGTTCAATTTAATCCAATTTAAATTGTTCAATTTAATCCAATTTAAATTGTTCAATTTAATCCAATTTAAATTGTTCAATTTAATCCAATTTAAATTGTTCAATTTAATCCAATTTAAATTGTTCAATTTAATCCAATTTAAATTGTTCAATTTAATCCAATTTAAATTGTTCAATTTAATCCAATTTAAATTGTTCAATTTAATCCAATTTAAATTGTTCAATTTAATCCAATTTAAATTGTTCAATTTAATCCAATTTAAATTGTTCAATTTAATCCAATTTAAATTGTTCAATTTAATCCAATTTAAATTGTTCAATTTAATCCAATTTAAATTGTTCAATTTAATCCAATTTAAATTGTTCAATTTAATCCAATTTAAATTGTTCAATTTAATCCAATTTAAATTGTTCAATTTAATCCAATTTAAATTGTTCAATTTAATCCAATTTAAATTGTTCAATTTAATCCAATTTAAATTGTTCAATTTAATCCAATTTAAATTGTTCAATTTAATCCAATTTAAATTGTTCAATTTAATCCAATTTAAATTGTTCAATGTAATCCAATTTAAATTGTTCAATTTAATCCAATTTAAATTGTTCAATGTAATCCAATTTAAATTGTTCAATTTAATCCAATTTAAATTGTTCAATTTAATCCAATTTAAATTGTTCAATTTAATCCAATTTAAATTGTTCAATTTAATCCAATTTAAATTGTTCAATTTAATCCAATTTAAATTGTTCAATTTAATCCAATTTAAATTGTTCAATTTAATCCAATTTAAATTGTTCAATTTAATCCAATTTAAATTGTTCAATTTAATCCAATTTAAATTGTTCAATTTAATCCAATTTAAATTGTTCAATTTAATCCAATTTAAATTGTTCAATTTAATCCAATTTAAATTGTTCAATTTAATCCAATTTAAATTGTTCAATTTAATCCAATTTAAATTGTTCAATTTAATCCAATTTAAATTGTTCAATTTAATCCAATTTAAATTGTTCAATTTAATCCAATTTAAATTGTTCAATTTAATCCAATTTAAATTGTTCAATTTAATCCAATTTAAATTGTTCAATTTAATCCAATTTAAATTGTTCAATTTAATCCAATTTAAATTGTTCAATTTAATCCAATTTAAATTGTTCAATTTAATCCAATTTAAATTGTTCAATTTAATCCAATTTAAATTGTTCAATTTAATCCAATTTAAATTGTTCAATTTAATCCAATTTAAATTGTTCAATTTAATCCAATTTAAATTGTTCAATTTAATCCAATTTAAATTGTTCAATTTAATCCAATTTAAATTGTTCAATTTAATCCAATTTAAATTGTTCAATTTAATCCAATTTAAATTGTTCAATTTAATCCAATTTAAATTGTTCAATTTAATCCAATTTAAATTGTTCAATTTAATCCAATTTAAATTGTTCAATTTAATCCAATTTAAATTGTTCAATTTAATCCAATTTAAATTGTTCAATTTAATCCAATTTAAATTGTTCAATTTAATCCAATTTAAATTGTTCAATTTAATCCAATTTAAATTGTTCAATTTAATCCAATTTAAATTGTTCAATTTAATCCAATTTAAATTGTTCAATTTAATCCAATTTAAATTGTTCAATTTAATCCAATTTAAATTGTTCAATTTAATCCAATTTAAATTGTTCAATTTAATCCAATTTAAATTGTTCAATTTAATCCAATTTAAATTGTTCAATTTAATCCAATTTAAATTGTTCAATTTAATCCAATTTAAATTGTTCAATTTAATCCAATTTAAATTGTTCAATTTAATCTAATTTAAATTGTTCAATTTAATCCAATTTAAATTGTTCAATTTAATCCAATTTAAATTGTTCAATTTAATCCAATTTAAATTGTTCAATTTAATCCAATTTAAATTGTTCAATTTAATCCAATTTAAATTGTTCAATTTAATCCAATTTAAATTGTTCAATTTAATCCAATTTAAATTGTTCAATTTAATCCAATTTAAATTGTTCAATTTAATCCAATTTAAATTGTTCAATTTAATCCAATTTAAATTGTTCAATTTAATCCAATTTAAATTGTTCAATTTAATCCAATTTAAATTGTTCAATTTAATCCAATTTAAATTGTTCAATTTAATCCAATTTAAATTGTTCAATTTAATCCAATTTAAATTGTTCAATTTAATCCAATTTAAATTGTTCAATTTAATCCAATTTAAATTGTTCAATTTAATCCAATTTAAATTGTTCAATTTAATCCAATTTAAATTGTTCAATTTAATCCAATTTAAATTGTTCAATTTAATCCAATTTAAATTGTTCAATTTAATCCAATTTAAATTGTTCAATTTAATCCAATTTAAATTGTTCAATTTAATCCAATTTAAATTGTTCAATTTAATCCAATTTAAATTGTTCAATGTAATCCAATTTAAATTGTTCAATTTAATCCAATTTAAATTTTTCAATTTAATCCAATTTAAATTGTTCAATGTAATCCAATTTAAATTGTTCAATTTAATCCAATTTAAATTGTTCAATGTAATCCAATTTAAATTGTTCAATTTAATCCAATTTAAATTGTTCAATTTAATCCAATTTAAATTGTTCAATTTAATCCAATTTAAATTGTTCAATGTAATCCAATTTAAATTGTTCAATTTAATCCAATTTAAATTGTTCAATTTAATCCAATTTAAATTGTTCAATTTAATCCAATTTAAATTGTTCAATTTAATCCAATTTAAATTGTTCAATTTAATCCAATTTAAATTGTTCAATTTAATCCAATTTAAATTGTTCAATTTAATCCAATTTAAATTGTTCAATTTAATCCAATTTAAATTGTTCAATTTAATCCAATTTAAATTGTTCAATTTAATCCAATTTAAATTGTTCAATTTAATCCAATTTAAATTGTTCAATTTAATCCAATTTAAATTGTTCAATTTAATCTAATTTAAATTGTTCAATTTAATCCAATTTAAATTGTTCAATTTAATCCAATTTAAATTGTTCAATTTAATCCAATTTAAATTGTTCAATTTAATCCAATTTAAATTGTTCAATTTAATCCAATTTAAATTGTTCAATTTAATCCAATTTAAATTGTTCAATTTAATCCAATTTAAATTGTTCAATTTAATCCAATTTAAATTGTTCAATTTAATCCAATTTAAATTGTTCAATTTAATCCAATTTAAATTGTTCAATTTAATCCAATTTAAATTGTTCAATTTAATCCAATTTAAATTGTTCAATTTAATCCAATTTAAATTGTTCAATTTAATCCAATTTAAATTGTTCAATTTAATCCAATTTAAATTGTTCAATTTAATCCAATTTAAATTGTTCAATTTAATCCAATTTAAATTGTTCAATTTAATCCAATTTAAATTGTTCAATTTAATCCAATTTAAATTGTTCAATTTAATCCAATTTAAATTGTTCAATTTAATCCAATTTAAATTGTTCAATTTAATCCAATTTAAATTGTTCAATTTAATCCAATTTAAATTGTTCAATTTAATCCAATTTAAATTGTTCAATTTAATCCAATTTAAATTGTTCAATTTAATCCAATTTAAATTGTTCAATTAAATCCAATTTAAATTGTTCAATTTAATCCAATTTAAATTGTTCAATTTAATCCAATTTAAATTGTTCAATTTAATCCAATTTAAATTGTTCAATTTAATCCAATTTAAATTGTTCAATTTAATCCAATTTAAATTGTTCAATTTAATCCAATTTAAATTGTTCAATTTAATCCAATTTAAATTATTCCATTTAATCCAATTTAAATTATTCAATTTAATCCAATTTAAATTATTCCATTTAATCCAATTTAAATTATTCAATTTAATCCAATTTAAATTATTCCATTTAATCCAATTTAAATTATTCAATTTAATCCAATTCAAATTATTCAATTTAATCCAATTTAAATTATTGAATTTAATCCAATTTAAATTATTGAATTTAATCCAATTTAAATTGTTCAATTTAATCCAATTTAAATTATTCAATTTAATCCAATTTAAATTATTCAATTTAATCCAATTTAAATCATTCAATTAAATCCAATTTAAATTATTCAATTTAATCCAATTTAAATTATTCAATTTAATCCAATTTAAATTATTCAATTTAATCCAATTTAAATTATTCAATTTAATCCAATTTAAATTATTCAATTTAATCCAATTTAAATTATTCAATTTAATCCAATTTAAATTATTCAATTTAATCCAATTTAAATTATTCAATTTAATCCAATTTAAATTATTCAATTTAATCCAATTTAAATTATTCAATTTAATCCAATTTAAATTATTCAATTTAATCCAATTTAAATTATTCAATTTTAATCGAATTTAAATTATTCAATTTAATCCAATTTAAATTATTCAATTTAACTCAATTTAAATTATTCAATTTAACTCAATTTAAATTATTCAATTTAACTAAATTTAAATTATTCAATTTAACCCAATTTAAATTATTCAATTTAACCCAATTTAAATTATTCAATTTAACTCAATTTAAATTATTCAATTTAACTCAATTTAAATTATTCAATTTAACCCAATTTAAATTATTCAATTTAACTCAATTTAAATTATTCAATTTAACCCAATTTAAATTATTCAATTTGAACTTTGACGCTGTTGTCAAAATATTTAAAGAAATCGCTGCTTTAAATAAAAGAACTATACTGTAAGTAGCCAATTCTGCGTTTTAAAAATAAATCAAATGAAAAACAACTATTGTTTTGACGCCACTCATATATTTCTTAGCAGCATCCCCACTATTCTACCACAAGATAAAAAAAGGCGCCGATTGTTTGGTAAATAAAAGTTTCAAGAGAGGTTAGTGGGAAATATTGCATGAAAAGTATATTTTAGGAGAAACCGATGTGACCATTAAGATTGACACCTCCTTTCTCTAAAGAAACATCGGTTTTTCATAACATAAAGAAAAATTCTAAAGTTCTAATTCCACTGAACGAAAACCAAACGTAAATAAATTTTTGGGACACATTTCATCCCAATTACATATATGTCACTAACACCATTGAGATGCGTTTTAGCCAACGCCAAGTTCATATCTCCATATGTGTAATGCGACATTTAATTCTTTAAAATTTAAAAGTGATTCAAAATGCAAGCAATAAACTAGGAACGGCCCCCTGTCTTATAAAAATCATGTAATGTGTAATTAAGCCATACTGTGACATGGGACGACGGTAAAAATAAAACACATGTATGACAGAAATTGCTTTCTAAATATTTACGGCTTTCACACCGTGCCCAATATATTCATGGCCTGCCATAGTCCACTCATTATGTAACAAAATATTCAGTTAATAACATTTCCGCTCTCTCAGTTTGCAAGGGATGCTACCATTTTGATACTTTATAAAACAAATATAAAAAAAAACGCAAACCGATTTTTGTCGAAATCAGGAAATTCTTTCTGTGTATATCCACAGGTAAATGTCGAAATGTAAGCATTTCGATTTTGAAGCTGAAAATATTTTGAAAATATTTTAATCTCGGAAATTAACTTTTTTTAAATAGTCTGAAAATCTTGTGATTCTCAATTGAAAATATTTTCCCCATGGGGTGAAGTGAAAAGTTGAGCAAATATGTGCGGCCCAATTTTTTTTATGACGAATTCCCATCCATATCTTCCAAATCAATAGGATTTTTAAATAGACTTTTTTTAAAATCCTTAGTAAATCAGAGAAATAATTAACAAACGTCAGGACATGTTCACTTAGGTTAAGAATGTGATCCAATGCACCTACAACCATACCTCGGCGAACTCAAGAGTTCTGAGTTCCGAACTCCAACTCAACTCACATTCGAGTTCCATATCAAACATCTGGTTTTGAGTGCGAGTTCGGCGCTGTTTTGAAAGCCACCGCGACTTGAGACTGAGTCCCAATCATTTATGGAAATACCTACACATACATTTATGGAAATATCTACACATACATTTATGGAAATACCTACACATACATTTACGGAAATACCTACACATACATTTATGGAAATACCTACACATACATTTATGAAAATACCTACACATACATTTATGGAAATATCTATATCCAGGCACACCAGCACGAACACGACAAAGTTTTACTTATATACGTTATTGAAAATCAGTTATTTTACACTTTTTAAAAGTAATCACTAATTTTTTTTTGCTTCAGACTTCGAATTTTAATTTTCGCATTTCTTTGAGAGACAGGACTTTGCGTAACTTTGGTCGAATCATTACTAAATTATTTGAAATATTGCAAAGAAAGTAATAATTATATTATGATGATTAAAAGCAACTAGTAATTAATTTAAAATGTTTCAACGCACTAATAAGAAACAAAATACTTAAGTACACAGGACCTAATAAATAAGCATTTGATTTAGTACACATACATACATATGAAACCGCTGCAAATAAAAACGGAGTCCTTCCAAATGCATTTAATTGAGCTAAACTCAAGCAGCTGTACTATTGGTTCGGGCTCGCGCGAGATGTATCCCTTCACTCTGACTGGCTGACCACTATATACAGGTCCTTTAAGCTGCATTTTTAACTGAAGTTGTATGATCATTAGTCCACTTTGAGCAGGTTTCTACTATATAGAAAACCATTATATGGAGGGAGTTTCCCATGTTAAAGGATATGAGTTGTGACCGGGAAGTAAAATGTGTCCACTATTAACAGGAATTCTTTATATGAACGCCATTATATACAGGTTTTACTGTATTATTATAAACCTGACTTCTGCGTCCGTTGAAATTCACTGAGGTCAAGGAAACTGCAAATTTTGTTGCAGATCTCCCAGAATTCACTTCATTGACCTGGGGCAATATATGAGCTCACAGAGTCGAGGAGGATCAAGCAAAGTTGATGTTTTCCAAAATATTAGTTGCTTAATTTTTTGAGCTTCAAGAGCAAAAGCAAGAAAGTACATGTAACTCAATGATGTAATTTCTGATATTCAAATTTTCATGGACATTCTAGATCTAAATTTTTTCCCGAAAGCGGAGTTGGCAGAAAATTTTCATGGGGATACATTTGAGTCTAGTATCATTTACCTAAGGGAACAAATACGGTCTTAAAACCTACAAATATAAGGGCGAGTTTTTACTGTGTGACACTTTTTAAAAACAATTTTTTCTGAGAATTCATAATTATTTAAGGCTGCTTATGTGACTCTTACGAATACCCAGAAGCACAAGCAAAGCACGCTAGTTTAAACAAAATCTGTAATTGCACATATTTGGTTTTGAAAACATTGCAAATATTTCCAGTAAAATACACTGAACACATTCCTAAGATGATTGACTACATGTAACAAAATTTGTGTTCAACATTTGAAAATATTTTTCACTCCAAGTAAAGCGTCACACAAATGTACAAAGTTTTGTAGCACAATATTTATTTTGTGATAAATTCCCAATTTAATGAAAAACTCGATTTTATATATGAAACAGGGAAAATAGTTTCTAGGAGGAAAATCAACAAGTTTGTATAACGCCATGAAATCAATATAAAATTTCAACGCAAAAGTTTCAGGAACATCAACTCCTTTAAATGATAATTTTTGAGGCCAATTGGAATATTTCTTAATGAAGAGATCTTCATTTACAGAGCATGACAGACACATAACAAATAGTTAAATATCATTGTTGCCTAATTGTTTCCAAAATGTTTTAGCTTTCACGGCACACAAGATATTATTCACGGAAATGCATGTTAAAAATTTAAGTTATTCTGCCGGTACCTGTAACAGTTGAAATTTTAATCTGCAACATTAATACGGTGTCACAACATCATCTACGTTTGCAAGGGATGCCACTATTTTGATACTTCATAAAAAAATTAACAAATCTTACAACCGATTATATAAAAAACAAAATACTGAAACTTTGTTCCTATATCCAAAGGTACATGTCTAGGCTTGGGATTTTGCGAAAAATGCGAAATTCTAAAAACGATTAGTTACGGTACTCGCATGGGGGTGAAACGTAACCCCAGATATCGGTAGATTCCAAAAATGAAAAAACAAATTGCGAAATTTGCGAAATTTGCGAAATGGGAAGGTTAAGTGCGAAATATTAATTCGCATTACAAAATCCTGAATCTTGTAAAATATTTTACATAGATCAGTAATATTTTGAAATTTTTATTATTAAATTCGGTGGTATGTCTAATCAACGAACAACTGGCACTCATATTGTAGAAACGTGCCCCGTTCTTTCGAGTTTGCATTTCTTCACATATTTAAATCCTATGATTTATCGCATTGTTTTTACACAATAATTTTCGTGGAGCCAACTTTTAATGCAGTAAATTCTTAAAATAAAGTTTCAAATTTAAGTGATGCATTTCTGCCAGCTTGCAGTAAATAGTTGAACGATAAAAGTAAATAAGAGAAATGAAAATAAAAACAGATTAAAAAATCCAATTAAAATCCAGATTAAAAAGTTTGCAGCAGTTTCCGGAAAGTGGACTGATAGTTACAACTGAAAATTGTCGCTTTATACCAACAAAGTACACCCAAAAAATAAACTCTGGGAAGACGCTCAAATTCTGGATCCCTGGTTTTATTCCTTTCCTGGAAAATATTTGCAAGGGCATTTAATCGTCGCTTTCACGTTTTTATCAGGCCAATTCCATTTAGTCGGCTGAAATACACGTTATGGAATTTTGGCTGAAATTCTCTCGAGACATGCAGTATTTGTCGGAGCTGGCACTAAAAGTAATTTCCGTACCCAGTAGTAGCGCTCCAGTTGAGACAAGCTTTTCTTATTTAAAAAAGTTTCTTGCTCTCCAGCGCCTAAAACTTACCGAAGAAAATGTTGACTTTCATATGCGAGTGGTAATTCACGATTCAACAGTTCATTCACACCATTCGGATGATAACAATGATTAAGTAATTATTACAATTTCAGCGATTCGGTGTAACGGAATTTTCGATAATATTTAAGATACTTCTTTTAGACCGCCATTCAATAAAAACTAAAGGCTGCAAAATTTGCGAAATGATCTGCAAATTTTTGCGAAATTTGTGAAAAATAAATTTTAATTTGCGAAATTTTAACGCAAAATTTAGCGAAATATTCCCAAGCCTATGCATGTCCCTTTAAAAGCCAATGCAGTTTTACAAAGTGGTAGTCAAAATTTTGTTGGTGACGGGGCCAATCCTTAGACCTCCCTGCTCTAAAAATTTGTACTTGTTTGAACTATTTTCTCTGCGAGAAATTTGTATTCCCTTCTTCCCACAAAATTCCGGCCCTTTTGTGAAACTAAATGTAGTGATTATTTGTTTTTAAATTTTGAGGGCTATTTTGCTATTGAGGGCTAAATCAACCAAATTATGAACGTGCCTATAGTGTCCTGAGTCCTGCAAATTATACAATGTGAATATTTCAGTATGTGTAAATATTAAAAATGCTACTGTCAAATATCCAAGACATACAGATATTAGCAACACTGGGCTGGAAAAGTTGTACAAACTTTCTCGAAAATGCATGTAACATTTGTCAGTTTATGCAAAATTGCTTGCATAACCCAAACAAAAGTTTTAGGAGGCGTGAAAACCAAACATTTTCAAAAAACAAGCGGTTTTCGTTTTTAGTTGGAATTTAAAATGAGGGTTACTGTAAATTTTGGGAACCAAATCATTTTTTTTTAAATGTGAAACCAGTTGTCACCAATGATTTTCTAGAAAAACTAAAATTTAGAAAATCAATAATTTTTCAAATTTAACACTCGTTTTTACCAAGTTTAACAAAAAATTGGTGCATAAAATTTTAAAACAGTGTCTCCATACTCCAGGGGCAGGATTCAAAAATACAAAGGCTTACAAGCAAATAGCGGGACTTGTCCACTCAGGATTGGACCATGGGTAAAAGAAGACTAAATGAGAATTAAAAGTTTCTCAAAATATTGAAACTTCTAACCGCATTTATATTTGCGCTCTTTCAAATTCACTTTAAAAAAATATTACTTTTTACAGAGATGCGTGAATTCCAAAAAGTATCAGAACTGAGTGAGCAAATTCAATATAAATTGATGCTTTCCCTATTTCTGTTTCGTCAGTGCATGCATATGTGTCGCTTAAAATTATTTTCACTTTTACTGGGGTGATGAGAAAAATATTTTTAGTAAGTACAGTTAGTGCTGTAATTTGTACTTTTGTATTTGTTTTCTACTTTGCAAGTGCAAAAGTAGGACAAGTTAGGTATTGTTTTGTCCGGGTTTTGTTTTGTTTAGTACTTCCACTGGATTGTTTTTATTTTTG
This sequence comes from Allacma fusca, assembly GCA_947179485.1. Taxonomy (NCBI): domain Eukaryota; kingdom Metazoa; phylum Arthropoda; class Collembola; order Symphypleona; family Sminthuridae; genus Allacma; species Allacma fusca. The sequence goes on along the minus strand of CAMXBY010000030.1, from coordinate 7,616 downwards.
TACAATCCGTATTGCATTGTTACAAGGTTCTTGAAGAACCTAGGAACCCAGAACCTAGCAAATGTCTAGAACTTGTTCTAGACATTTGCTAAATTGATTGCTATATTGATGTATCTGAGTTCAAGGGTCCGTAGGAATTGATTTGTGTAACTTCAGTCGTTTAAAAATTGCGTGAAAGCACAAAAACCATCCAATAAATAATATCCCGTATGAGATGCATTGAACATGTTGACAGTCCAATTTTGAAGGTTGCACACTTTAGTACCAATCTATTTTTTGTTCCAAGATCATTCTGAGGTAATGTGAGTATTAGTGACACAATGTGGTCAATCTGCCCGTTTGATAAAAACGAACACAATTGTGCAGAAAAATATGTGCGACAAATTGGGCCAATTTTGTGCACACCACTTTGTTAGTAAATACTTGTGCAGAAAATCTCGTGCACAAATTTGGCCCAATTTTGTGCACGGAACTTTGTGAGAAACCATTTGTGCAGATATTTTCGTTCACAAATTTGGTTTAATTTTGTGCATAACTCATCGTAATCATAGCTGTGCACAAAGCAATGTGCACAAAAATTATGGTGAATAAAAGTTATGACAAGAACAAAAGTTTAGGGTTACAGATTTTTCGGAAGAATTTATTCATACCACAGGAAAGAATTTATTACATGAATCCAATAGTAAAAATTAATTCATACATTTAATCAGATGACGCCTTTTTGAACTCCTCCCTAATAAGCTTAGTCAAAGATGTTAAAATCCTGGTTTTATGAATTTTGTATTCATCAGTCATCCCTCTTCCAGATATAGATGGCTTTATATTATAGGCTGCCAGAGAAAATTCTAAAAGCACACAGGGTTTTAAGTTTCTTTCAAATTACTCTCAATTTGCACTCTCACAAACCTTGTAGTAAAAATAAACTGAATTAGACTGTAAACAAATAAACAACTTACCAACAAGAGCATCGCGCTTCTCAGCATTGATGCTTGGTAGGGCAGGGCGCTGTCTGTTTGCATTGCAAGTCCGACCCATTAGAGAATGGCCAAGAACTTCTTCTTTTTTAAACATATAGCGAAATAAATTTCGAGCCAAAATGTTTGGGAAATGTGAACCAAGCTTAGCAGCAGCCACCTTTGATTTCTCGAGAAATATCCCACTTCCGGTCACCAATTCAACCTTCGCCTAAACATATTTACACTCAATTCAACCGTCGCGTAAACATACATATTTAAACTCAATGCACTTATTGCAGTACGGATTAAAACTCACTGTACTGGAATTATTACTAATTCAGTTTATTTTAAAAGCTTACCTTCGATGATGATTCATAATTTAATTTGTCTTCGAGATCATTAACTTGCTGTCGTAGCTCCTTGACGCGAGCTGCAAGATTTAATTAAAATTTAGGTTTGAAACTATCAATATAATCAATGAAAAATCAATATATTGTACACATAAATTAGTTAGTTCTTATAAGTACATATAAGTAATTATGCTTAAAATAATGTGATACCTCTGTACTTTAGCTTCGACTCTTTAAGGGCTTCTATTTTAGCCTCCAATTCTGCGATCCGCTTATCCGAACAAGAATTTGCTTCAGAGTCATTGTGTTGAACTGGTGAAACTTCTGTACTAGAACTGGCATCCCGTTCGGAAGTATCTTCAGTCTGAACACCAATAAAATAATTAGTAATGAAAAACATAATTACAACTAAGTGATAAATTGAATTACATTTCCCTGAAATACGTCATTCTCCAGCTGACTAGTTTGGTACTGGATCACATTCTCACGCCTGTCACGCTTCCCAAGCAGCTTGTTTATTTTGGAAGCAGTGATTAGTTGTTTGGATTGCTGTGAGGAACCGATGGAATTTTGAAACCCAATTACATATTATCATTGCGGTCAAAAAAGATGCACAAAGCTTAATAAAAAACATTAATTGGACGAAACTACTTACTCTAGCATTAAGCTGCTTCGGACAACTGTGTTGAGATCTTGTATTTCGTACGGGTGAATCCACAATACCTGCTGCTTCTGTTGCAAGCTGGTCACACATCGACTCCATATCATCTTTAGCTCCTATATAAATAAAAATATCGTTTACATTTCATGTGTTTCCAAATGATGTCAGTGTACTTATAGAAATAAAAATCTGCAGTTGGTAAACTGTAAATAATTACCAAATTGCTTACCGAATCCGAGCAAAATGACATCGTACGTTTTCTTCCCCCAGATTATATTCACTTTTTCTCCCACAAACTTCTTGTAGTTTGCTCTGACAGATCCATCTAAAATATGGTCTAAGGGGATGCTCGAATATTCTTTGAATTTACTCAAAAACTCTAATACAATGAACATTTTTACGAAAGCAAAACTTAAAGGAGACACACGTTGAAGTATCAAATGCACGAATTTAATATAGCTGAGCCTGCACTTAGAACTAGCAAAGCAATCACAACAGTCACTTCGTATTTTGTTTTCGCGCGTATGTTGAATCCCCGGGTTGCTATACAGTATTTCCCAGTTGTAAAGGATCATGCTATGGGAGATATTTGGGCATACAGTGCTCATTTTCAGTCTTCCTAAAAGTTCGAAGGGTAATATACTGTATAATTGTATGTGTTTGGTATTTATAAGGATGGATAAGAATTCTCATTTTACATTCCTTTTATCAAACTGTTACTGTACCATGATTCTATTTTGTATATAATATCCTGTTTAGCTCACAACATCACTCGTAATGTAGTTTTCGGTTTGCACGCAAGAGTGATTTATTAATTCGTCACTATATGTGAACAAACATTTTTGCTTTTAGTTTCATTTTGTTTTTTGTTTTAAGTAATAATTTCAAATTGAAATAGAATGTCTCTAAAACTAAAATACAAACAATACCACCGGTCACCGGTCACGTCGATTCCCGGAAGATCAAGACATCGCTTGCGGCATGTAAGTGCAGCTTTGAAAGACTTTACTATGCATCACGTTTATTTCAGCTAACCATTGGCACTATTACATAATAAAAATTCGAAATTATGAAAATGTTTTTGTATTTAGAATATTGGTGTTGCGTGTCTTACTCCAAACTTGTTAGAGTCAGTTCTCATTTCCAAACTACCGAAGACTGAAGTTACTAAACCCTGTAGGAAACTAATTGTGAGTGTTTACAATAATAATTTAGAACCCAAATTATCCCCCGTATGGCCCGAAGTACCAGATTTGCATTTTTGTGCTTAGAGTTATCACTCGGAAAATATACAGATTGGATCGGATGAGTTGCCAGGAGATTTATATCTAGATGCATCTTTTACTGATAACAAGGTAGTGCTATTCAAGGAGTTTCACTAGTAATTACCTAATGTTGGTAAACATTATAATCTGTTAATTGAGACTTCCATGCTACTTTCTTTCAGCTATGTGAACTGGAAGAACTTTCAGCCGAAGAAATTATTAATTTAATAACCGCTTTCGTAATTCGTCATGGGTTAACTAAACGTGCAACTAATGAACTTCTGGCCTTACTGTTTCTTATGGACCCTAATAATGCGCGCATTCCATCAAGTAATTACATCTTAAAGAAGAAACTTAGTGCCAGAACTTCAAACTGCGAAACCCACTTCTACTGCCCAACATGTCTGATATATATTGGGAATGACGTGGCGAACAAAACATGCTCTCAGTGCAACGTGGGATTAAACTCCAGCACTTTATTGGAAAATAACAGTTACTTTTATACCTTTGATATTCGAGCAGCACTCACCTCATTGCTAGAGACAGCAGAAGTCTCTAGTGATTTGTTTCATAGATTACAAAAACGGAACAGTAACCAACAACCTGAAGTTCTTAAGGACATTTCAGACGGGAAAATGTACGAGAAATTGAATCTTCGGGATTACGACTTCACTTGTTCGATTAATACTGATGGAATTTCCCCCTTTCGCTACTCCAAACATAGTATCTGGCCGATACTACTGTCTGTTAATGAACTCAGCTTTAATGTTCGTCGATCCAACATACTTTTGGTGGGCCTATGGTTTGGTCAAAACAAGCCATGTTTTGACGCTTTACTTTATTTACCCATCATCCGAATGTGCAACGAGCTGTCGAATATTGAGTTACAGTGGTCACATAAAGAAAATTGTATTAAAGGTTTTGTCTACTTTCAAATTTTTGTAGCTGATTCAGTAGTTCGATGCGTAGTACAAGGGATGAACCAGTTCAACGGCAAATACGGCTGTCCGTGGTGCTTGTCAAAAGGAGAAACCGTCTGGATGGACGAAGAAAGGCGAAGTAGAAAGTGGGTTTACCGTTTTGAGGAATGCGTTCTCCGTACCGAAGAAAATTTTGAACAGCATTTGCATCAACTGGAAGAACGCTTGTTGTCTCCCGATTTTCGAGAGGAAAGTGTTATGGGTATCAAATCCGCATCCCAACTTTTAGTGCTCAAAAAATTTAACATTGTGCACAGTTTTGTATACGACGTGATGCACTCTGCATATTTAGGAGTGGCTAAAATGTTGACATCATTTTGGTTTGAGTCAAGTTACCACGATCAAATATTTTATATCAGAAAACATGTCCCTTGTGTTGATAAAATTATCAAAAATTATAGAGTTACGTTTGAATACAGTCGCACAATCAGATCGGTTACCCTTAGAAAGTTTTGGAAGGCAAATGAGTGGAGAACCTGGATTTTTGTAGCATCAACAGTTTTACAAGGTATTTTACCAGAAGTTTATAGAAATCACTTGCTAAAACTTTCAAACTGTTTAATGCTAATGTCAGATGAAGCTATTGCCCAGGACGACTTGGATTACTGTGAGATAAAGCTAATGGAGTTTTTCCGTCAAACAGAAAATTTGTATGGATTGAAAGCGTGTACTTTCAATTTGCATATTTTATTACATGCGCCAATGTGTGTACGAAACTGGGGGCCATTATGGAGTTATTCCGCCTTTCACTTCGAAAATTATAACGGAATTTTGACCAATTTGTTTAATGGTAGCAGAATGGTTAACCGTCAAATCAAAATCAAAATATTAGAGTTACAAGAGCTCCAACGCCGTGGAAGGAATCAGTTTCGGAATGAAACGGCATCAATGTTTTTTAAAGCCATTATGTCTTCAAAACAATTTTACAAACAGTTTAGAAAACTTTCTGAGAATGTCATGTTTCTATGCCCATTTCAAAAATACATGTTTTCAGAGGAAGAGCAAGACAAATTATTGGATTTGGGGATTCAAGCGTTTCAAGGAAGCAGCTTTAAAAAAGGCATAATTAATGGCAAATTGTACAACGGGTTTGAACAAGACACTTCCAAAAGAAGCAATGCTGTTGTAGCGACTTGTGATGGCAAGTTATGGATTTTGCACAAACTGGTCTTAGTAGAGTCTGGTAGTGGAGTTGGAATTGCACTGTGCTCTAGAATACACGGACAACCCAGTGTTGCCAATTGTTACCTTACAACCATTAATTACTTAGAAGATATTTGGGTGGTTTTAGATGTCAACAAGATATCTCGACAAAAGTTTATCGTTATTAATGGAAACCTAAACACCATGAAATATTTGATAAAAATCCCGAATGTTATTGAATTGGAATTAACATAATTGTAAATACGTTATTTTAGCTCATGTGAGTGAACAGGCAGCATAAATTATTTTACCACAACGTTGTCTTTAAGAATACTTAAGCATCCAATTTAAGTGAACACTTTGGTAATAGTGGTAGTTTACCGTAATCATAATACCACGAGGGTGTGCACAATATGAACCACAATATATTGCTCACATTTGTGCACTATTCCCGCTACTATCACTCAAAAATCAATTTTGAGCACAATTGTGCACACTACTATGGGCAATATTAAGTTTGCCCACGTTTTCTCACAAGATTTTCAAACGGGTGTGGTCATGTAAGTATTGTTACCTCAACAAAAATATGAGGTCATGTGGGTATTAGTGACACTATAAGGTCAATATGAGGTCATGTAACCTCATCTTCTGACAGATTGACGTTTTAGATGATTCATGTCCGGAATAACTTATTGGTGTATGTGCACATTGACATGACTATGTACATATGTATATTCAAAATCCACTGTGATACAGTAAAATTGGTATTCTGGTGTATGTGAAAACTGAAATTTGGAAACTTGTTTATTTTTTAAATTAAATAAATTTTAGTTAATTCTCGTTCCCCGAAATTTCTTACTAACAAGGTAACATTTTGGGATGGTACAAGCCGATTCAAACAAAGCATAGCACATGTTTTAGTACTCACCTAGTATGTTTCAAAACTCATGTAACTCGAGTGCATTTTGCCCCGTTCTCCTAGGACACGTCACCAAAGTTTCAAAATTTAAAACGATACCACAGGTGGGGGCCTGTCTTTTCAAAAAAAGTTAATGTTAAATCCCATAAGGATTTTGAGTTTTTGAAAGTCGATGAAATTTTGATTTTCGCTATTTCAATGAAATTCAAGTTTTTACGTACATAGTTTTATATCCTTCAACAAAATTCCCCAAAAAGTAATCCCTCCATCATTGCGCATCTGTATGTATGTTGTCGATATGATATGCCCACTCCATATTTAATCACTTATACATACGCATAAACTGGACTATTGAGATTTACCCTATGATGTACATATGTAGAACATTAATAATTAGCCCTCCCAAGCAAATATTGTTACATTTTATTGAAAAGTAATCCCTTTAACATGTGCACTAATGATTTCCTCCTCAATGAATCCCTCCAGCATAGTTCGCTTATCTCTGATGTGCATATGTACAGCCTGTATAGATAACCCCCCCACACAAATATCGTCAAATTTTCTCGACAGATAATCTTTCCAAATTTATATTTGCTTCACTTCCCAATGAATTATTGATGGGATTAAATTTGGGGAAAATTTGATGATATTTTATGGGGGGCAAATTATGGAGGTTGTACATATGTACGCTAGAGAAATTAAAAATGCCTTGGCATTTTTGGCTTTATCGCTGTCCAAACTGCCCTGGCATTTTCGGCATTTTCATTTGATGGTATTTTGGGCATCTATGGCACGTTAGGTAGTTGGGTATATTCAGCCTGAGGCAGGTATTTTTGCTATGTTCGCGAGAATTGTTTCAATATGTAGCTTTAGCTATGGATCTACTAACTTTGCATACTAAATCACAAAGCAGTATGTTACAAGTTGAAATAGACAACTTCATCGAAAATATAATAATTATTTTTTATTTATTTTGGTGTAAGAATTAATTGTGCACCTAGTCATTTAGCGTGCAAACACATTTGTGCAAAAATGTAACAAACAAAGATTAAATAACTGTTATCTATATGCAATAATTTTTGCATTGTCACATTTTTGACTCCTAGGTTTACTTACTTGGCTGTTAAAATTCCATTTTCAAAGTCGACCCAAAAATTGCTACATAAGCTCCAAGTTTTAAATTGTTTATAAGATTTATGTATTTTTGTTAAAAATATTTAAATATAGGCGTCATCCAAATTCGGAACTTACACAGGCACTACGCTAATTACAATTTCAAATCCCAACTCTTTTAAAATCCTTAAAAAAAAATTTTAAACCACTGTAAAACAACTGTTAAACC